>OX465582.1:11868799-12468799 GCA_950022655.1 Alentia gelatinosa
CGATGACACCGAGGAGAGATCTGGACAAAGCTATTGCTGGAGAAGATCGGTAAATATCAAATACTTAGTAGAAACCAAACGAGAGTCAGCCTTGTCAATGTTAATGCCACGATGGGCAGGTTGTGTATTACTACACGAGGCGTTAGCCGAGTGTAGTGAGTAGCAGACCTGACCAGAGTAGCATAAACATTGAGAAGGCTAACTCGAGTTTGGTTTTGTATTTATCCTACCCCATCTCACAGATATACAGAGAAAATTTGGTAATTATCCATGATAGTAGCGTGTTGACACTGCCGGATCTACTTTCGTTATCTGGTCCCTGATTGGTAAGTTTTTTTATTCACCTCGGTGCATAAATAACACTTTATTCAACGCTCCTTCAAATACATTGCGTCAATGTTAAACCTATGGCGTTTTTTATTAGGGGTAGGATAATATCAGAGACGTCACAAGTTTGAGTCTGAGTTTATTTATGTCACGCATTTTCTTGGCTCCATATTTTCACGAGTCGAAGACGAGTGACATTAAAAAGCCAACAAAATGTGTGACACATATAAACTCAAACTCAAACGAGCGGCGCCTAGACTTTATCCTTTTCCACATTTTTTCAGCATTAGAAAGTAGTGACATAAACAACACTTTATGTCACACCCGTGACATAAACAAATCCTATGTTAAGCCTATGGCATTTTTTATTAGGTAGGATAAAACCAGTAACCCCGTAACATTGATGTGTCACCCCAAGTTACTATTGTAAAGAATGACAATTCCAGGAAATACGGTTCACATACAACGCTGCTGGTATTTATTCAGGTAATCCTACCAGTACATCAAACATGCTAAGTGTTCCGTGGTTGATATCAAAGGCGACCTCGCTCGAGGGCTGGTACACCACAAGTGTCCCTCCGGGGCGGCAGCGCTCTACTTATATAGGCGAGGCGTGACGTCACGTCTCGCGAGTCCCCGTTTCCCCGCGAGATCTACCGAAACCCCGGTAGATCCCCGCTAGACCCCCGGGGACATCCCCGCTAGAGCGCTGCCCCTCCGGAGGAGACACCCTCCTTCTCCCCCTGGCCGCTACACTATAATTACGGGGTGTATAAACTTGGTTCTTGATTGGCAACGCATCCCAAACGCCGTGCTTTACAGCAGGTGGCGCGCAGTCACGTTAGATTTGACGTTAATTGCCAAGGCTATATAATATTGTACTGTCGCTATTATTCAACCAATATCACTTTTTCTATGCTGCGCTTTTTTTCTTGAATAAGTAAGCTTTTATTGTCAATTAAAAGTTTGGGGAGACATGGTGACATATTGACATTTCGAGACCATCTATGGTCCATACGGTTTCTATGGTGTGATTGCTAGTTAGGCGGCCTAGTGTAGTCGGTTACAAATAAAAAACCTCCCTAATTGCGGGTATGCGCAGATATCTGTTTATCTCATCCCTGGTATTTTTGTCCGATAGACTTAACATTGGGAACTCGTTCTTCATGCTCCTACAAGTAATTCAGATCTTCCATGTACAGAATCCCATATTCCTTCCTCGCTAGGTTGTTGTAGTCCCTACAGAAATACGGTACCATAGGACGTTTATTATCCATCGTATACAAAGCCCCCATTGAAAATGTATGGGGAGTCAGTAAACCACGACCCATTATATAAAACCTGTCAGATACCATAACTGTGGTATACGGATTCAAACCTGTGGTATACGGCCTCAAAACCATGGTATACGGGGAAAATAGTCCCTTTGTGCTATAGAGCAAAGAAATAGTCCCTATTATTATACCATTTAATATGGCAATTACTGGGTTTAATTTATTCGAAATAATGGATAATAAATACAACAAACGATGATTATGTGGATAGGCGGCTCTGTAAACCACTCGAGGTTGACGTCGTAATACACTCGCTAGCGCTCGTGTATTACGACGCGTCAACCTCTTGTGGTTTACGGCCACCTATCCACAGAACCATCGATTATTGTCTATTTACTATCAGCCCTCAGCAGACTGTATCAAAACCCTTGTATATAAAGAGCAACCTCAGTGAAGGGTATTGTGTGTGTGAGATTTTAAGAAATCCAACAGTTTCTGATAAGATAGGGAAAACTATAACAAGTGCATCCTCTGGCTGGCCGAGAAGTTTTGCTAAGTTTCTGCCTATTTTGAATTCAGTGCCATACGACCGGGAGACGTGGGATTTGTGGTTCGAGCGCGTGTCCCCATGCCATCTAAAAAGGATTACGTCGTGCGGCCCAAATGGAATGTGGACGAGCAGCCAAGAAAGGTCAGTAGTAACCCTGTCAACTGGTACCCGCTGTTCCATGGCTTGGTGACCCAAATTCTCCCACCCAGTGGAACGATGCATGGATGGTAATTTCTAGCCCACCAAACCTCGATTTATACTTTTTTATAGAAATAATTTTGTTATATATAATGTATATCCGTTTTTCGAAGACATTTTTTAAAATTTGATAATATGAAGAATATGAGTGAGACAGCTAATATTTCATGACGTCATGAAGAAACACCCGTTGAGTATTTTATGTTCTACACAAGAAGGGGGTAGGGTGTGAAGGATTTACTTTTCGAGTGTTAACTGGATGGCGAAAAAGGACCGGTGGGATGAGAGCAGACTAACCGGGAACCTTTCTATGGAAAACCACGTTTTCATGTTCAGTATACACATTCCTTTTTCTTGTGTAAAACAAAAACGTTAAAAGAGTCTAATTCACTCCAAAGATAAAATGGTTTGAACCTCCCCACAGACTCACACCAGTGTGTTTTCCATGTTTCAGACAGCAAATTCCACATACCGTGAAACCCCGATTATAAGCCGACCTCGGTTATAAGCCGCCCCCCACCTCCGCCCTCCTTCAGCAAAATGCTATAAGCCGATTCTGGGGGCATTTCAACTTTAGGAAAACCCTGGTTATAGGCCGACCCCGACTTTAGGGTCCTGCCCATCCCCCCTAACCCCCCCCCCCCCCCCCCCCTACAACTTTTTGTAGAATTTTCTGTTTAGAATATGTACGTTTCAATGAACTTTTTTTTTTTTTTACCAATATAGGATATCACATGCTATCTGACAACTTTGTAGGTTTTCAAAAATCGTTTTTTTTTTTAAACCCATTTTTAAGCAGACCCTCGACTTTGGCAAAAAAATTATAAGCCGATTTTTTTTCTAAAATCCCTTTAAAATCGGCTTATAAGCATGGTTTTACGGTAGACATTTCCACTTTTTTTCTAATCCCAAATGACATCCCTGGATTTATACATGTATGGAGATAATAGGTTTAGCACGATGAAAGAATTCGTGATGAGAGCTTGTAAATGCATTCTACGATATGTTTTTTCTTCTTTCAGGCTGGAAAGAAACCACTAAATCGTTACGAGAAACACCAGCGTGCTATGATGGAAAAGAAAAAACGAAATAAGTCTGAACGAGCTGTCACTATCAGTATTGAAGGCCGTAACATGTCATTATAGTAAGGCTGTCACTGTCAGTATAGAGGGTTGTGTAATGTCGTTATGGTAGGGTTATCACTATTAGGAGGGTTGTTATGGGGAAGGAGGGCTTCAACACTAAGGGCTACCATATATAAAAGTGGTCAACAGATCTTTATAGTGGTGAGATCAATATTAGTATAGAGGGCTGTAACATTATAGCTGGCCTGTCCCTAATAGTATAGATGGCCACGACATATAGTGGGGTTGTTAATGTAAAGTATACAGGGCTGTAATCTGTTAAAATTATAGTGGATTTGTCATCTATATTATAGAAAACCCGCGATACGTTATTATAGTAGAGTTTGCAGTTATTCTGACAATCTGTTGTCATAGTGGGGTCGGGGGGATAGTGTTTTTTTTCCTTCTTTACATATTAAGTGGCGTATAATATTTAGATCAAGTGACAACTTTTCCGTTTTTGAATGTGGAGACTTCTACTCACGCATGTTTTCAATTGGTATTCCGATGTTTTTTCTCGTTTGTCAATACGCTGAGACTCTGTATAAAATCTCCTGACAAAAAAAGGGCAGGGTCTTGATACAACTGTACTCTGGCATTTAGAAAGGAGCGTCTGTCCTTTCTCGTGTATATTTTGTTAACTTGCAATGAGACCAATGCCAGTGCAACAATGGGGGGTTTTTCTTTGGCAGTGATCTTATATAGCATTATAACGATAAATGGTGTGCGTTTAAATGAGCCTCCTAAGGAGTATTTCAATTTAATGGGCAGGCTCCCTATGCCACACCTATATATCAATACTACATGCATATCCAAACAACATGGGCCTGTTACTTTCCCCCTCATTACCTTTTATGTGTGTTAGAGGGTGTTGGGTTGGGGGGTTAAGTGTAAAGCCAAATTGGTATGTGGTTCCCAGTTAAGGTTCAATTGAGCTCAAGCTGTAAATATGGGTGCTTTATAATAGAGTAAATGACTTAATCAAATTAAGTACGTATTATATGTCTGTGTACTTTATGATGTGCCTTTTTCGAGAGAAGAAAGGGAATGACTGATGTTTTGTCTCGTGACTCATCAGAGAACTCATAATAAAAGTCTCAATGGAAATATTTGCTTCTTGACTGTTTATACCATACCATACTTCGTTTGTATCATTATTTATCCTACCTACCCCTAATATAAAATCCCATAGGCTTAACATTGGGTTTCCATATGCCGCGCTGACTGGCATACAGAGTTTTATATGCCACTAGTGGCATACAGAATTGTTATCGCGTAATTTTCCAAAATGGAGGAGATTGGGTAGGATAAAATCAAAACCTGATTCGTTTTAATCATGGCCACCGCATGCCACTCCTGGAGTTTTGGCTCCGGACTTCACTCGGCTTCGCCTCATGAAGTCACTATGCCAAACTCCAGTCATGGCATACGGTGGCCAAGACTAAAACTCATCCAGTTTTACGATATTACTATATACCCATGCCGTATTTATCGTAAATACATAACGTTTGACTTATAACATAAATCTGTTGTATGGACAAGTGATCCGTATTTTCCCATATGGAACGCTTGGCGGACAAGTTGCTATGCATATGGACAAGTTGGTTTACATGTTGCTACGATTTTGATTGGCTGAGAGGCCGGAAGCACTCGTCTGAGTGATTGATTTTAATTACCAACGTCATCATAGTTACCACGCTCATGGGTCCATGAGCTCGGTAACTACATGTTCTCTTATTAGCAGGTGGACGGTTGGTCTTTAGGTTATGGCTATAGCCTCCTGTAGTACACATTCTTGTAAAGTCACTAGATGACCTGACCACATTTTTGCTTTTTATAGCTAACTAAGTACAGATAGGAATATGATTTCTGTTTTGGAAAGAAGGTTTTATGGTGGTACAATGCTTTATAGTTTTAATATTTAGTATTTTGGCATGGATTTAAAAAAAAAGGGAATTCAGTTTGGGGGGGACCTTCGTAGTCACAGGTCCATTTTTAAGACATATTTCTACCCCTTAAACTGGTTAAATCAGAATATGATATGCCTCATTTGAAAGTGAATAAAAAACAGTAGTCTCTGTAAGTAAATTCTATACTTACAGAGATATTCAAGTATTTGTTGAAAGTGAGGCGGATTTTCAGTGAAATGGGCATGCTCAAACAGATGTTTACTCAATATTGATTTACAGTGAGCATTGGTGTAACATTTACCATCTCCATAAGTGGCACTGACAGTTGCTTACTCTCTAGGAAGTGTCATTATTTAGGTGAAATGTATATTTGATGTGCTATTCATGTATTTTTGCCAAATCTCATAATAGGAGGGGGGGGGGAGGCATGAGGTGTATGAGAGGATGGTTTATTTAGCATATTCACACATAAATAGAAGTCAAAATGGTTCATAACTTTGTTGTAGGAATCAGTCAAGACCTAGTCAAATGATATTGTTTTGTAAAATCATTTGTAATATCATTTACCACCAGATATTGGCTTGACTTACTTTATTGGTGTACATAGAAACAAAGTTGTGTCCCCCACATGGCTAGGGAGCATGCAGACAGGTCTGTGTGCACTCATCCATGAAGGATCACCATGAAGCAAAACGATTTATATATAGGTATGGCATTAGTGAATGCCAATTCAATCCCCTACAGGTAGCTAAATATATGTGTGCACTGATCCATGAACTACTGTGTTCACAGAGGAATAGGTCTTTAAATAGCCAATCAATGCAGGTCCTTCCCTATTCATGGATTCCCTCCCTCCCTTCGTTAGAATTAAGATATCAAAATATTTTCAGTCAACAATTTTAAACATGTGTTAAGCTACTTGTAGTGAGTTCTAAATGCGTCCACCTGTTTATTTGGCCTTTTAAAGGCCAATTATTCTATTTGAAAATGCACACTTAGCTCTTGTTATTCCCCCACCCCCGATTATTTACGATTCAGAGCCACTCTGAAATGCTTTAACTCACTGGACTAACTGAGCATTCATATCTTAATACATGTAGTTAACAAAGTCGCACTGTGTACAAATACCAAATCTAACAGCTCTGTCATCATGGTCACTTTTATATGTAATGAACTGACGATAAATACCTTTTTTTTATTCCAAAAATCACATTTTTAATTCGGATATCTTTCACATGTGTTTTAATGTATTTGCTAAATTCAATCACAGCACACAAACTTTCATAGTCAATTACTTTGTTTTAAATAAACATTACTTTTATCGACTGGCATTTAAAACAAAATAAATACCACATTCATCTGCATTCAGGAAAACCCCAAACCTTCAGAATGAGGTTAAAGTCATAAACAAATATCAATATTCCTCCATTGAGATCATAATCAATAACAAATCAAGGCATCGAACTACCGCATTCTCTTATTGGTATTCCTGGGATTATGTATAATCATTTAAACTTACTAGATAAACGATATAATGACAAACATACTGTGCTTGTTTGAACTGGCGGGTACTTAACCTCCGCAAATCAGTAATTCTTTCAGAGACAAAAGTAATGAGCTAGACACATCAATACTGCTAGAAAAAAAGAACTACATATACAAAGACCGTCTTTCTCTTAAGGATATAAAGTGAACGCTCGGGGCGTACTCATACATACACTCCTAAAACACCAAATTTTACATAACTTCCGCCCATAAATCGTTCAAGTAGCATGCTATAAAGGTTTGTATATTCTCGGCTAGGATAACACCAACCATGAACCTAAGATCTGGCAGTCTAAAAACTACCGGAATAGGAAGTTCGGCACGTGTGAAGGCCTCTTGGAATTTAAATTGTGAACGACTTGTTGCAGGGATGCCAGTTGGGGTCAGGAAAAAATCCTACATGGGGACTGAGGCCAGTCTATGTATCATCTAAAACGCACATGGTGTATGGGGAATCCCCATCACTCTCCTAGCAGATCCTTGGGCATGGACTGGCATTATAGGACATCTAGATGTCTGCTATGAGAGTGGGTATATGAGTAGTTCTGCATTAAATGGGGTACTTTTCAAAGAAGATCATTTAAGGAAGATTACCACACACTATCAGTTCTATATTCTGCAGAATAGCTTTACAAGTTCATTAGGCATTCCTTTGATATTTTCTTTTAGACTTGGTAATGCTTTAAGAACTCTATTCTCACATGACACATTTTAATCCAATCAGATGTCAGTATTTTAGTTTGCCCTTGTCCGTAGGAGCATTTCCTACAGGAATCCTACCATCCTACAGCTCTAGGTTGGAGCAGTGGGATCCATAGGGCCTCTAACTGAGTGTGCTGGGGGTAGCTGATTGGGATTTTTGAAAGATTATAGAACATGTTTATCTATGATTAAGATTTTAGGGAACCTGGAATCAATATTGTTCTCAAGATATATACAATTTCTTGAAATGTGCATCTCTTTTAGACTTAAATGAAAATCCTACATGTAGGCAAAATCCTACAAACTGGCATCCCTGTTGTTGGCAGTGGCGATTATAACAAGTTAAACCTGTAACCGCTTTAGAAGCAATCAATACTCTTCACATACCTGACTGCGATTCTCTAGAACCATTATTACTTAAATGTGGGTTCCTTACAAAACACAATCTCAACTGTTATTCAATTGTTTATGTTTCATATATCGGCTTCTGGCAGAATGCTTCTGCCCTGTATATACCAAAAGCCTAATGTAATGCAAATATCGTCATGATGTGCTCCAAAAATGCACGTTTTCAGCTGTTAAGCGATGAGATCCATCGGTGTATTTTACCTTGCTAGAAAAACCATGTGAGCTGACGAGGGCCTCTACAAGGTTAAGCACCTGGAAGTACTCGTAAAGTATCCTATTCGTACAATGGGAGAACCTAAGCATGCTGTAACATACATGCACTCAAAATAACTCGGGTTCGTAAAAAGTATAGAACAAGCAAATATCTCTCAAAATCAACGATACAGTGTCCACAATTTTCCATCATAGTCAACAGTAAAGGGCATACAAATTAGTCCTATCAATATGACTGAAAATTTACTCTTAACAGTGCATGATCAACAGATTCCTCTAGTACAGGGATAATGAATTTTTCTAAATCACGGTACAGAACCGACACATTACTCTGGTTAACAGTGTATGGCTGCCACATAGCAGTCCTAGTGGTTACCCTAATCCAATAATAGTATTTAGGATGTAGCAATAGACACCTCTGTATGCTACCTTGTTAATGACAACACAACTTCATGTGAGTTATAACCAAGTTGCTATAGTGTCTCCATATACTCCATTTTTTTGAATCAGACAACATAGGGACCAACCATGGAAACGGATCTTAGATCCGGTCCACGCTTGCCAAACATAATGCGATTTAGTAAAGTGAAAAACTATGCATATATATATACTGGTTTTAGCCTGAAATAAATCAACAGGGGGGGTTCGAAAGACAAGGTTTCATCCGGCTAGGACTCATCAGGCATCTTTGGTTAGGGCAAGGCGTGTGACTGTCACGTTTGGAATCCGGAAATGTTTATTTCTGGGCTCACAACAATTCATATTCTGAGAAGGCTGGCATCCCTTTTGTCAAGTCAAACATCTAACCCTATCGTTTATAGCAATTGTTTCAGATAGAAAAACGTCACATTACGAAGCGATAGGATTGGGACGGTTTTTCAGTTTGTTTTTTAACCCTTTCCCTGCAGCACCCAGTTCCCCTGCTCACCATTACACAGCAGGCATTGCTTCCCCAAATGACCCTGCTATGGCAGGCACCTTTTTTGGGAAATAGCAATGTCATGTGATGTGTCATGTGATTTAAGTAATTTACCTTGGTGACTGATCATATTCTATTATACAAAATCAAAGGTCAATATGGCTCTCATAAATTGTCAAAATTTCTTTTAAATCAAACAATTACCTTTTTATCTATTAAATTTTGTCTATAAGTATCAATGATTCCTCTAAGATGCCTTGAGGCATCTTCTGCCGTAGCCCGGGGAATGCCTGGAGGCATCTTCCTGCCATAGCCCGGGGAATGCCTGGAGGCATCTTCCTGCTGTTAAAGGGTTAAATTGCGAACTCTTGCATGTAGAACTGGGACAGCAGTCGTGGGTGTCTTATTATCTTTGGTGGGATCGGTCAGATCGATTGACCTGGTCTTGGTCTCTGTAGGGCTTTCATTAGAGCCTCTGTCACTGATAGGGGAGGGTATCCCCAGTTGATAAAATGTGTCGCTTTGACTAGAGTGTTCTCGAAGTAGTCGCAGTCCCTTGCGCAAATCCTGCATATGCGCAGGAATTTGCCATGTCTGTAGTTTGCTATCTTAGAGGAGTATCTTATGTTGCTGCACTGACGGCTAGGCTGAAAATCATGTACCCTGTGTATGATGCCTTCTGTCAATAAACTTCTTACCCCAAAAAAAAAAATTGGGGATGCCTTTCGGTAATGGGGTGGATGCACCGAGCTGTAGTGGAGATAGTTATTGGCATCCGTAGGTTTGTTTATAGGGTGGTGATGAGAGTCTCCTCTATAATTACCCTGGTATCCATAAAGGAGATAGATCTGTGGTAGATCTTACTTGTGAATTTGATACTCTGGTGTACATTCTTGGTGTACGTCAAGGTGTACAAACTTAACGAGTTCTGCTGACCAATGACTCCATAGGACAAATATGTCATCAATGAATATGACCCAGAGTAGGGGGTTTAGAGTGTTATTTATACGAACCGTTCCTTAAATTCTGCCATGAGCAGATTTCCACAAGTGGGAGCGACCCGCGTTCCCATGGCAGTAACACCTATTTGTAGGTAGTGCTCGCCATTGAAGTCTTAATTGTTGAATTCAAGTTCCACTTTCAGGAAAAAAGAAAAAAGATCTAATTTAATTGTACATGGTTGACACATTACTCTCATCAACAGTGCAGGACTAGCACATTTTTCTATTTAACAGTGCATGGTTAACAAATTGTTACCAGGAACTATTACGGGATTTCTCCCACTATCAATATAAAGCTAACAAAATAATCTCAATTAACATTTCAGGGTTGACAAATTACTACCCCTCTCATTACAAAGTTGATAAATTACTCTCACTATCAATACAAAGTTGACAAACATCTCGTACATTAGTACAGGGTTGACACATTACGGTATTAGCAGCAGGGGAGCACTGTCTCAACTATTTTGTAATATCCTTGAGAATGTCTTGATTATCTCTAGCTAGGTTAAAGCTGATCTGATGCTTTTGTCATGAACTACTGACTGGTCACAGGATCTTAATCATGTGGCTGACTTTTCTCTAAAATAAACACTGCACCCTCTCTTTCTCAGTGATGACAGAGATGTCTATAACAATATGAATATACTTCTGCAGTTAGGGTGGAAGGTATATGACGTACTCTAAAATAATACATTATCTATCATGCCAAAAGGGTACAAATTCCCTTTCCTTTTTAAATTCCTGCCTTTAATATCACCAAGGATATTTCGTGGTTGTTTTACATCGAAAAGAAGCCTTTTGAACGACCAATTCAGTACAAATGAAACCGATATGCAAGGACTTATGTAAATCAAAAGCAAACAATATTGGAATTTAAGCATATGGATCAAGATTCATGTAACTGTCGAATGTGCAACGAGTTCCTCAATCGGGTTGGTTTCAGTGTAGCAGAGTATTTGCATGGAGAGCTCCGGCACATTCAGACTAATGTATAAAGTGCACAGGCAGTTTCTTCATATGGTTATGTTTACGCCGGCCAAATGCTGGCGGATTCATTCTACTCAATCACACACAGACACGGGAATGGAGACCTCCGGGTGCTCCGGGAGGACTAGCTCTTTTATAATACTCTTTATGCAAACTAAAAAATATATAACTCTTTATATATCAGGAAATTTACAAGTATAAATGTATCACCCGAAATAACCTGAGACTTTAAAAAAAACAAAAAAACTTTTTCATTCCACCCCACTAGTGTAGTGTACCTCAATGGGTCAAGAAAAAGAGAGTGAGCTCCCTATTGTGCGCCGTTATACAATACATAACATGAGACCTTTGCCTACTGCTACCGTTTGTTTTTCGTTCAGTATCGTGGTTATAAAAATATAGTAACTAAAGGGACGACTTATCACTTATCTGTAGATGAAACAGCTTAGACAATATTGAAATATAAAGAAAAGGTGCCAGTTGAAATGAATAACCCCTAAATTATTGCTTTGTTTTTGTCAGAGAAGATTTTGAAACTGTTCCATTTACATAACATCGGTTTAACCTCTATTTTGTTATCTCGACATCTCATGATGACCAATTGAAGCATGTATGTTCGGGTGAACCTCCATGTAAGTTGTGGTACTGCTGCAGAAACCCCACTCGTCGATGGGGTTCCAGAGATCTTTGTTGAATATGATGTAACTGCCGATTTGAGATTTGATATCCTACCCCACCCCTTTTTATTTTTTCATAACTCCCGGCATAAGACTATGTAACACTTTCTAAATCCTGTCCTGGTCTCCAAATGCCCTCTCTGAAGCTGTCATCCGAATTTCAGGGTGCAGAAGTGATAAAAGGAGATTAAAAGCACTGTTTGTCAGAGGCAAATACATGTACTGCAAAAAACAGTCACTCACTGTAAGATCTGGCCTCGTCCCCAATGCTAATAAATAACTCAAGTCTATCCCCTTCGCTGTCTTTTCTTTTCCCAGTTATAAGGTGTGGTGACCTGTATTGGCCAAGCGGGTGAGGCAAAGTCTTTATCACATCGCCCAGCTTTAAGGTATGCTGGATCAGGGACACATTCACACCTCGTCTAACATAAGTAAAGGTAAGCTAGATGTCGTTTGTCCACAACATATTCAATTCTCACAATCTCTGCATACAATCCTCCATTCCATTCCTACACACCTTTCATGCTTACCGTCATTGTTCCGTCTTATTTCACAAAGGGAAATATAAAGTCGACGCAGTAGATTGTTCTATACCATTCCGTTGTACGACCACGAATAGCTTCCAACAAATGCGGGAGACCACATTGGAACGAAAAAGCTTTTACCCTTACAATGAAAACTATGTCATTTGAGATAAATGGTAGTATATAAACTGCCTAAGCAAAATATATATACGCCTTTTATAATGCGGACTGATGAACCCAACTGTTTCTACTAAATCCTGGCTGACACTTCCTTTGATAGTTGAGCAACAAGCAAGGAATCCACTTCTAGACTAGGGAAGTGTCAGACATGGGAGCTTGACTTGGAGTGATCATTCTTGGCTTTTACAATACCGTCATCTGGTGCGTTTTCGTCCTGAAATGAAAAACAATATGGATGGGGATGATCTTTGCCAATAGAAGTCCATGACAATCCATGAGAACCAGAAACGCCCATAGAGTCATCTACAAACTAAGTATCACTGGAGAGTCACGTGTCTTAAACTGATCCGCAAACACATGCAGTGATATACATATGTACATGTAGCTGAAAATTACAAAAAAATATAAGAAATGCTATTAGCAATTACCAGATTAATGATTTAGAATTAAACCCACTGTTAGTTTAATGTTTACGATGGAAGAGCAGTCAGAAGCAGAACAAGAAGATATGAATTATTGTAACTATTTTATTTACCATAAAGGGATTATTATTGTAACTATTTTATTTACCATAAAGGGAGCACAAGTTATGTCATTTTATTGCTTCCAGAATGCATGTCGATGCTCTCAGGGGGAAATCATGTATAACTAAGGCTTAAATTCAATCGCGATGATACACCCAAGGAAAGCCCACATTAGCCAAAACTCCTACATGTAATTACTGCGTCAAAGGTCAACTGAAACATTCCAGAATCTTTGGTTTGTGATATCTTAATACTAGTTTAATCCTGAATATTTGTTGGTGTGTGAACCTTTGAAACTAACCCCCATCCCAGGTGGTTTAAGGGTTATGTAATCAATTGTTTTCAGTAATGCCCCATCTTCCGCCAACTAGTTATGGCAGCTCAACTAGCACACAGCCATTCTTTCACCTTTTGACGGGAACTTAGTCTGGAGTCCTTTATACTTGATCTAAATGCAGTACTCCAATATGTCCACAGGTTTTGTGTATCACCTACTTAGGAAAACCGGCACAAAGGCTGCACTAATCCGTATACGACTATAATATGAACAGGATATAGAATGTATGTAACATTCATGATTAACGAGAAAATAAAAAGGATTACATTACCTTCCCTGGTGCTAGTGTATAAACTTTATTGTCCGCCATTTCTGTGTGGGCGAGCCAGCTGAGCTTGTGACGCCACCTAGCGGGTAGACAGCAGCAGAGGCGCTCGGCGAGTGGGAAGACGAGGTTCGGGTCAACGTGCGTCTTCCGGGACGGAACTGTCATAGTAATGAACACATCACATCAGAATTTACTAAGTTACCACTGTCTGAGAAACGTCAAAATCAACGTATCGCATCAGAATTTACTAAGCTACCAGTGTCTGAGAAACGTCAAAATCAACGTATCTCATCAGAATTTACTAAGTTACCACTGTCTGAGAAACGTCAAGATCAAGGTATCTCATCAGAATTTATGTAGATAACACTGTCTGAGAACCGTCACTATCAACACAACTTATTAGAATCTATGAAGTTAAAACAGAGAATTTTCCTTGTCGAGTTATACAAGGCTTCAACTTCAGCTAGTATATGTAGATGTCCGACGCTCTATTAAACGTTCCTTATCCTAATGTATTAACGGCAGAGGATAGCTGTTTTCCGTTTAATCGGATGGAAGAGGGACCCCATCACTCAAACTGTAAATTCTTTTCTGGATCAATCTTGAAAAGGACATCAAGCAATAGCCTACACAATGTTGAAAAACAAGGTGGTACACGTGTACTCATATCTATTCTTCTCACAGAATCCAAAGAAAGTGACCAAATGAGTGGTAAAAATCTCGAAGATTCCAATCTGGAACTTCGTATCCGTGGGGTAATTTTCGCTGAAGCCCCTGAGAGTAAAGCTTTGAGACCTCTTACTTACGGATTGACATTCCCAAGCAGGCTAAAGCAGGCAATTGACATACTACACACAGTAACTTACTGTAATTACTTACACATGAATCTTATTATCAAACTGGACGCTGCCCCTACGATGACGGTAACCAGGGCGCCGAATGCTGTGTACCAGAGGAAGGAGAGGGAGTAGAGCTTGGACAACCCAGACCTGTGTCACGTCAAGATACAGTGGTTAATCAGCAATTTACCAAATAGTAGAACAATGGACATATATAGCATAAACATACAGGTATGGGGTTTGAATTCAGTTAGTTTTCCCAAGGCGCTAGGGGTATTTATAAAGTGGGCGGCTGGATGGTAAAAAGTTTATTTTTCCAGCAGAGAAGGAGAGCGAAGTCCGGTGCATTCTGGGAAGGCTTGAAGCAGCACCTAGAGGTAGGGGCGTTATATTCCCGCTACTCTACATTAGCATGGATGTACAAATTACAGTGAATAAGAGGCACGTTCATTAACGGCTCTTCCGGAGGTGCCATGTCAAGATCCTCAGGAGGGAGGGAGGGAGGGAGGGAGGGAGGGAGGGAGGGAGGGAGGGAGGGAGGGAGGGAGGGAGGGAGGGAGGGAGGGAGGGAGGGAGGGAGGGAGGGAGGGAGGGAGGGAGGGAGGGAGGGAGGGAGGGAGGGAGGGAGGGAGGGAGGGAGGGAGGGAGGGAGGGAGGGAGGGAGGGAGGGAGGGAGGGAGGGAGGGAGGGAGGGAGGGAGGGAGGGAGGGAGGGAGGGAGGGAGGGAGGGAGGGAGGGAGGGAGGGAGGGAGGGAGGGAGGGAGGGAGGGAGGGAGGGAGGGAGGGAGGGAGGGAGGGAGGGAGGGAGGGAGGGAGGGAGGGAGGGATACTTAAACCCCTTCCTCTCTGTGACCTGAGCAGTTCATGGTTCAGCGCACACAACGGAGGGGTAAGTTTCGGAGGTGGAATGGGGGAGGGGAGACACCAGTTACCCTGCCAAGTGTTCTGTGGATATAATGTAATTACATACTGAACTTTATAGTATATTTAGCGGTAAAACTGCAGATCCGTGGTCTCTAGCGTGTAAGCATAGGAAATGTCACTTTGCGGTCTCGTATCGGGCCGGGAAAGGCTTATAAGCTAGAGGCCACGGATCTGCAGTTTTACCTATTTAGCTACCTGTAGATGATTTAAATTGGCAATCAGCAATGCCCTACCTACATATGAAACGTTTGTCAGTTGCCTCATAATGCTACCTTCATGGCTCAGTGCACACAGGAACTGAGACCTGTCTGCATGCTACCTGGCCATGTGACTCGAAATGGCAGACAAAACTATATATGCCAATAAAGTAGGTCAACCTGATATCAGGTGGAAAATTAAAATGCAATCTTATTGCAAATAATTCTACCAACCAAATACCACTTGATTGGGTCTTGACTGATTCCTAGAACATAATTATGAACCATTCTGACTTCTTTTCGTCTGTGAATATGCTGAATAAACCATCCACTCATACGTCTGCTGCCTCTACCCCACCTCTGCACACACATAATTAGATTTGGCAAAAATACCACTATATCTACCTATAGAATTACACTTTCTAGCAACCACTGGTTTTTTTTCATTCTCTTTCAAATGAGTCTTATTGTATCATGATCGAACAAGTTTTAGGGGTAGAAATATGTCAAAAAAGGAGTTCTTAAAAATGGACTATGACTAAAAAAGCCCCCCCCCCCCCCCCCGAACGGAAATCTCTTTTTCTTAAAAATACTAAATACTAAAACTGTACGATATTGTATTACCATAAAACATTCTGTCCAAAACAGAAACCATATTCCTATCTCTACTTAGTGAGCTATAAAAAACAAAAATAACGTCAAGTCACCTAGTGACACTACAAGCAAGTGCACTCCAGTAGGTTATAGCTATAACCTATAAGATTATAACCTTCTTTCCTAATATCACAATATTAGCACACAGATGGTGAAAGGTTAGTTTTTTTTTGCAACATGCTCGAAGTCTATGTGACCACTTACACCTTTAGGCAGAGTATTGAAAGCTTACCATAGGTGGTAGACTTCACTGATTTGAAACTAATCGTTGATACTTATTTCCATAACACACTTATTTTTGAACCAATAAGGAACCAGTAAAAACTAGGGCACTTTAATACATGGCGTTGCTGTCTTCTTGTATGCCTGTTACAATATGATAAATGATGCAAACCTTTTCATCTCTATTCAATATGGAAATATAACAACAGAATCATATATTTCCGGGCAGAGAATAAATGACATAAAAACAAGGTGTTGCTCACAGTTCCGCGGCCTCAGCGACTCCTGGTATAACGGTAGTACTGGTGGCGTCCAGCAGGGGGCGGGTGACACTGTAGGTGGTACTGTTGGAGGTCACGTGATGGGTCACGAGACTGGACGCTGCCTGCAGCGCCGTACTGTTCACGGTACAATTGTGGAACGTAGTCGCAAGAGTGGTGAACTTCCCTGGACGGTAGATGAAGTTACCTCCAATGATCCACAGTGATAATGTCAATGCCGTTCCAAATCCGATCATGGCACCCTACAACATACAAATATGACATGATCTATAGGCATTTAACATTAAATCTAGCTTTAATTTACCATAAAAAGATACCACATAGATCAACAATGGGCCTTTTTTCCATGGTTCGTGTCTCGGAAGTAGGACCAGTGGGCGGTTGAAGAGGTAGGAAGTGACGGGTGATAAGTTGAGAGGATGAGTTGTTGTTTTTTAATCAGTTTTTTTTTTAAAGTGTGCATTCGCCAGTCAATGGGCGTTCTTCCACATGAAAACATGTAATGAGTAATGATGGGGGTAATGGGTGAAGATAGTTCACTGACAGACATCTACCCCTGCTCTCTGGCTCACACACCATGATCACCGAGCTATGTGAGCGCCGGATGTGTGTGCACGTCTGTGAATTTATCCTACCCCTAATAAAAAACGCCATAGGCTTAACATGGGATTTCTTTATATCACGGGTGTGACATAAAGTTGTTTATGCCACTACTTTCTAATACTGAAAAAATGTGGAAACGGGGTAGAATAAAATCTAGACGCCACTCGTTTGAGTTTGAGTTTACTTATGTCACTCATTTTGTGGGCTCTGCAATATCACTCGTCTTCGACTCGTGAGATTATGGAGCCCACAAAATGCGTGACATTAATAAACCCAGACTCAAACTCGTGACGTCTCTTCATAGTATGTGCGTGTGAGGGAGTCTGATATTTGAAATCAGCGCCGCCTCTCGGCCACCAGCGCCGCAACATGCAACATTGCCTTCTGATGCATGCCAGCCCGTCACGTGACGATTAAGCCACCTGATGAAGCATTGCGGCGGAGAGGCAACTCCGTAAGGGGGACAGGTTGTTTCAGAATCTCAGTGAAAGGCCTGTTCTACTGGGCTGACTACACCCCCATCAAAGTGCACAGAACGGTCCCCGTGTTAGCTCGTGGTGGAGCGGCTTTCAGGCGGATAGAGAAATAGAAGCAGTGGAGCAGGCTACATGTTCAATGGCCAATGTTACACACCAATTGAATCGGCGATGACCAATAAAACATAATAACAAGGATACAAAGGATGATATGGCATTGGTATCATTGTTTGAAGACCAAAGAATAGAACTTTTGAAATCAGTCGAAACAATCTTACAACAGTCTTGTAACAGTCTTACGACAGTCCTATATCAATCTTGTAACAGTTTTACAACAGTCTTACAACAGTCTTGTAAGATTTTACAACAGTCTTACAACAGTCTTGTATCAATCTTACAACAGTCTTGTATCAGTTTTACAACAGTCTCGTATCAGTCTTAAAACAGCCCTGTATCATTCTTGCAACAGTCTTACAACAGTCTTGTATCAATCTTACAACAATCTTGTAACAGTCTTACAACAATCTTGTAACAGTCTTGTATCAGTCTTACAACAGACTTGTATCAGTTTTACAACAGTCTTGTAACAGTCTCTCAAGTCTCACAACAGTCTTGTATCAGTCTTACAACAGTTTTTCAACAGTCTTGTATCAGTCTTACAACAGTCTTGTAACAGTCTTACAACAGTCTTGTATCAGTCTTACAAGTCTTACAACAGTCTTATATCGGTCGTACAACAGTCTTGTAACAGGCTTATAACAGTCTTGTAACAGTCTTACAACAGTCTTGTATCAGTCTTACAACAGTCCTGTATCAATCTTACAACAGTCTTACAACAGTCTTAAAACAGTCTTACAACAGTCTTACGACTCTTGTAAGTCTTACAACAGGCTTGTATCAGTCTTACTACAGTCTTGTAACAGTCTTACAATAGTCATGTAACAGTCTTACAAGTCTTATAACAGTCTTGTAACATTCTTGTATCAGTCTTGCAACAGTTTTGCATCAGTCTTGCAACAGTCTTGTGACAGTCTCCCTTCTTCCCTCCCCCCCTTTCCCCCCTCCCCCTCTCCTTCCCTCACAACGTAAAATGAGCTGCGAAGAACACTTTCAACTCCCATTTGAGTTTCCCGTTTAAGGACCAGTGCCTTGGCAAAGGCCTCTTTGATAAAGGGTGATAATGCCTCGGATGGGAGGAGTTGTAGTGACGGTAACTACAGCTGTCTGAAGGTTGTATAAACAGGGATGCCAGTGAGGTATGGAAAAAACCCGGAAATATCTATACCCCTATTTATCACCAATCCTTCACCATAAATGATACGTGATATGTCATCATTAGATATTATACCAAATACGATTGAAATAAAATTGAATTTGAAAATTTAAAAAAAAGCCTAAAAGACTTGAACAAGTCTAGGCAAGCATGGGAAGAATATAGGTCAAATGCCTGACCTCCAGGCGTGGCTCTTATCACTCTCCCGACACAGGTTTGGTTTCCGGGTTTCCGGGGTTTCACTTGTAGTCTATGGCAGTACAGTAAAACCCCTCTTAAGGGGACACCCTCCGTTCCGGGCCAAGTGTCCCCTTAAGCGGGGTGTCCCCTTAAGCGGGGTTTTCAGTCTTTCAATGGCTATACAATATAATAGAGAATTCCTACATAAATGAAGGAAACGATGGTTATTAGGTTAAAATGTTTATCAATAACACATAATTAAATAAATAAATATAAATCATATTTGATTTATATTTGTTTACTTGAAATAATTTATATAATATAAATGAATATAAATATACAAAAAAAAGAGAGAAGATAATAGAGGTTGAAGGTGGATATGCCTTCCTTGTGAAATTCGCTCCTTTTTATACCCCCGGTCAATGCCCCCCCCCCCCCCCCACCCCAGTGACTTCTGAGAGAAATCAGCAGCCCTAAAAGGACTCATCGTGAGCCGCCCAGAGCCGCGACGGCTCACTGAATACCACACCTTCGAAGCCCCCAGCCCTCCCTGTGTCGCCCACAGCTAACCTGTAAGCGGGCCTCTTACCTGGCACCTTCAGCAGGCGCGAAAATCACGGGTCCTAATATCCACTCACTGTGGCCCGCCCAGACCCGCTAGAGATGTAGTTATAACCATGAAAAAACACAATCTGGCCGCCCGGGCCCGCTCGGGAATGCTCAGTCTATTGTTCTGTCTATCCTGTACAAACGGGCACCATAAACTTGGATTTTCAGTGTTTTTGATATGATGTCCTTCCAAACTGTCCCCTTAAGCGGGGTTTTTAAGCATTTCTGTACCGAAAAACTGTCCCCTAAAGCGGGGTGTCCCCTTAAGCGGGGTGTCCCTTTAAGCGGGGTTAAAATAAACTCTTAATAGTGGGAAAAATTTCCGTTCCGAGCAAATTGTCCCCTTAAGCGGGGTGTCCCCTTAAGCGGGGTGTCCCGGAAGAGGGGTTTTACTGTATACCATACACACAGGGAGAGTTCCGGGGAAAAACTGGTTGCTAAACGGGTGCTTCTGGTTACCACTGAGACCCGCGACTGCTGCTCCCGTGGCCGGCCACCGGAGCTCCGGTACCGGCCGCCGGGCCTCTGCTACCGGCCGCTAGTACACTACATGTCATTTGATTAATTTAGAATAGAAAAAAAACACCGGAAACCCGGAGAACCCCGGAAAACTGACATCCCTGTATAAAGCTGTGTCATATACTTCAATATGCATGCAATATCTAGTGGCTGCGAGTAATTCTTACCGTGATTTCTACAAAAGGGAAGAGGGCGCCGACGAGGAAGATGCCGAGGGCGGGGCCCATGCTGATGCCGCTGAAGGTGAGTGAAGCCTGTAGCACGTTGATACCGAGCCCGTTAGTAAGGAAGGCGACACACATCGACAGCACGCCATAAAATATCACTGAAACAGGAACCAAATTTTAGGAGAAAATTCTTCAAATAAGTCGCCGTTCTCTTCCTCGTGGAGGTGTGTGGCGGGTTCTTTATTTAAATTTTTTTTTTTTTTTTATTATTTTTTTTTTTTTTAAAACCAAATTCTATCTTTATCTTAGCCTGGTATAAACGTCCATAGGCTTAACATTAGGAACTTGTACTCAAGAGACTTGCAAGTACGGTAACTCATACTCAACGGGTGATAAACAGATAAATATGTCCTCATTCGCCATCTCGTTTGGAGTTCTATCGCCTCGTCCATATTACAGTGCACTCCAAACTCGATGGCGTACGAGGTCACAGACCAAATACTCATCAAATGACAGCTCAACGTGCTTCAGGTCCATGTGTTACATACAGGAAGGGTGAAAGGAGGTCTTTGCGCCGGTAGGCTTGGAAAACCATGGTCGGCCAGGCTAGTAAAGATCTAGTACATTATGTATTGTTATTTATGAACTATTCGATATAGCCGGCCATTTATAATCATACTGTTACTGGTAACATCAATAGTTATAGGGATGTCAGCTGCCCTTGAACAAAATCCTTGAAGTTATTTACAGTGACGACCCCCCTCCCCTCTGAACTACAATGTAATAGCTTACTGGGGAATGAAAAAATGATAACTGTGTTACTTGATGAGTAGGACTGGCACTAGAGTCCTACATTTTATATCCAATTGAAGCTAAACCAAATATATACATAGGAGATTGTATTATGAAGCTGGTTCCTGGTGTTAACTATGCATTCAAAGTGGTTAGCATGGTAACTGCCTATTGGTTCCAGGATTTCAGGGATTCTCTTCGATGCTTTATCTATTGAGAGATTGTTTGGGAAACCATGAAGATTATGGAAGTAATAATGCACACATTTACAGGGAAGTCAGGTATATGGGGTTCCAAAAATGATATAGGGTCGACACACATACGTTTTAATTATGCATTTAAATATTGAGAATCAATGTGAACGTGGCTAAATCTGACAACAGCACGAAGTAGCAGCAACCGCGAAAAAAAAAAAATATTGAGGACAATATTTCTGTGTTCTACAAAAATCCCTGATTTCAGGAATATCCCGAAATTCTGACATCTCTGGGTTGATATAGCAAAATGGAGTAATAACAACTGGTGGAGGGCCACTTATAAAAGAAAAAACATGTTCAATATAAAACACGAATGAAATATTCTAAATCAGTTCCTTTAACAAACCCAACGAGAAAAAATTCATCTAGATGTACACCTACCAGTTATCTTGTTAATGATTGTTTTTCTGCTTTCTGGTAACTTTGAGCAGCAGCGACTGAAGATGTCCTGCCATGTGACAGCAGCCAGGGAGTTCAGCACCGAAGACACAGAGCTGTTAATATACAAAGTGTCAGCGTTAGGCGAGTAAGGCACCCAGGTCACACATCTATTAAAAAGTTGATTTTAGACAAGTACTAGCGACTTCGTCGCGTCGTATCCCCCCCTCCCCCTTAGTCTGTTCAAGGTACGTTCCCTGCTAGTGCTGTCCCCCTAAAGATAGGGGGACAGCACTAAGTGGTGCCCCTACTATTAATACCTGGAACCATCATTTAGTTCCCGACCATCATTTCATGTGACACCGATTTTACCGACTACCAGCGCAATTCAATCTCGTCGCCTGATCTCAGAGCAAAGAGATTGGAAAACTACAGTTCTAAATTATGTTTTCAGTACAGCTAGAAACAAATCTTAAAGATAGAAGTACATCTGTGTACCGATCTGGAAAAAAAGGGCAGGTTTGAGTTTGACACTGCACGAGATTCTCACTCTTGTGGCTCCTCAGTCTCCAGCCCTAGGTCTGGTTAACTATGTCTCTATGTGCGGGAGCAACTTCAAGCGGATTCGACGAAATTCTACCGTTTTAGATATAGTAGGTAACCAACCTCAAACTAGTAGACACTTGACAATCATTTGCTTTTATTGGTATACAATTTCTTTGATATTTTGGGGGCCTAACTTAGCATTAGTTACATTTTGGTGGTTCTTCAAGGCCTGTACAAATTAGACTGACTGCATGACCCCAAGTGTCTAGCTAATACAGAGATCAGAAATTACGGGATGGGGAAAGTAAAGTGTTCTGTTCTACGAGTTCAGTACAGTGGTAACAGATATTTCAGAGACTAAAAGTTGTTGGATATGCTACCTTGAGAATGATACTTGCTGTTACATTTAGGACCACTATAGATCCATGTGAGTTAAGTTTACAATGTGAGAGGCACGAGAGATGTATAGGGACATTATTTACTGAACTAGTCGGTCGTACATTGACCTTAAAAAGCTTGATACCATTGCGCCGATTTCACTCTCGATGTGGTCCAGATGTACTCCAGTTTCAACCCTGGCACCATAACATGCCTATGTCTGGGTGGTGTTTTATAGTCCTGACAATCACTAATAGTGATCGTTTACAGCCCATCACGTTTCATAGTCGTGATAATTAGTAAACAGTGATCAGTCACATGTGTGACCGATTGAGAGTGACCGTTTTGCGTTGCATAGTCGTGATGTTTACTAGTGATTTATTCGAAAATTATCACTAAAACGGTCACTATTACTGAGTATTAGTGACAACCCAATACATGTCACTATCCACCCTACTACGCACGATAGGGTAGAAACAGACACGTCCACTGTCATATTCCCGGGAGCAGAAGCCTGCCATCCATGATTTTGAGTGATTGCTTGAGAAAACATCAAATAAAACTATCTTAGCAACACAAAGTAATAGAAAAAACTTACAGAGATATGACATGATGCGAAGATAGTGTCAAATGCATGATTTAGTGTGGAGCTCAAAGCAAGTAAACTAATTCGGAATTGAACAAGACTGCCTGTTGTTGTACAAACCGGAAATGGAAATTGGACGTAACAGATTAGATTAGTGACATCTTCACCTCCAATGGTGAAGAGCTCCATATTTATTTGACTCTGCCACGTCAATTTCCGAAATTGACTTGACAAAGACAATTTCGTTCAGTTGGCAGGTAAATATCCATAGAAATAGTGATAAGTTTCATTTGATCACTATAATAGTGATCGTTTCAATGGTGACCATCCTATAAGTGATCAAATCAACAGTGATTGCACTGTGAAATAGTGATCCGGACTATGCAACACGAAACAGTGACGGTCACTAAGCCGGTCACTCTTTTCCCGTGATCACTAATACAGACATCGCTGTCTATAAAACAGGACCCTGGTGTCTGTCTGGAGGCCATCGGCACAATGGAATAGGGTATGTGGGCGTCGGTACCAAGACTGGAGTACATCTGGACCACATCGGGAGTGAAATCGGTGCAATGGAATAAGAAGGCAGGTCACTCACCTCAGAGCTCCACTAAATAACACAGCGAGAAATACGCCAGGGAATCCTGGATAATTGAGAACGTCGATCACGAAATAAGGCACCAACTGCAAAAAGAAATAGTACATTCTTAACCAGAATCATGGAAAGTATAGTCTTTATGGATATGGTTACACTGTCCATGTTAGAGTCAACACATTGTATTTAGTGGTCTTGTATGATAAACGGAAATCCAGAAGGTCATAAAAAAGATGGAGTCTACCTTCAGATACATTTCCAGGACGATTATCATGAATAAAATTCTTTTTCTCTTCGATGGGTGGTGTTTATTTTATCAAACCATCTACAAATACACCAGGTCGTATCAGCAGACATTGATAGGAGATCGTCATTATTTTCTTTTCAAATAAATATCCTTGTACATATTCTAGATAGGTTACAGTTTAGTCTATCCAGGGATGTCAGCAGCCCTTGAAGAAAATCCCTGAATTTACTGTCTGGGGCAAATCCCCCCCCCCCCCCCCCCAACTGGAAGAGTTGAAAACTGTGTTCCCTGGTGAGTAAGACTGATACTACAATCTGTGCTCTCCAAGCAGAGCCTTGCCTTCCATGTCCTATTGATGTAAAACCAAATATGTGCAAGGGAGATTGTAGTATGTAGCTGGTTACTGGTGTTATCTAGGCATTCAAAGTGGTTTGTATGGTAACACTGCAAGGGTTTTTTTTCAGGGATTTCAGGGATTTTTATTGCATTATCTATGGGGAGCTTGTCAGGGAAATCCCTGAAGATCATGGAAGTAATACTGAACACATTCATAGGGAAATGGGTATATGGGGTTCCTGAAACACTAAGGATTGACATATGCAGGTTCTTTTGAAGCTTTTAAATAGTGAGAATATTTCTGTATTTTATAAAAACCCTGATATCAGGTATTTCCCTGAACTCTGACATCCCTGGTCTATCAGGGGAAATCAATGAATGGTGGCTGAATGTCGTCTGCTAATCGTTGTTATAGCCACAAGAGGACGCCATGTGTCCGCCGGAAATGTCGGCGTCAGTTTAGTTTGGTGTCTCACCTGGTTCTGGTTGGCGATATACTTCATTTTGAGCGGGTCACAGCCAATCTGCGCGTAGTAGGCATAGATGACAAGTCCGACGAGCGACGCGAGCACGTTAACGATCACTAGACCGGGCACGTTGAGAAAGAGCGACCTGCCAAAGAGTGACACCCACTACTAGTCATGGGAATGCAAGAATGGGACTATGAAATTGAAAAAAAATCGGGAAAGGGGTCCAGGCCAGAAGACGATGCCCTGGATTCTCCTGCAGTTTAAGTGAATTTTCTTTTTCGGGTTTTTATTCCGAACCCCATCACCCCACACCCAAAAGGGAGGGAGGGAGGGAGGGAGGGAGGGAGGGAGGGAGGGAGGGAGGAGGGAGGGAGGGGAGGGGAGGGGAGGGGAGGGGAGGGGAGGGGAGGGGAGGGGGAGGGAATAGGGAAGGGCCTGCATTGATTGGCTATTTAAAGCCCTACTCCTCTGTGAACTCAGATCAGTTCATGGATCAGTGCACACATATATTTAGCTACCTATAGGGGATTCAAATGGCATTCACTAATGCTATACCTATATATAAATCGTTTTGCTTCATGGTGATCCTTCATGGATGAGTGCACACAGACCTGTCTGCATGCTCCCTAGCCATGTGGGGGACACAACTTTGCTATAGCCATAACCTAAAGACCAACCGTCCACCTGCTAATAATCGAATCTGTTTATTAGAGCGTGCTTGCACATGTTATATAGATCATCTAGAGACCTACCGGTTAGAGTGGTCACATATATACACTTTCAGCATGCTGCCAGAAAACTATCCCTTCACTATCTGCATGCTATTCATTGTGATAGTGTGAAAGGAGCAGGGTGCCAGTGTCTCAGGGTCTTAGAGGCATGTTCAGCTGACCATGACCAATCACTAGAGACCGAAATACAATATACCTCATTGACCTATTGGTGCTTGACCTTGATATTTTTTGGATCCTAGACTCAGGTGATTGCAGAAATAACAGGTTGACTGGGTTCCATTAGCTTACAGAAAACTATCCATAGACTGAATGTAACTCAAACCTTTTAATTGTTATTCATGTAGAATTGCACGCTCATTCATCTATGATGAACATTCTATTTGCTTCTTGTTTATTTATAAATAATTATCATTTAATGACATATAACCACGACCTATACTTGTCACAATAAGGTATTCCATGATAAAGAAAAAAAAATGTACAGCGTGATTAACATAATATGAAGGACTACGGGTACAATGTTTATATTGTCTGTGTGACTGAATAGATAGCAATAAAAGCTTTTTAGACTAACACAAATACATATATACTCCACACTATCGAACACAAATCTGAACAAGTCTGTTACTGTCTGGACTTGCTTCGAGTGGCCTCGATTGCTCGTGAAATTTTTTGCCCGTGAACGATGGTGTTCATTGTGGTTAGAATCTACTCTCTGTTCTTTGGGGCAATCAGTGCGGACTGCCCTAGAATTCCAAAACTGAGTCTAGTCTCTTCAACTCGGACGACATAGAGCACGGCAGCGTCCGCTAAACTCTCCCTCCATAGGTTTAGGCTCTACTACGCTGCATCCATACACAAAGGATATGATAAAGAGTGGTCTATACGTAGTTAATAAACACATAGTGGATAGATACTCACTGCTTGGCCTGAGATAGAGTGGGTAGCGCACAGTACCGCTGAACGCTACTTTGTCCGATGCCGAAGATACCGATGCCTGAGAAAAGACCCCCAACAACGAGTGACCAGAAAGACAACCGCTCCGTGGGGTCGGGGTTGAAGCTTAGTAATGAAGAGAATTAATAATATCAGACACAGAATTAGGGAACATGAACCACAAATCGCATACAGTATTATTTTCCCGTATTCGTTTCTACTATTCAAAGTACAATTTGATTACATTTTATGCGCAAGGAAGGTGAACAACAGCTACTCATCAATATTATGTTGTCCAGTTTTTATGAAGACATTCTTTTTGTCAACCAGTGGTTACAATGATTGATAAACAGTATCCAATATGTAAATTCTATTGTACTATGTGAAACACACACACTGGTATTTGGTGGTTATCACTGTAATCATATACAAATCATACAAAAGTGACTTAAAGATCGCTAATCCTGACAATAGCATAATAAATAGGTAACACTATAGGAAATATGAGGCGCAAAAAAAAAAAAAAAAAAAAAAAATATGAGGCGCAGGACGGCTATATATGATACACATATCAAGATGAGATCAGATAACTGTGGATGCTTACTCAAACCAGATAAGTCGTCCCCCTTCACCACTAAGCTCCCAGACGCGAGACAGGCCACCCACCTTCACCGTGCCCTGAAAGCAAACACCACGTCCAGTTTACTCAACCAAGTAACAGTAAAATGTCGGCTACTGACTGAAATAAACTACCCGCAACATGAAAACAGTGATATTTGACTAGGCACAGTCGTCCTATCGTACAACGCACTGATTTGGATACCGCATGTTCCAATATCGGAACGAATGGAAAATACTGTCATTTGTATTAATTAATGGTTACATGATTAACCGTTTTTGTTCTTAGGGAAAACCCATGCTACCGAATTCTATTAACCCATTTATCTTAATAACCAATCTAGGTTAGCCAGAAGAAAGCTACTTAATTTGGGTGAAACAGCTTGGGTTTGCTGAATTAGAGCCTGGATGTATAACAATCTAGGCATCTTTATGTACCACGTACACTCTTCAAACATATTCTACTGCCCAGGAGGAACTCAGTGCCTTGTTGCAACCTTCCAACAACAGAACTGTACAGCTCTAACGTGATAATACTGACAATAAGAGGTATGTCAGTAGAGATAAGAAAAAATGGAATTTTTTTCCTGTGGAATTAGCTGCCTCAGAGTGACAGAGAAAACATGGAAAACATGTTGGTGCCGCCTAAGGCGTGGGGTTGAGGGTCTGTGGGGAGATCCAAACCAATGTAATACAATACTTATTTGCTATATGGTTAATTGACTATGTGATATACTGATGAAAGAGACAAACACGATGCTAATAGTTCTTGAACCCTCGAAGTATGATATTCTGAGAACGCACATAAAAAACCCAATTGTAAAAGATGTACAACAAATGACAAAATGTAAGTAGAAATGAGTAGTGACGCAAAAAATCCTATTTTATTAGGTTAATATGCGTGATGTCAAAGAAAACCAGCCAACCAGGGCTGATGACATCCCGTTTTTATTGGAGTGTTAATATCAGTAAAAACTCAAGGAACGAAAATGAATGTAACTAAGTGAACCAATAAAAGAATATGAAAAAAAAAAAAAAAAAAATGTTTTAGTGACATGAAAGTGACTTAGTCAATATTATCTTTATTTTACACACGGAAACAAAATGTTAAATATCGAAAATGAAAAATTGGATCTCCATGGAAAATGGAAAGCTGCCGTATCTGCAATACAGGATTGAAGGGTGAAGAGTACTTTGGAAGAAACGTTCCAAGGACAGAATAGAGTGTTTGGTATAAAAATTATTATCCTACCCCTAATAAAAAACCGCCATAGACTTAACATAGGCAAATTTTATGTGACAGGCCGTGACATAAAGTGTTTTTTATGCCACTAGAGTAATAACAATATTGACCAATCAGAGAGCAGGATGTCAGCTACTATGAAAAAAAGTTCTGTTGGCCGTTGAGTCAATATTTATCTTTTAGTAATACAAAAGCATAGAAGGGGTAGGATAGATACGAAACGGAACTCGAGTTAGACTTGTCAGTGTCTATGCCACTCTGGTCAGGTCTGCTCCTCACTACACTCGGCTAACACCTCGTGTAGTAATACACGACCTGCCCATCGTGGCATAAACATTGTCAAGTCTAACTCTCGTTCGGTTTCTACTAAGTATCGTTGTCCTGACCTGAATGACGATGGCCAGCATGCCAGCGAACATGACAAGCGCCTGGAAGACATCGGTCCACACCACGGCGCGCATACCACCCTGTAAACAGCACATCAAGGACGCAGATCAGTTAACAACAGATCCGCCAGTCAACACCAATTAGGAAAGAAAATAACAAAATGGAACTATGTTTATATCTAAAAATGTACAGCTCATTTATCATTTATGTTTAAAGTAATCAATACAGTCAATTTGGCATTTTTTCTGGTAAATACACCTTTTACAATATTGGATATTTTCCCAGAGTTATTTTCCTTAAAATGAAGTCTTTCCAATATTGCCAAGGCAATTTCATTGTATCTATCGTGTTAGCTTCTCTCTCTCTCTCTCATTAAAATATATGAACGACTTGTAGGCCGTTCTAATTAAATCATCGACTGTATAGTCTAGAGTATAAACAATTGTCCATGGTTAAATTCACTCAGATGAAGTTGTAATATATGTTACGCATAGACATACCACAGCTGTGTATATTGTTGCCACAAAGGCAGAGGCCATAACCGACACCCAGAACGGTATTCCCGTCACTGAAACACAAAGGAGAATACTGTCGGGTCGTGTCCGGAAAAATCTCTACTACGTGCAGGGTCTACACCCCCACCCCCACCCCCCCCCCCCCCCACCCCCACCCCCACCCCCACACACACATACACCTCCCTACACACACACCTACCTATATATCTAACTTTCAATATTAGAGCATTGTTCTTTTATTTTGTTGAGATCAACTTTACTAATGGTCTTTTGACTATACTCAGAAACATTTATCCTAGATTTTACTTACTTGAAAAATAATACTTTCTTTTTTATTCATTGCCCTGTATTGTACAATGAAACTCGGTTACAACAAACTTTGGTATTAACAATTTCTTTTTGTTAGAAAAATTTGGAGGTAGCAAAGTAATTTGAGTTAATGACATTTTGCAAAAAAAAAAAAAAAAAAAAAAAAAAGGATTGTTCCCTGAGATTTGTGCTGGTAACCTGGTTGTATCGTGTCGTGACGCGTCTCACTAACGTGATAACCTTCTTATTTTCGCAAAACTCCTTCCGACACGGCTACAAATTGGAAATTTTGTCTCGTAGCCGTGTTGGAAGCAGTGGGCCTTAGACCTTGGTAATTAATTGAAATTTAATGAGAGTAAGAACTTTAATTATTCAATAAAATCAAATGACCACTAAGCATTCTTACCAGCTTCAAGTGCAGTAGATGGTGTATATATTACAAGTCCGATATATAATAGCTGCAATAGTAAGAAAAACACAAGTTTGTATTTGGTGGAAATTATGCTGTGTCTATAGCGAAGTCTGTCTTAGAACACTGTATCCAAATACATGTATTGAAAAAATATTTCATATGAGCGGTCGAATTTGAATTAACAGAAAAGGTCTCATTTGTTTTGTCTCATTGACGTTACGATGTTATGGGGTTATCAGCAGCGACGTTTCAAGGATCATGTATCCTATATTTTAATGCCACCATTACCGACAGGGGACCTTAATTCACGGTAGTGCGCTAATATTTTTTCATCATTAATCTTTCTGAACTAGTACCTTCTGAATAATGAACATGCCACTTCGTCTATTCCATAAACATCAATTATTACAATTATTCATGGGGGTTACATGTGATTTACCTGAATATAGAGGAAAGATTTGGAAAAACAAACCTAAACCTCAGGAAACTGCATTAAAACTCTAACGACTGTGTTTTAAGGAAAATACTCACGTTTCCTAAAATCATCGTCGATGTTCCCAACAATCTCACCACGGCAGAGCCATAGCGCCTTTCTAGGTACTGAAATAAAAATATAAACAGAACATTGTCAAATACTTGTAAATATCAAACATTTTGTGGCTACATAATATGAGGTTGTTCTTTTTCTTGCGGCAGCTGCAAGTGAACCTACATATGTCCTCATATCATTGTCAGTTTGTCTTGGTTATTTTTGCCATTAGACCCTCGTATTCTATGTATGCTTTCCAAATCTACACCTAAAAAAAGCTACTGGTAGACGTAAGTACGGTCCTCCAAAAGAGTGTGTTTCTGATTCCTACCTATGAAAAACCCTACCTATATAATGTTTTGCCTAATTGGCGTCTAACAAATGATTGGGCTACAGACAAAGGAAAGAAGGTAAGTGTAAAAAGATTTAAAAAAACAAATAAATACAGAAAAACATAAGCCATTTCAGAAATTCACTTTATTGAGTCATTTGGTGTTTCATGCATTGAGATAGATGTTCGTTGAGCTCGATTTGTGTATCCAGTCAATTTAAGGGATGGCCTATCATGAATTCTATCACTTTTTGTTGGATATATTAGATCGCTTTATCTATTCTAGACAATATAAGGCTAAACTCCCTCTTTCCAATCAAATCCAATATGTGGTACTTCAATTGATTTTGGTTATAACACCCCTAACCTGACTCATTATCTATGCGAGATGAATATGATATATACATAGAGGCAGAAAATGTAAAGTTGTATGAGTCATGAGCATGACCTATATTGCAACACAATATTGTAATAGTTAGGATGCGGTGAACTTTAAATAAAAGAAAAACATCTTTAGAGAAAAAATAATACAGACCAGAAGAAGGGAGAAAAATAGTCATTAAAAAAGATGAGAAAAAAAACTTGGTTTGGGGAAAATTGTAACTTAAAACACCGCTTTTGTAGGCCTAATGAAAGGTACAAATCAAAAACAGAAACTTGTATATAAGGAGGAACTGCATCGAGATCCATATACTTTGTCGAGTGAGATTATGTAGCAAACCATAATAAATGGTATTGTAATGGATAACGCGGATGCAGAAGTACCGATAGCTCTCGCTGGATTAATGATGAGTTTATTCAAATAAATGGGCTACAGTAAGGCTGCCCGAGCCGCTTGCTTTGTTGCTTTGGTTTATATCATAGTGTCCAGACGCGGACTGGTTAGAAGGCAGACGTGCCTTATTTATATATGGAACGGGTGACGTCAGCTCTCGGGCTCTCGCCCCCCGGGAGATCCGACGAGACCGCCCCCCCCCCCCCCCCCCCCCCCCCCCCGCGGGGAGGCACCGATATCGCCAGCATCCCCCGCGGGGGAGAGCTGACCCCACCCGTCCGCCACAGTATATTTTCGTCTTATTGTCAGTCATTCCAGACCAGCCTTCTGATGCAATGAGTCGACACTCACAAGATCTCCTCGGTATATTTTTGAACATGTTCGGAGCGCTGTGTTACCTAAGACCTGCATGCTAGACCTCTGCGCAACCGTTAGTGTCGCAGCTACAAAGTCACAGTATTTTAATTTACAAAGGAACATGGCACCACATCGCTTTTCTTTTTTTTTTCAAGTTTTGTAAAAGCTTATGAGCATTGAATTCGATCATACGGTTATTTATGTCGTCTGACATATGGTTCAACATTACTTATATAGAACGTCCTGACCATGCTGTACAGGTCACAGAACGAGATGGTAATTTACGGTTTGTACGGAACAAGGCGTTTACGCCGAGTTCCGTACAAACCGTAAATTATCATCACATCATGACATCATGTAAATTATCATCACATCATGACATCACGGGGTTCTAGTTGACAGACTAATAATCAATATGAACTAGGCCTGACGGTATGAAATCACACAAATCCGTGTCCGTACAAGGTCTTTCTTTTTAACATTTATGTTTTGTTTATTTTTCTAGTTGGCACGTTGCCAAGCGTATCGCGGAGGCCCTGCAACGATAAAAGGTGGGTGTGGCACTTATTATCCAATCGCGTTACGTTATTGCAACGTTGTCTCCGCCCTTAGCAACATGTAGACCAACACGTCCGTACACATAGCAACGGGTCCACCAAGTGTTCCGTACCGGGAAAATACGGAACACCCGTCCGTACGGCAGATTTACGTTATACGTCAAAACGTTACGTATTTACAGTATATACGGCATGGGTATATAGTAAATCTGGATTCTTTCTACTCGCTACAAATACTATATCATCAGCAAAGACTAAAAATTCGCAGTTCTCAAATCAAAACCCCCATCTAGATAGAGAATGAACAGAACAGTTCCCAAAACTGAACTTTGCAGTACATCCTTTGCCACCCTACCATAAGAGGGGGTTGAACCATTTATATGTGTAGCCTGCTTTCTTATTTCTATGAGTGAAGTAAGTTTTGACAAATTATTGGTGATGGAACCACTAACCAAAGAATACCCCAAATTTGTCATCCGTTTCACAATTGTTATTGTGTTACAACAGGTGTTAAGTGGAATGTCCACTGTACGATTCAATTCTTTAGGACAAAATCCCTTTATCCTAAGCGTATCCTAAGATTGTCTCAGGCAAATCCGCACCAAACGACAATAAACACAGCACGATACGGGAGACGGGGTGGTAGGCGTTGTCCTAAGCAATTCAGTACACACTGGGCGACAGAGATACGATTTTTTTCTGAAAGACTGGCTGCCGATTTGGGAACAATCCTAAAAGGTTAATATGTTTTGGAAAATATATAATATGTATATAATATATATAATTCAAAAATACCTAAATTTCTCCTTTTTTCTCAAGTCTCAAATATATAATTCACTTTTTAAAAAGGGTTTGATGGAAGACTGTATTGTATTTATACAAGCGAATCAATTCCCAATGAAAAAAAAGAGAAACAATCGGCCTCTGGGGAGAAAATCGGCGGGAATGACCAATTCTGTGTGTGGCATACTCTTTTCAGCAACCTTTAAGACAAATTTGGGCCGATATCGGAACACACCATGGGGGGTATTTCTTAAACTCCGGCGACAAAATTTATCAACATGTTGATAAATCTGTCGGTGCCGATTTCGGAACATGGACCTGTACTTTGTCGGCAACAAAAGAACATCCCTGCAGGGGGTTAGGACTAGTCCTAGGCCAGGGACTGGAGGGGGTGCCACACTGGGCGATTCTGTACCAGGGGCCTGGCCTGAGACTTAAGACTGTTCCTTTGTCTCAGACAAAGGAACATCCATGTTCCGGAATCGTACAGTGGGTAATGGTCTTTATATTAAGAGTTCCATTTTACTATTCTTGTGCTGTCCTACTCGTTTCGGCTCTATATGAACCTTCCTCATGGACTAGATAGCAATTGAAGGCTATGCCTTACTCGACTGCCTTATATACCTTCGCGAATTACCATGGTAACAGGAATTCCGCGTAATATGATCCAATAACAAGTATTGTCCTCTAGTGGGGATTATTAGAACTACCAGTTATAATTTCATTTTTTAATTAACTTTTTCAAAATTTGTATGATTAGTGGATTTCTTGTTTCCATTACAATGATTCTCAATAGAATATTGTGCCCCAAACAATCAAAACGTTTTTGTAGATCTAAAAAAAAGCATGAAAGCAGGTGAAATACGGCTTGCCCCGCCGAATGACCCGGGAGGAATCCGTATTGAAATTTCGAGAAGACCTTATTTCTGAGCCATTTTCAGAATTGGTGATGGTATTATTTTCTATGGGCGTCATGGACTTTGGATTTGGTGATGTTTTTCCTCTATGGGCGTCATGGATTTTGGAATTGCTGCCCTTTTTCTATTTGGGCATCATGATTTGGGGTATGGGTGATTGTTTTCTCTATGGACAACATGGTTTTTGGTGCGGTGACGTCTTTTTCTATGGGTGTCACGGTATTGGGGACGGCCAATGAATATCTTCTAGATATTTTACCGATGAATGGATATTCAACTAGGAATGGAAAGTGCAGTTTCCATTGGTGGTACGAGACTACAGTATATACCACGAATGGATACTTATACCACCAATGGAAAGCACAGGGGTTCTACTGTATTCATAGATCTAGTGTCCTTACTGAAACTGTTGGGTTTAAAAATAACACAAATAGATCAATCATGAGCGTGTACATAAAGGTACATGTCAAGATCACTCCTCCACATAATCTTCCGGCGACAATGTTCACCTGTCAACTCCTCGACATGTAATCTCAGACACACGCGGGAGAATGACCGTTTCAAAGCGTCCTGTGACAGACCAGGCCATCTAAGTCTCCTATTAATAAGTTCAGAGTAAAGGTCAGCTTATCATAAATAACGGTAGGGGAGTTGCCCCCCCCCCCGCCTCCCCTCCCTAGGAATGCAAAGAAAAAGTCCCCCTCCCTCATAGGAATAGGATAAAAGCACATGTCTATATAAGTATAAATAAACAGATCTTAACAGTATATATATAAACAGTTCTTTGCCTATTTCGACAAAGCTTCTTTACCTTATGACAAACCCAGTTACATTCCATCAATTGTCAAAGTATATGGAAGTGTTCATATTTCTGAAAGTATATACCGATATATGTAAGAATAACCGAAAACTGCTCTTTTGGAACACTGCCCAGATCTTGTTGTTTCATGTGTTACTTGTGTCATCCTCAGGCTCGAATTGTACACTGATTTCAATGTGACTGTTGAGTTCTTGTGGTAAATGTGTAAGGATGGTTTTGATCTTATCATTTTTTTTGCTAGTTATAGGGAGTTTACGGTTTTCAAAGGATATATAAACAGTTCTGCTACAGTTTGCCAAGCTAGTTTTTCAGTCATAGTCATCATATCCTTTAAATAGCATTTCTACATACTGCTGCTACCATACGAGACAGTGTAGGCAGATTATGACAAAATTTGTATTACTGTAGAGTAATCTTCCAATATGTTTGAACCTGTGTTCCCCATATATTTAAACTGAGATCTTTCAGGCCTTTTAACTCCGAAAAAAACCCAACTTGTTTCTCATCACCAGGCCATAATTCTTTTTATATTTTTGTTGTTGCTAGATCAAAGATGGCTTTTGAAGAGTCATATAATGGGCTTCAGACATACAGAAAAAACGGCATAAGCAGACATCCTCTGATCTGGGCCATAGTTTGCACTTACACGGCGTGTCCACTTACACAGGGTTTCCAGATTTTTACTGGTTATACGTTTAATGCATCCCTAACATCAGGAGCTTTAATTTGAATCTAAATACACATACCTTTCATAATTTCTATCAAGGTTCATCTTATTTACAAAAAGAAAAAAACTGATGCATGCGGTGATGAGAAACAATTTTTTTTGTCATAGCAATCATCACCCTCCCACCTCCCGACATGCAGTCAATGTCAAGGTTGCTGCATAAATTAGCGGAGGTGTCGGGAAAAATACACTGGCCTCCAGAGCAGACGATTGCTATGACGAAATTCGAATGCTGATAACTTCGGAACAGTGAGACCGATCTTCTTCATATTTAGTACGACTAAAGGTTATATGTATACCTTACTCATGTTAAAAGTTCATTGCTTAATTCCAAAGGGAAGTGAAGTTGCGCATTCGGTACGACATGTCCAGAGTGGTCTTAGACATACGACACTTATGGCGACACTTTCCAGTCCATTGGCCACCGAGTGTCGTGACTATAGCACACCTTTTACCTCCATATGTGTCATATCTACAGCAAGTGTCGCAGCCAGCCTAAGATCGTAGCTTTATAGCACACTGACAGCAAATATGTGTCGTAAGTTACGAATGTTATGACTAAAAAAAGGGCCCAGGTTTTAAACATTAGGGAATATAGGTGAGATAACAGAAGATAATGTACACAAATTTACTGTTTTCTTATTACTATATGGCTCTAAAACATTAAGATAGTTACCTTATTTCAGCTGTCAGAACTATTGGAAATCTAATTTGGGCACACTTGATTTTGGGATTCCCCACCTCTATGTTCAAAGCAAGGCTGGTGTCATTCAACTCTCCAACCCGATACATGTGTTGTTATGAGGTTATGGATATGGGCACATGCTAATGCTTGAAGAATGATAGCATGAAGCACAATACTAACTAGTTGAGGTTGGCTGCACTACTTTTTTCTAACCCTGCTAACTAACCAACGCACCGTTGAACGGCAACACCTGTAAAGAGAAAGTGTTCTTGTTCAGGCCCCGGCGGCCAGGGGTTGGTTGATTGTACACTATTAATCACCGCGTCTCTAGCGGCTCTGGGCAGCCAATGGTGAGTATAGGGGTTTTGAAGGCGAGCTATTCAGCAGGTTGTTACAGTTCTGAGGTCGTGGGTGTTTATATAGGTATACTTTACTATATAACTATAACAGACTCAAAACCCCGCTTAAAGGGACACTCTATTATATAACCATAACAGACTCAAAACCCCGCATAAAGGGAAAGTCGTCTCGGACAGAGGGTGGTTCCTTAAGTGGGGTTTACTGTAGTATAATGACACTGTGAGGTGTTGCTCCTAATCTCTCTACTTGTAAGATTCTGCTTATGTTCTAACCCTAAATTAGGGATGCAACTTTTCCAACAAATTATGGAAATAATAGTTTGGATTTTTGATAAAGATTGCACAGAATCATCAACGTCTACACGGTAGCAGTGCTCCCCAGCTGAAGGTGCTGGGGGTGGGGAGGGGATCGGGGCTCTAGCTCTACTACAGCTCCACTATCGGCGACTGGGGACCATATCAATATCCAGTGGACCGATGCAATGGAGCACGGCCTTAAAGGGCCGATTCCACCAACAGGATGGATTTGCCATGGTATATCTTGGTATGTCTTGTAATGTCTTACTGTGTCGCAATGTGTCATACCTCACTTGTCTCAAAACATAGGCGTGTGGTGTCGGGTGTATATTTTGGTGCTGCACTACCGCGCCACCTCAGACACATCGCGATAAATAGGCACGCAATGATTCAATCCTAGCCCGATCTAGCAAGACAACCAAATCGGGCCAAATATTGCTACATCGTGTGTGTTGGTGGAATCGGCCCTTAAGACAATGCAAGACATACCAAGATATACCATGGCAAATCCATCCTATTACTGGAATCGGCCCTTTACATTGCGACAAATAGGCACGCGATGATTCAATCCTAGCCCGATCTAGCAAGACAACCAAATCGGACCGAATCTTGCTACATCGTGTGTGTTGGTGGAATCGGCCCTTTATAGAGGAAACAGTTCTGAAGGGTAAGCATCACCATAAAGGCCGTGCTCCATTGCGACTGGGAGAAAATCGGTATCCAGCCGGTCGCCAAAGTGGAGCAGCAGCGCCGACCAAGGTAATTAGATCAAGGGAAGAACCAAGGGCAAGAACTATTTGAGAACGGGAGGAGATAAAGTTAAGATTGCTCGGCCTTTTTTTACCAGTCCCACAATCAATCAGTCACTCGAACCCCCGCCGGCACCTGGGCCATGTATATTGTGTAAAACTTAGGGAATGTGGTAAATGTAACTTAGATTGGATATTTAATGTGTTCTTTGTTTGTGGTACGGTATTGTGATATATATTGTCGAAAATAAAATGGAATCTGTAACAAGTGTTCTATTTTAATAGAACTTCTCTATTTCCACCGAGAGCTATCAGGAATATCTCGCGTTCGCTGCCGGCCGCGTCCGCAACCGCACACGGTCGCGACTGCCGCCGTACACGTCTGCGTTCGCTGCCGCGTCTGTGTACAGGTTGGAAAGGTGAGACAACAGACGTCAGTTTTGCCCCGACGGGCCCCGTGATCGGGTGATTGTGAGGTGGATCTATAATAACTATATTCTTTGCGGGCATAGGTGCTTTCTTATCCTAAGCCTACTTGGATCGTCCTTTAACTTAAGCTAAGTTCAACTGTAACTGAAAATCAGTGAAAGTGAAACAAATAATCAAATTTACTCACCTCAAACGAACTAGTAATTTTCAAATTATAAAAGAGTGGCACGAACAAAATGCTGGACAACACTACTGCAACGCAATATCCGATTGTTCGTACTGTCATTTGCGTGCCTCTCGTGTACATCTCCGCCGGGGTACCCAACACGGTGATAGCCGATACAAACGACACAAGGATGGAGAGGGACACAGGGACGGTCCGTAACCCTCGGCTACCCATGAAATATTCTCGGGTCGTCCGCTGTCTGCTACCAGATAAGGCATGGTACAGGCCGATCCCCAACGAAGTTAGGATTGTGCCAGCAAATATAAGATAGTCTGCAATATGCAGACGTTTCGTGGCAAGTTCCCCCGCCATCTCTCACCGTCACAACTCCCGCTTCGTATAAGAGTGATAGTCAAATGTCATCATCCCAACAAAACACACGTGCATATAAGCAACGGATCCAGTTACTTGTGACTATAAATGTGTCGTGTGATATAAAAGGTACAAACCGGTAACCAGTTTGAGGGATATTGCTGATTACTGGATATTTTGACTATATAGATAGACAACTGCTGAAAACAAGCAAATAGCTGTAACTTGTAGCTGAAGAGTGGCCATCGTGTGATATCGGTACTATAAGTACCAGCGGAGCGCCCTGGCCCTGGCGGAAACGGGCTGTACTAGAGTCTAGAAGTTCTTAGCCTCTATAGTACCACCAACACTCACAAGACGGCGTCTTCTGTAAATATTAACTTTGCCTCTTGCCACTTCCACAAAGTGACAGGCATGTACCGTCAACAGAACCGTCTGTATACCCTTGGTTGGAGATGCACACAGCAGATACCATATATGACTGGACACGACCAACTTCTTCGTCGGAACAGAGTGTAGACAGAGGTGGTGGTTAATATCACACTCCACCGCTCCAGTTTATCGCATCTAACTGCAGTGGCGTAAGAATTTTTTTGACAGCACCTTCAAATTTAACTCAATCAAGTGTAAAAACTGTCTTGATTTTTCAACATTAGAAAGATGTCTAAATCTAATTTTTTAGCATGCAATGATGGCTAAGCCTTGACTTTTCAATACGAAAGAGTGTCAAAGTCTGACTTTTTAGCATGCAATGATGGCTAAGCCCTGACTTTCCACTCTGGAAAAATGTCAAAGTCTGACATTTTAGCATGCAATGATGGCTAAGCCCTGACTTTCCACTCTGGAAAAATGTCAAAGTCTGACCATTTAGCATGTAATGATGACTAAGCCTTGACTTTTCAACATGGAAAAATGTCAAAGTCTGACCTTTTACTGTGTAATGATGGCTAAGGCCTGACTGTTCACCGTGGAAAAATGTCAAAGTCTGACTTTTTAGCATGCAATGATGGTTAAGCCCTGACTTTTCACTGTTAAAAATGTTAGTCTCACTTTTTAGCACACAATGATGGCTAGGCCCTGACTTTTCACCATGGGAAAATGTCAGTCTGACTTTTTAGCATGCAATGATGGCTAAGCATTGACTTTTTAGTGTGCAATTTTTTCGTCGCATTCCCGTTTGGGGTTGGTGGTAGAAAAAACCAGTTTGGTTAGAGGTGCCCAGAAAGCCACGTCAAAAAATGTTGTCTACCGCCAATCCCAAACGGGAACGCGACGAAAAAATTGCACACTCATTAGCCCCAATTGGTAATCTCTAACCCAACCCCATTGTACTAGCCTGAGAGCGAAACATGACAGCGATGAACGTGTCACCAGTACGAAAAAACAAACTTTTTCCTACGGAATACCATCCGCAAATACGGTTGAGATCCAACCAAATCTAGTGACGTTAAACAGCACGTCCCTATGACACCTGATGAGAATTCAGTTTAGATTCGAAACCACAACCCTGTAGATCTCTCTCCCAGAATTGGAAAAGTAGGTCACGTACCACACACGGCCACAGATAGTTTGACAGTAGCCGTAATTCCAATTCAGAAAAAAAGACAACAAAAAAAAACCCCAAGGGTAAAATGGTCAGTCCCTATATAATACAGGCACTGCCCTCCCTTCCCCATATGCTATGATCGGCCCCTGTACACACAGAGCGGCGACAGCGAACGCAGCCGACCGCGCAATGTCACACACGTTGTCAGGTCAGAGCGGGTAAAAGCGTCATTAGCAACCAATGAACGTCGAGTGAACAAATACGCGCGACCAATGGGAAGAGACGGCGGATTCGCAAACCTGACCGGGTTTAAACGCTCAGGCTGGCAGTTGTGGTTGTGTTACCATAGGGTCACATACTCCATCTCCACACATAAGCATTGACTTTTTACTGTGGAAAAATGTCAAAGTCTGACTTTTTAGCATGCAATGATGGCTAAGCATTGACTTTTCACTGTGGAAAAATGTCAAAGTCGGACTTTTAGCATGCCTTGATGGCTAAGCATTGACTTTTCACTGCGGAAAAATGTAAAAGTATGACCTTTTAGCATGCAATGATGGCTAAGCATTGACTTTTCACTGGAAAAATGTAAAAGTCGGACTTTTAGCATGCCTTGATGGCTAAGCATTGACTTTTCACTGCGGAAAAATGTAAAAGTATGACCTTTTAGCATGCAATGATGGCTAAGCATTGACTTTTCACTGTGGAAAAATGTCAAAGTCGGACTTTTAGCATGCCTTGATGGCTAAGCATTGACTTTTCACTGCGGAAAAATGTAAAAGTATGACCTTTTAGCATGCAATGATGGCTAAGCATTGACTTTTCACTGGAAAAATGTAAAAGTCGGACTTTTAGCATGCCTTGATGGCTAAGCATTGACTTTTCACTGCGGAAAAATGTAAAAGTATGACCTTTTAGCATGCAATGATGGCTAAGCATTGACTTTTCACTGTGGAAAAATGTAAAAGTCTGACTTTTAACATGCATTGATGGCTAAGCCCTGACTTTTCGTTGTGGAAAGATTATAAACTGACTTTTTAGCATGCAATGATGGCTAAACCCTGACGTTTCACCATGGAAAAATGTCAAAGTCTGACTTTTTAGTGTGCAATGGCTAAGGCCTGACTTTTAACCATGGGAAAATGCAAGCCCTGACTTTTCACTGTGCAAGCCCTGACTTTTCACTGTGGAAAAATGTCAAAGTATGACCTTTTAGCATGCAATGATGGCTAAGCACTGACTTTTCACTGTGGATAAATGTCAAAGTCTGACTATTTAGTGGGCAATGGTGGCTAAGCCCTGATTTTTCACTGTGGAAAAATGTCTAAGTATGACCTTTTAGCATGCAATGATTTCTAAACACTGACTTTTCACCATGGAAAATGTTAAACTGACCTTTTAGCAGGAAATGATGTTTAATCCCTGACTTTTCACCACAGATTGACTTTTTCATGTGTAATGAAGGCTAGGACCTGATTTTTCACAGAAAATCCAGTGGAACAGGCCAATGTCAAAGTCTGACTTCATACCAAAAAGAAAGTCAGCATTTTTTCAGTTCGCTCCCCCCCCCCCCCCTCCCCCACTTTTAAAATGTTCTGACGCCCCTGAACTGTAGGCCTACCTGCGCTAATCGTAGAGTGATGGTAACTTATGGTTTCTTTTCATATCCGACAGGCGGCAGACTTGTGCTATAACTTGACAAGTTTCATATCAGAAACGGAGTTCACTATGGGGCGTCTTTGCCTGTAAATGAACCATGCGCCTTTTGGCTTTCATAATGGGAATTTGCTGTGTCTCTGAGGCTCTGACTGTCAAGCGGTGCAGTCAGAGTTTCTCGGACTACTGTGTCCCTGGCTGAACAGTTCATCATCATACCATTACTTGGATTTCTTACTGGACAATTTACATAGTGTACATTTTCGGGGCTTTATTCATAGATATGAGAATAGTAGAATAATGAAACAATCACAAGTTTGCATTTCATCACATTTGATTTACTTCAGTTTTTATTCAAAAGCGATAAAGAGATACGCATGGGCCTCCATTCACATATGACTGATAATGGAAAATTTGAGGTAGCCTATATGTACAATGAAAATCCTCAGTAAGTTAAGTAGAGTGCAAAAAAATATTATCTAGCCAAGTCTCTAGTCAAAAATAATCATTCAGGTCATGGACATAGACGCCTCCTGGTAGTGACCCACACCTACTTTTAATTTCATTAAGTGTTTTGATATTTGCCACTAAATAGGGCTACAGTAAGCAATGTCCATAGCAGAAATATACCTCACTAAACTATATTTACAGGCAGGGCTCAATAAGTTAATCTAATTGTAAGTCCCTCTTGGTCAATCAAGACTACTTCATCCTGTGGTTCCCATGCAGGGGACACCACTGCTATTTATTCACATATATATTACAGTGAAACATAATAAGTGCTGCTTAATGAAGGAATTTATATGACCATATCATATTTACCAGCTTATTAATATGTACATATTTATATATATTCAAAAAAAATACAGAGGTCAGAAGCATCATAAATATAATTTGCATGACATAAACAAAAAGAGAATTCCAACAACATGTTTAGATGTACAACACCTCTAAAAGCAACACGATTATATGTGTCGTCACTGACCAAGCCAGCTGGTATAGTTTGGGTTCGAAACTGTGCATTGCTCATTAAACAAACTCAGGGGTGCATGTAAATAATTTCCTGGTCAAAACGTGTCTTTGAATTCCACACTGACGCAAGAAATAAGGAACTATGGAAAGGACAATTCAGGTTTACGCATTTATATCGTACACATTTAGATTATGCATTTACTCAATGATTATACCTATCCTTATTCCATAGGCAGTGGTCCATTCACAGCACTTGCCTCTAACGGGCGCTTCGTATCCTTGCAACTCCTTCATTCAGTTGATTAATAAGATCGAGTTTGATTTCCCATTGGATATACTTAAAGCGCAGGTATCCCGCAATCTCCCAACTCCGGGGCATGAGTAGATTAAACTTAATCAAATTGACATCCTTGACCACGAAGCACAGAATTTTCTTTTTGTCACATTTACTGAAACCCATACAATTTATCAAAAGGAAGTCTAAGCGAAAAGTAGGCGGTCACTTGAAAAGCCGCCCCTCCCCTTTGAAGCATAGGCCTCTATATGTGTAGGAAGGCGTGGGGTGTGGAATGTCAGTATTATTTACCATTTAATAGCCTTTACAATATTGCCTTATAACAGGGGCGGCTCAGATTCTACACTGATTATTTATTTCACTACATGTATTAAGACATAGTTACTAAATGGAGAGGGGGTATAGGGGTATAGAGGTTTATCTCACCCCTGGAATAAATGTCCATAGGCTTAACATTGGGAACCCGTTCTCCATGCCCCTACGAGTATTGCAGTCCGTTCTCCATGGTCTATATCCTGTGTGTTGTCCATTCGTTTAATGTGTACAGGGTTGAGATAAATACAGAAAGCAACTCGTTTTGGTGAAAGAAGCCATTCTCTAACTCGTTTGAATGCTATGTGATATTCACTCGGCTGTCGCCTCGTTCATATCACTCCGCATCAAACTCGTGAAGAATGACGACTTTGACCAAAACTTGTTGGTTTCTTCTTAAATCCCCCCCCCCCCCCAAAAAAAAAGAAATCCAATGACAGTCTGTTTAATTCGACTGAAAAATTGGTAGACGTACTTCCAAAACGTTGTTTCTTTCACTTATGATTAAAATGTTATGAAGGTATACAACAACATATCATTTCCAGGAAGTTAGCCCCTTGTATTCCTGACGATCTTTGTAAAATGTCCCCCCCCCCCCCCCCCCCACCCCATCCGCCCTTCACTTTTCATGTAGAATATTGTACATGCACCCTTTTATATCCTTTCCAAGTCTATAGCATTGTAATATAGGTCTACTATCACATCACGAAGCCATTAGTAGTAGTAAAAGGCTAGAGAAAGATGTGGCTGATGCTGAGGCAAACCAACAGTAGCACAGTGGCCGAAAGGGCGGGCAGGGCGGTGCGGGACGCTGCCGACTCCAGCTGCAGGGCCGTCTTGACGCGCACGAAGCCGTCGTCTGCTACTTTGTCCTCCATGAGGAGATTGGCGGGGGACTGTGTGGAGGTGCCGAGTTGACACTTCAGCCAATTTTCCCCCACATTACGCGGGTAGCCTTTCGCCACCTGGAAACAAGCAGTTAGACACTAGGTATAATTAACACGACTGATTCACACCAGTAGGCCTAATAAGTGGACGAGAAAAGAAAGTCAGCGTGCACAATGTGGGGATATCGACATGTGTAATTCTAGATGACGTAGCCAGCGATCTGGAAAATGGATGTAGGATAACTGCTCTGACTGGGACTATTAAACGTGTATCAAATGAACATCAAGCACTCCCTGTATCTAATTATCCATCTGAGTAATTGGGCCTCAATATGTGTACCGTCATTGTTTACGTATTCAGACGAGTGTTTTTCTTTCAGAGATAAGGAAATGTTTAACAGATTTTGAACTGTTGGTGGCAGACTTACACAATATTGACTGGTTTCAGATAAAAGCCGCCGTATGCTCAGAGGAGTTGACTCGTAGTAATATCCGAGCGTATGCGAGGATATTGCGTAGAGTCAATTCCGAGGAGCATACATAACGCTTTTATCTGAAACCAGTCTATATTGTATTTATTATCCACCTTTTCTGGACAAGTGGCATGTCGATATCAGTTCGTTTTAGTTCTGCACTATTTTTCCATATGCACTATTTTTCCGTATGCGCCACCCGGAGCATACAACATATCCGTATGCGCCGGGTATGTCCATACACGCTGCCTATGTGTTTTCTATGGACACTTTGTATTAGGTGGATAATAAATAATGAGAGGTAAATGCTTTTATTTTTATTATTATTTATGCGGCCATAAATAGGGTTGTAAGTTTAAACTCTGACCTAATATTACTGCAGCACTATGTACAATGTGACAACATCGATCACTTGGTGTTCTATGTAGAGATTCTGGTATAAAAATAGCGAATAAATTCGAAACATCACTGCAGTTTTTTAGATGAATCGTGGCGTAGGTGAAAAGTAAACTTACGGTTAGTTTCTCGTCGTCGTACTTGTAATAGTCGGTGCCAGAGAAGAAGAACAATTTTCCGTTACCGTACTGAAATGCGGCATCCACCTTCTTTACATTCTCCGGTAAATTCCACTTTGTGATGTTCCGAGGGTAGTCTTTAATCACCGCACCCCGGGCGATACGGTAGTATTTTTTCCCTAAAGGTAAACAACCCAATTTTATTGTCATAAAACGCAATGATTAATGTAGATGAACGAAAAGATCGATCATGGAGATACTTCGCGTAACTTTAAATCAAGATTTTAAAAATTCTGACAAGACTTGATTACAGATCTGCCATTGTTTCATTGATCAATAGCAATCACTCGGAATTATATGAAAAGCATTTCACAAGGAAGGTGGCAATACAATAATATTCTCAGCCAATGGAATTTAAGATTGTATGCTGTCTATTGGCGTTCTCTTCATCACCGCAACTTAGGCCCGGCGTCCACCTACTACGATATGGCACCGATATGCCCTACGATGCACCTCCCGATAGAAAAGTCAAAATCGCGTCGGAAGGTTACCTAATATCGGGGCAGTTAACCACGTTCCTGCGATTAGACACCGATAAAACCCCATACAATGCGTGGTGGATTGGCATGTGTAGACATATGTCTACGATTTTGCGCCCTCCCGATATGGCACCGATTTTGACATTTTGTATCGGTGCCATATCGGGAGGTCTACGATTCTATCGTAGTAGGTGGACGCCGGGCCTTAATGTACATCGCGTGCTAGACTGCTCCACGGTCAGTTGAAGGTTCCACTCTTTTATGTTTGAATACATCGTACATGTTGATAATACACGTACATGAACATGCATGCCCAAACGGTCCTACCTTTGATAGCAAAAAGATTTCCACTCCATGTGAAGAATGCATCGATGTAGGACGGGAGACCATGGATTGCAGAACGGATTTCCCTTTCACCATCATAGCGAATACTTATACTGCGGGACCGATAGTAGATGGTGTATATGTATATCTTCTGCATCTAAAACACAAAATGAAACACTGCACTAAAACATGTTTATTTACAACAAATACATTTTAATTTTGTAATCATACTCTTTGAAAATTTCAAAATAATTCATAGGAGACTATTTTAATCATCTTTATTCTATTGCAATTATACCCACACATGCATTACACAATTTGTTTAGATAGAAATCTATATGTCCTTACCGAAAAAAGGTAGAGACTGATGGAAGCCGTTCTTGAAACAGCAAAAGCAGCATCAACACGGTCGAACCTCTTGAAGTCTTGTTTGATATTCCGCGGGTTTACCTTTCCCCTTGAAATTAAGTAGTAATTTTCTCCTGAAACACAAAAGATTAGGATCAGCGCTTTCTGCTCTGGCGTGTTTTACTATTGATACCAAATAAAACAGATATAGTTCACTGAGGGCACCATCGACAGCCCCTCTCAGCAATCAGAGTGAAAAGGAACATCTCAGGATGTGTTCTGCCTTAGATTATAGTGTTATAGATTAGCCCCACAATCACCTCAAAACTCGGATCCGATATATATGTTACCTTTGCGATCGACGATTACATCGTGTTATGTAAGTACTATCCATGTTATTGTTTGGAAACCCAGTTGTGTTGTCCCGTAATCTGTTACGTTAATGTATTCTGGGCCTCAACGTTATACATACACACAAAAAGGGCAAACTCGAAAATTCTATCATTTTTAATGCCAAAAGATTTTAAAAGGGTTTTAATCATGATATGAAAATATACATATGTAATACATAAACAGTACAACAGGTAGCCGGAAAAATTCCTCTTATTGAGGTAGGTATCATAATTGTAATATTATGATGGACATATGTAATTACAGAAGAAATATCAACTTTGATGGATGAGAACAGGATCATCGATGATGGGTGTACACATATAATTTCAGAAACAAAAACAACATGATATACATGATTAATGTAGAGAGACACGGTCAATCGAAAAAAAAAATCTTACCACTGAAGGCAAATATAACAGGGGAGCTGTAGCGAGTGTTGCCCGCCGTAATAGCATCAAAGTGCCCTCTGCAGGCGCCCGCGGGCATGGTGGGCGTCGTGGTAGGTGGAGTCGTTGGTACTATGGTCGTCCTCTTACCTCCTCCACTCGGGTCGCTTTTCGGTGTTGTAGATGTAGTAGTGGTGGGTGCTGGCGTCGTCGGATCGGGCTTTTTGCCTTAGAAATGACAGATCAGAAGATGAGGTTAACTTATGCCCAGTTCGACATCTAACCACCACCTGTTCTCTACATTTGTATTATAGGTTATTACATACCCCCCTTGTAACCTACATTTACTTTTAGGGGTATGTGGACGAGGCTATTCTCCTAAGTAAAACGCTACAACTAATAAACTTCTCTGCCGAATTTCTCGCCCAGGAAGACGCTCAAGTGTAATCTAGATCTCCAGTGGTCATTGCCGCGGTGGGGCGTATCAAAGCTGGTAACCTCAACAATCTATCTACACTTCGGCTCAGTTCAGATTTATTCAAAGATGACTTTGCTATATGTATAACAAATTAAAGGACATTCTGAAAGATATGATTATGATATAATTACTTTATACCAAGACAGATTAGAAGGACGTGAATCCTAGATTTGTTTCGGGAAAACCCAATTACAAGAGTTGACCAGTAGAACAATCTGTGAATGTTGGTTCGACATTGAATCATCTAAAATAGCTAATGATCAAAAAGAGGCCCTTTTGTCACCAGTCAGGTCCTTTCCTTATTAGTTTACACCTGAAATCATGAAAAATACTACGGCCTTAGGGTCTTCACCCCTAGCAGCTGGTAGTATTTTATAGATGTTCAACCACAGGAATGATAATAGAATGGATTGGCTTACCATAAACCCTTTGAATCGCAAGAATGTCATCAGAGTGTAGTTTGAAGTTAGGCACATAACCTCGGTATAAAGGAGCCATCAAAGCATCTGGATCTTCTGAATGAGAGAGTCCTAACGAATGGCCGAGCTCATGCACTGCTGTTTGAAAGAGGTTTATCCCTGAAGGTATAAAACGTGGACAGTATAGAAACATACCATTCTCTCTCAATAGTACTCAATAATACTGATCTGGTTTGATCCTTTCTGAGTCATGGCGAAAAAGACTCCCTGTATGAATATAGCTATCAAAGACTCTGGCCACCGAAACGGTGAAGAAATACTCCGAAACTATGTCAGCAGACCGGCTAATAATCCGTCCAGAGATTCATACATTTCTTAATTGTGCAATTGATTACAAATCACATTTAGAGACGATTCTTTTCATATTTGATCATTCAAATTACAAAAGGTCCGTGTCTGGAGTGTTTCTCCAATTTGAAATCAAACGTTAATATGCACTTTTAACGTAATTATGCGACGAGGATTACACAGATCGGAGCTAGAGAAAAGTTAATTTCATTTTCATTTTTCTAGCCCCTGGTTGTTTTGGCTACTAAAGGTTGTTACTATCTGTTGTGAATAGTAAACTAAATGAATTATTTTGGATCGTGACAAGGTCCAAAAATTCTTTGATGACTGATTCCTTTAATTAAAACGCAAACTCACCTTTGGCTTGGTCGTTTGTAAAGAATTCATCGTCATCAAAATGGATATCTCCACCAAATCGTGGGAAAAAGGCATGTGCTAGAACCTTTCCAGGGCCGTCGAAGGGATTTTGGTCGCCGTGAGCCAGTCTATAGAAGTCTAAATCTATATCCACATTTCCAGAGTTTCTTTTCGTGAAGGTCAGTGGTGTTACAGCACTCCAGGTCTTTGTAAAACATATAGAAAGACAACACTATATACTAAACAATCATAGATATTCTGATGAATCATTTCAGTCTCATAATATATAATCGAACCTTTTAGAGGAGATGCAGGAACTACTGGTATCAGTAGTCGGGCAGTAATGCGTCCTGTTACAAGAAGGTGGGTGCTAACAATAACACTTCTGTAGTCCCCTCAGCGGGGATTCCTAGATGCATCTTTCTTTCTCAATGTTGGTATGCATTCAGGCATCAGTCAGATTGGTAGGAATTAATTAATTCTATGATGGGTCTAACATAAAAGCTTCATAAGGCGCAACATAACTATGTAGTATTGCATATATATTTCAAAATAAATTGGAGATTTATGGTAATGTATTTATGGTCATGGAACCCGGATATTTTCACTATAGACACGAGGGCGTACTTGGGTTTGGTTACAAAATAATCACTAGTCATGATACCGGAAATATCGTCTATTCCGGATGTATCTTAGTAACAGTATGTTTCTTCGTTCCCTTGTATTATCATGAGAGTGTACTACTTTAAATACCCATTAAATTTTGTTGTTGCTGAAGGTATTTCCCACATAGGTGTTATTGACATATTTAGACAGATTCTGTTAATAGAGCTCCCTCAAAAATGAGGTCTGTAAGAATGGCAATATCTAATGGTAAATTATTATCGTCCATTTTCTCATATATTGAATAATGATCAATGCATATTATCTTAAAGCAATAGATATTTTACATCAATTAACATATCTTAACCATATATCGAGATGAAAGGATCTGAGGCTTTGTGGAAATGAGGAACTCCTTGATTTGACCATTCATACCCTTTTGCCGTATTCTGTACTAATGTAAAAAGATAAGTACGATCCATTCTCACCTTAAATGCCTTACTGATTATATCACTGATTGTGCCACGGGGAAGGTCTTCTGTGAAGCTGTTGATCCTGTAGGTAAGCGCCGCGTTATCCCATTTGGAACCTGTATGAGGAAAGTCTTTTAATATCAAAACAACATCCTGAGACTCGAAAAGCCAACTCAATTATAGAATATGGATAAATCTAGGTCTATGTACGTCTTTGAAAGAACAATAAATCTCATGCCTTTAAACACAGACAAAAACTTATCGACAGATAAGAGAAGGTGAGAGGGAGGGGGGAAGGGAGGCTGGCATCGCTACGAAAAAAGAACCGACTATTCATTATACATTATGCATATATATGTGGACGCATTGCCTAAAACCGGGTTCCCTCTAGACCAGCCTACACTGGTGAATAATATGTGGACATTCGAGGTAATTATACAACGAGCACCCTGACCGACAAACTACTTCCAGACGGATTCTATCAAAGCGGATGTTCCGTAGAAGGTCGCACCCAAGGCTGGTGCTCAGAGGCCCCGTCATACTAAGTACATTCACGGTACTCTGCATACGGTCTTGTAACGTATATATGTATCACTAGTTACTCAATCTCATGGAGCCTACGACATAATCAATTTTATTTCACCCACAATTTGCTGCATCTCTTTACTAAGAGTTTCCCCAAATCCCTTAAAATAATTGTAGATATGGATTCCAACCTTTCTTTCTGTACAGGGCTGTAATGAAGATCTGATGCCACACCTTCATGTGATGTACAATATATTCATACAATGCATATACATTTTCTATAGTGTTGTATACGTATGTGTTGCAAGAGTGTTTACAATGCACTTCAGCGACCCGATCACACGTATTTCCAACAAGAATCAGGCATTATCCTACCCCTAATAAAAAACCGCCATAGACTTAATATAGGGAAATTTTATGTGGCAGGCCGTGACATAAAGTGTTCTTTATGCCACTAGAGTAATAACATTATTGACCAATCAGAGAGCAGGATGTCAGCTACTATGAAAAAAGTTCTGTTGGTCGTTGAGTCAATATTTATCTTTAAGTAATACAAAAGCAGAGACAGGGTAGGATAAATACAAAACGGAACTCGAGTTAGACTTGTCAGTGTCTATGCCACTCTGGGCAGGTCTGCTCCTCACTACACTCGGCTATGCCTTGTGTAGTAATACGCGACCTTCCCGTCGTGGCATAAACATTGTCAAGTCTAACTCTCGTTCGGTTTCTACTAATTACACACAGAGGGGCAATGCCCGAATATAATAGGTGAGGGTCGGGTACCCTTTACATCGACATCCCCGTTCCCGATTGTTCCCGATTATAATCGGTATTCATGTCTGTGTGAATAGGTGGTAGATGTCGATATGTTATAAATATCAGAGCGAATGTTGGACCTTGGTATTACATATGGGTGTACTGAAGAAATGATGCCGTACTTTCAAACTAGAAATGAATGTAAGGCCCGGCGTCCACCTACTACGATAGAATCGTAGACCTCCCGATATGGCACCGATACAAAATGTCAAAATCGGTGCCATATCGGGAAGGTGCAAAATCGTAGACATATGTCTAGACATGCCAATCCACCACGCATTGCATGGGGGTTTTATCGGTGTTTAATCGCAGAAACATGGTCAACTGCCCCGATATTAGGTAACCTTCCGACGCGATTTTGATTTTTTATCGGGAGGTGCATCGTAGACCATATTGGTGCCATATGTAGTAGGTGGACGCCGGGCCTTAAGAGGACATGCTATTTATTGCAGGTTACAGAGATATCCTGATGGTATGATGCTGTACCTTTGTATCATATAGGAGTATAATTGTTATACCTTCATGTGCGAACCGCTTCAAGCGTTTACTGCTATCCCCGTCCTTGACCCCACATCGCGGTGCGGCCATCATGCGCATTGTGGCCTCGTCTGCCACGCCTGTCTGCCGAATTCCCGCCGTCCTCTGAAACTTGATCAGTGCCTGCCGCTCAGCACTGCCGTCGCGGAGGTTAGACGTTCTTGGGTCGTGCGAGTCAGGGCCCAGATAGTTATAATGCTGCAGGTATTTCTGTAGGGTGAAAAGTTCACATGGATTTACATTGTTAACAGGTGATAACGAGCACGGGGATGATCGATTTAGCTAGGGTGGTGAAGATGAGATTGTTTTAAACATCACACTCACTTCAGTACAGTTAATTGGTTGCTTTAGACGCAGTATTTGTGGTAGGGCGATTGTGGTGCAGTGGTAAATAGTGGCCATGGTAAATGCGACAGAAAAGGACCTCTTCTATCAAAGTTACTCTGACTTAATCCATTTTCTCAATGTTTAATTCAGCAGTTTCTAATATTTCCATCATAGCTTCGAATGAATAGATAATCCCCAAAATCAATGAAAATAGGTGCTACCTTACTATCCAGAAACCGGTATCAAAGCTATATATCTTATCTCAGATTTACAATTCATTTCTAACGAATTTGTCTCTGATGGTTTCTTCTACAAACATTTGCATTTCACAATGAGAAATCAATATTGTGTTCTGAACGCGAAACGCACCAATAGGCCCAAAAAGAAAGCAGTTTACCGGGTCACATACAGTTAAAAAGCAAATAGTATTACCAACGATGTAGTCATGGGTACATAAAAAGTATAAATGAATCACGTAAAAAATAAGAATTGTAACTGACCCTGAAGTCGGTGACGGGTTTCATGGGCAGGTAACTGGCCAACGGTCTCGGGGTCGCATTATCGTCAAACGATGCGCTGGCCCCTTGACACAGCAAAGGGCACAGCCACAAGAAGATTAATGTCGTCTGCACTCCCATCGTCTTCATCTCTTGTGCGCTTCTTGTCCACTTTGATTCAAGATAAAAGCTCTTCTGTCTTTTGTTAATTACCTCCTTTCAACAAAACATCAAAGTGAGTCCACATTCCATTAAAGGCGTTACTGAATAATGTTCCTATTATATGATCTTCTGAGTTTCCCTATGACAAAGATCGTCGTGTTTGTTAATATATGTGCGCGAAGATTACTTCTGCTGTGGTAAATAGTGTATGCGCTAGGCTATGGATTGTTTGCCCCTTCTCCTGCATCTAGAAAGTTGTGAAGGTCTTTGTGTTATCAGTGGACTATTGGCGTATTATAAACCCTCCGCCTCTTCCTGGTTCATTCTGCGTCACCATGTGGTCGTCACAATAATAGTCACGCGGCAATCGAGACTGTCGGTCACGTCATCCGAGCATCCGTGGCGGACGCTGCAGCGTCTGTCGGCACTGTTTCGCGACCCACACGCCTTATTTGGAAGTGGCAGCAGAACGAGACGGGGGAAGGGGTAACCAAATAGGTTAAGATGAACACTTCACATCGCACGTGATGAAATAATGCCCTGAAATGCCTCTGGTGCGTAATGCAATTCCGCCCATCAGAATATAATAATGTACTGTGAGTAACTACCCATAAAAGAAACAATTAATACTGGATCTCTTGGACAGTCACATTCTATAAACTTTACGTAAATTCACTTTCTATAAATGTCAAAATACATTGTGTATACATGTATGTACATGTACATAGATCAATGGTGATTAAAACTTCAAGGGAGCATACCAGATAGCCTTCACTCAGGTGCCAGTGAGGATAGCTATGAAAACGACAGGCCTTGGATGTGGGTGCAAGCATACAGGCTCACACCAGGAGCAGATAGGACAAACATCAGAGAAATAATCACAGAGTGAAAATCATATTTCACCTCTACCGGCATGGACTGTATACCTGTATACTTTTGATCCAGTAAAATGTAACATTGCGACGAGGCCATCGCATCAGTGCGGCATACCGATTCTTTACGATTGAGTGCGATCGCGCCGTATCAGTAGAGTCGGGGCCTAGCATTATCTAAAGTAATTTATGGCTCGTGAGATAGTGCCATAGATGCGTAAACCGAAAAGGATATACAATATAGACCTGTGTGCAGAAATGGAGCATGTAAACATTTGAAGGTAATTTATAAAAGTACATTGAGTACATGTACATGTATTTTATTGGAGAATATGTGTGTTATATCCTTGCTGATTCATTCTGATAAATTAAGGGGAACATTATTATCACTAATGGAGGTTTACCATGTTATATCTATGTCCTATCCAGACAGCACTTTCTTGGTTGTACATGTTAGAGGATATCCTTGGGACTAAGCCTCATTAGCCATTATATTGAGTGCACTATTCCGGGTTGGACCACGAGTCCCGGTTCATCGGCTGGAACCAATGGGGGCTAGTAGTGCAAAACGTTGATCACTATCTCGGGTATGCACTCGGATTTCAGCTTTTTAAACAAAGTATTGTATTTTGTTGAGCGTGGAAAAGGACGCCCTCAGATACCCGGTACGCTGCCTAGAAGTTGGAGATGCTACTCTGAGCTTGCAGCAAAATATAACCCTTCATTTTCATGGAAGGATTAATAACTTCCGTCATAAATTAAGATATCGAAAATGGTTTTCAGATTTATTATTGCTATATTACAAATCCATGTAAGATACTTGTATATAGGAAGCGGAGATACGTAGCATTTCTATTTAACCGACCGACTGATAAATATCCCTGAGATATTTGCTCCTCTCATAATCGCAGAGAGAGAGAGAGTTTTTCTCTGCGGCGATCGACCCTCGTGGTTGGGGGTGGTCAGCATTTTTTCATCGCTCTGTTGTCTCACACAAATTCCCCTCCCCTTTTTGTTGAGATATATTCCATTGCTCCCATTGGCCAAACCCGCCACTGGGACCCCTAGTTGCAGCCAAAATAATCTCCCCCGTTGGTCAGGAGGAGCCTATGATTCGTGAACATGCGGAAAGTGGCGCTTCCCTACAGGAGGTCCGGGGGTCCAGAACATGAATCACACAAAATGTAGACATTTTGTAAAAAAAAAAAAAAAAAATTTAAAAAAAAAAAACGAAAAGAAAGAAAATCGAATGCAATTCCTTCCTACGGAAGTACAATAAGTCTGAGAGAGTTTTCGCTTTTTATGTGTGTGTGTGTGTGTGCGTGTGTGTGTGTGTGTGTAGGTGTGTGTGTGTGTGTGTGTGTGTGTGTGTGTGTGTGTGTGTGTGTGTGTGTGTGTGTGTGTGTAGGTGTGTGTGTGTGTGTGTGTGTGTGTAGGTGTGTGTGTGTGTGTGTAGGTGTGTGTGTGTGTGGGGGGGGGGGGGGGGGTGGTACCTGAATCTGAGGGGCGATATTCGCAAGGGATAATCCACTGAGCAATTTTGGATGGAGGGGCCAATTGTTTTAAAGGTATTTGAATTGCTCAGTGGGTTAGGCCCTTTATTATATAGCAATAGGCCTACACAAGGTTATCACATTTTCAGATAATCATCTAGAATAACCCCCTTTTCTCTTTGTTTACAAGGGATATATTTACATTTATCAGTGGATAACGCCTGTTATCCACATACCTCAAAGTGAACCCCTCTTTCTCTTTTTTACCAGAATCTAATGATACATGTTTTACTTTTACACATCTTACAAGTTTAACACCCACACAACACAGGAACGAATATGTTATATTAACTATACTGGACATTATATGCCAAGGCAAACCTGCACAGGATATTCTTATAGAATATATGTGCAGACCGTAGGGAGCGTTCATTAATCATGGCCAGGGGGCACAGTTTTTGAAACACTGACCGGTCAAAAAAACGTTGCCCCCCCTCCCCATTGGAATACACCCCCCCCCCCCCCCCCGTCTTGGAATGCCCCCCCCCCCAAAAGTCTCCCCCCCCCCCACCCACCCTCAGGAACAGAGTAAAAGCACAGGGGAGGCTTAACTGAAGTGGCCTTTTTTCGATAAGGCTTTCCTTCTTTACCTTAGTAATCTTCCAATATCTTTGAGTCTGTGTTCCACAGATGTTTAAAATCGGGTCTTTAGACCAGGTTTTAAACATCAGGGAACACAGTTGAGGAATCAGAAGACACAGGCCCACACCTTTCTCATACTATATACCTCAAAAACATTAACATATTTACCTTATTTCATGTGTTGGCACCATTGCAAATCTTATTTCGGCGAACACTGGTCATAGCCTCATGTGAGTTTTGCCAGCATGTTTCAAAGTCCAGCGCAAAGCCTTTCCTACTGCAACTTTTGTCATTCCCCACTTCCAAGTTCAAAGCAAGGCTGGTGTGTGATGCCATATCTAACTGTCCTACCCTATACTTAGTGTTGATACAAGGTTCTACATACAGGCAGAGGCAAATGCTTGAAGTATGATAGCATCAAGCACAATGCCAACTGGTTGAAGCTGGTTGTTCTAATATATATGATGCTATGATGACAGTTTGAGTTGATGCTCCTGGGACTTGTTTCACTAGTTTCGTGACATGTCTAGATAGCATCTAGATGGTGTGTCCAGTTTCATAAGAACTGGACATTAGACTTTGTTTTGTCCATTCTTGCTTGCACTGTTGGTGCCGCTTTTCATGTCTGTCTAACACTTTTATCACGAAACTAGTGAATCAGGTCCATGATGTGTAAATTTGTCTAATTCTTATGTTTGGGGTCTGTCTTTTCCTAAGGGCAGCTACTTGTGTTGTCACGAAACTAGACAACCCCAATGTCTGTATGGTGTCACAGACATGTCATGAAACTAGTGAAACAGGTCCCTGGTCTCTATAGTTGTAGGATTCTGCTAATGTTCTAACCTGGAATCAGGGATACCACCCCTGCCAAAGAAGGAAGACAAAGTCCTATTTGTTTTAATGCAGAACCCCTTCAAGTATTCAATGCAGAAATCTCACTTAAGATTTCTCTTCGCTCATACTGCTCTTCCAAAAATATGGTAATCTTATTGAAATAAGAAGCAAAAGGGGCATTTTGTAGCACTTAATGTTGTAGTAAATGTTCCTAATTCATCAGTGTTGAAGAAAAAACTAATGATCTTGTGAGCCTGCATCGCTTCTGGGACAAATGTCCTAGTGTTTGTCCATTGTGGTCCCCCTCCAAATCAGTCTGTCAGACAGGGAGGGTGTGAACCCATCTCCCAGGAGAGACATGGGACTGCAACCATAGACACTGAACTCTAGGGAGTGATACAACTATAGTCACCTTGTGCATTAACTATTACTATAGTAGTACAACTATAAACTCATTTCTTGTGATATGATATGAATGCATTTCATTACAAATATCAATTCTTGTCATTGAACACAAATATGGGAGTCTGGCATAATGTTTAGCTAAAAACGTCGACCCCCCCCCCCCCCCCCCCACCCGGGAGAACCAGTGAAAAGGTGCCCCCTCCCCTTGAAATACCAAAAAAAAAGTTGGGGCCCCTAAAAACACTGCCCCCCCCCCCTTTCCATAATTTTTGAACGCTCCCTTATAGTCTGGCAGCGGAAGCCCATTTTAGGGGTGAACCTTCCTTTAGTATCCAGACAATGTTTTATCAATGATATTCTATCTCCAGAATCTTCTGGATTCAAATCTGCCGGATGCAACGCTGACATATTTGGGCAACTCAAGCAGTGAGCATTTGATAACTAGGAGCATATGTTATTTCCATTCATAATGGAAGAGCGCGGTATACCAAAATCCCATGAAATAAAAGTAAGAGAATATCAATACTTCGGTATATTTCTTTTGAGATGTTTGTCATTTTCTGGCTAACGTTTTTGATTTTGACTTGTGCCTGGTCTAGCATACTACAGATCACATTCACCTTGTCGTGGTTGTGACTGAATTTTTCATTTAGGGTCTTGGTCAACTGCCCTACTTCTCTGGCTAATATGTCAGCTATGCCACTCAGTTCACTCTCTGATAACCCTTTAGCGCTTGATACACTCATGTTTGTTTGGCTTGAGAGTACTTGATTTGGAGTACTACTAGTGCTGTCTGTAGTCCTCTTACTAACATATTTGTCATATGTTTTCCCTCTATTATCATGGTCCATTAAGATACTTTCTTCAGGTTGACTATCAGCCATACTTTAGATGCAGTCAATCAATACACCTTGTTAAAATGTGATTTCCTTTGATTTGCAACATTGCACCACACACACATTCTCACATTCACTAATCCATGAATGTTCAATTAAAAGGAACCAAATAAGTCGTGGGGCAGGGGTATGGTCAGACTAGGATACTGGACCCCTGCTCATTTACCCAGGCCTTTATAGTTGGGACATTGATAGCAAAGTGTTAGATTCTCTGCAGTAAGCTGAAAGCCTATGTGAGCATTCTAACCTCTCTAGATGACGTATAGAGCGCGATTTCCCGCGCTCAATAAAAGATTTTTAAAAAATAATTTAATAAATAAATAAATAAATATGGTTAGGATAAAATTATTTTCATTGCAATGGTCAACGCAGAAGGCGCTTCTCTAGGGACCACGTCACCTCAAAGGACCACGATTCGGCCTCACTCTTTGGGGATCCCTCACCGCCTCAACACCTCTTCTTGGGGGGGGGGGGGGGGAATCCTCTGGTCTTCACATTTTTTTCTCAGACTTTTGTCCGTTTTTGCTTGGGACATTTGATTCACCAGAATGCGCAACTGTGAAGCTTGTGGAGCTGAATACAATGCAAGGTCTCATAGGGACGGTTGTCCCGCATGCAGATTAACTTTGAAGAAAGCGGTTCACGAGGAAGAGGAGAATTTTGGCGCCGTTGGTTGATCGTCAGGCGATAGAGGCAATGAGGGATCTCCGCGGTCTAAGCCAACCTGGGTAAATACCATTTTCTTTGAACATGAAGGTATTAAGAAGGAAAATTCCTCTTTAAAGACTGATATCCAGTCTTTGTGTTCAACTTTTCAACGTTTTCAGTTACAGGATGAAAGTTTTGTTGCTTCTGACCAGGGTGAGACAGGCATTCCATGTGATACTGGGTCAGTTGGGAGTGGGGTTCAAAAAGTGTTCACCCATGAAGTCGTTAGTCAGGGTTCATTGACCCCAGCCTTTCAGACGATGTTCAGGGAAATGTTCAGGCATGTTCAGGTGTTCATGCAAGTGGACAAAAGGCTAAATGTAAGTCAATATTCTTTTCTATCGTACCTTTCTTACCTCTGGGTTGTGATACTCCAACTTTTGACCAAGTCTGAAGTGCAGACATCGGGTTAATAAGAAGTCTATCGGCCCAAGGTTTCAATACAGAGTGATTGGCTGACCATATAGCTTATTTGATAGGCCGCAAACCAACCCACACCGGCAAGTGTGGGTTGACTCTCGGACTCAGTATCAGAATGGTCGGAGATTAGTTATGGAGTACCACAGGGGTCCGTGTTAGGGCCCCTGTTGTTTATTTACTTCACAGATCATGTGTGCGAAGTCTTTGGGGAGGTAAAGTACACTGTGTATGCAGATGATATTGTATTATATCATTCAGATAGGAAGGCTGCTAGCGTAGTACGGGTTCTCCAAAGTATGATGGATAGATTTAAAAAATAGAATGTAGAAAATATCCTTACAGTTAATAGGAAGAAGGCAAAAATCTGTTAGTTTGGTCCACAAAATAGATTGAAAAGGATCAGTAATATTGATGTCAAAGTACACATAGATCACCATATACTAGATCGGGTCTCTAGCTATCCCTACCTAGGGGTAACAATTGATTCCAGTTTAAACTTTGAAAAACAAGTAAGATCTTTGATAAAGAAGCTGAACCAGAAACATTTTAGTTTTGGAAAGCACAGATCAATGATGTCGCAACAGATGGCAATCAAGTTCTATAAGCAGGCTGTCCTGCCAACAATGGACTATAGCGCTGCTTTTTCAGGGGGTGCAAGCACGACTATGTTAATAAAACTGCAGAGAATGCAGAATAGGTTTTTACGAGTGTGTATGAGAGATTTTGCCAGGGTGCACACTGTCGAGGTACTTCATTGTCTCACTGGGGTGGTCACATTGGACAGAAGACGGGAAGAGCTTCTTATTGGCTATATGTGTAGGGCGTATCTTAGGCAAGAGGAGCACAGACTAGACCAAACAAATTTAGAAGATCAAAGTATGGAGGTAACGCAAGGAAGGGGTAGAAGCTTAAGATCAGAGAGTAAATATCTCTTTAAGAAAAGACAACTAAAAAGTGAGTTTTACAAGAATTCCCTAAAGTATGGAGGGGAGAATCTGTGGAACGCACTTGATGAAGGGTTAAAAGAAATTAATGGAAAGTCTGCATTTAAAAAGGCCATTAAAGCTGCAGAAGTCTTAAGAACAAAGGTACGCTGAAACAGGATGAGGTTATCTTTGGATTGTGATCTCGAGGCAGAGGTAAAGGGTGAGAATGTGCGGTGGGTAGGTAGTTGTTAAGAAGAGTCATAATTTCATCTCATCCCATCACAATCGCAAGTAAAATCATATTGAACTGATTGGACCAGAAGGTCTGATGGACCGAAGATGGTTGAAGGCTAGTAGTAGCCATACTGATATTATTTGAAGTAAATATGTACATGAAAGTTGTAATGTACTGCCAGATGGCATCGGACTGCAAGTTGTAATGTAAAACTGTCTGTATAGATGAATTATGTGCTGAATAAACAAAAAACAAAAAGACAAAAAAAGGCTTGGATATGGAGATCCAATTTCTGACTGAAAAGTTTTTGAACCATGAGACAACATATGCATTTGTGAATCTATCAAAGAAATTGAAGGAATTTCAGGAAAAAGAAAAGAAAGTTTCGGGAAAAAAGGCAGACACAAAGGCCAAAGGTATTTACTGGAAGTATAATACTTCCAAAGATTGTTCTTTTTTTAAATTAAATCTATCGACACGAATGTAACCAATGTTCTGTGGGTCATCCAGTTCAATCATGCAAAAAAAAAAGAAAAAAAGGCCAGTCCTCTGACTGAAATGATTCAAAATAGGATCAGGTTTTTCCATCCCATGAAATAACCAAGGGGAAGAGAAATAGTAATCTCAATATATATGTGTATTGGGATAATGTTGAATGTATTGCTTCTAACATTTCGGTGGGCAAGAATTTTTTCTCCTGTAGACCGCCAAATATTTCCAGCACTGAGGTTGTTCTTGATCAAGGTCAAGATTGTACATAATTCCCTAAGTCAGGACAAAGACTTGTACAACAACGACTCTAGTTTATTTAGTATGGTTGAACCTGTTGAAGAGGTTTTGGATAATTCTTATATAAATGGTACAAGTATTTCTGAAAACCAAAAGAACCCTGTAGTAGATACGTCTGTTGTTTATGAGAGGCCATGTGGTAATAACTGCGATAATAATAATTTTATTGCAATATGCAGGAATCAACTGAATGTTTGTAAATCCTATGATGAATGTTATTCCCAAGCTTTTGATATTAATGCTGATTACATATTTTTGTGAGTTAGAGATGGATTTTCCATTGTTGATTCAACCTTTAAGGGCTCTTATTCATCAGAAAATTATTCTAGTATTTATGTAAACAAATTCAGAGTTCAAATGGATAAAACAATTCGTCAAGAATTATCAGAAGTAAACATTTCTAAAGTTATTGATCCACCTCAGTGCATACATTCATTGGGAGCTATAAGGAAAAAATCTTCAGGAAAACTTAGACCCATAACGGACTGCAAGAGTCCTATTGATTATGATATTAATTATTAAATGGATAAAGTTTGTTCTAAATCTAAATATGTTCACATGGATACTGTTATGGATGACATTGTTCCAAACTGTTATTTTACATTCAGGATTCGTATCAAAGTATTCCTGTTAATCCTGAACAAAGGCGTTTTCAGGGTTTTCAGTGGGATTCCAAAGAGGGTAAGAAGGTTTATTTTGAGTCCAATAGGCTGGTGTTTGGGCTCAAATGTGCTCCATTTATATTCACACAATTAACTGAATTCATTGTTAGGTTGATGAATCATAGGGGAGTTAACAAAGTGTATGGTTATCTAAATGATTTTCTTGTTATAGGTGGAACCTTCGAGGAATGTCAGGAGAATTTGAGAATTATAATTAATTTTCTCAGGTCATTGGGATTTGGTATCCCATGGCCAAAGTTGGTAAGTCCTACCCAAGAAATTACGTTTTGGGGAATTGAACTCTCTCGTGTAGATATGCAAATTCGGTTACCTCATAAAAAGTTAATTAAGTTAAAAAAGTTAATTGAAGAATATCAAGATAAATCCACAGCTTCATATCATGAGATGACCGCATTGGCAGGTTATTTAGATCATGCGAGTACAGGGACCTGTTTCAGTAGTTTCGTGACATGTCTAGATTGCGTCTGTGACACCATACGGACAGATCACAAGATTGCAGTCAATTACACCCAGAGTTTCACTCTCTTCTCGTAGGAATTAAGCAATGGCACTTTAATATGAGTAGGAGATACATATAACCTATAATCTTTCCAAATATGTAGAAGATTGGGCACTCCAATTTTCTGATATTTGCTAGTCTTTTTCCGCTGTTGCTTGCACTGTTGGTGCCGCTGTTGATGTCTGTCTAGGCCCAATGTCACGAGCATACTGAAACAGGTCCCAGTTGTTAAAGGTGATAGAACCTTTTCTCCTAGAGTCATTAACCTTGTTACATATATATGAAGGACCGATTGGTTCGTTGCAGAATTCCAGACTGGTCGAGTCTGAATCTGAAGTGGTGGAAAGGTTTTTTTTTATCGATTTTTGATGGTGATTCTTCTTTTTCAGGATTTGGAAAAGTCTTTTCTAATGATTATGAAATTTTGAAATAATGGCCAGTTGTATTAAATCAGAAGCAAATGTTTTGCCAGATTTTTTATATCGTAAATATGATCATAGAAATGTTTCTGTGATTCCTTCATTTATGTCTGAACAATTTTATTGCTTGTAGGACTGGAGAGGAAAATGTTCGGCTAGGCCACTCAAAAAAATTTTTTGTTTCTCATCACCAAGCCATGAAAAATCTGACGAGGGCACTTTTTTTTTTTTTGCTGGATCAAAGATGGCTTTTGAAGTGTCATAAAAGGGGCTTCAGACATACAGTAAAACCCCACGTAAGCAGGGTCAAAGTGTCCGCTTACACGGGGTGTCCACTCACGCGGCGTTTCCTGATTTTTACTGGCTATACGTTTAATGCATCCCTAACATCAGGAGCTTTAATTTGATACTAAATACACATACCTTTCATAATTTCTATCAAGGTTCATCTCATCTTACCAAAAAAAAAAAAAAAAAATCTTCTAAAATCGTTTTTTCTGATGCGCGCGGTGATGAGAAACAAGTCTTATCAGGAACGTTGGATGTCCATGAATACCTCGGCCACAGGAAAGTGCCAGTGGGCTCATTATTTTCGTTTTCGTGATGAATATATAGTTTTTTGCTATTACCTGCTACAGTTTATTGTTTGTATGTATATCACCTACATGGCACAATCATCTAAATATGATTCGATTATCAAATATATTTCAGCCTTGTGGGTTCTACACAAGGTCAATAGCTTCGGCCATGTTCTAGTTGATCATTTCCAGATAAAATATACTCTGCTAGGAGTCAAATGCACTATAGGTTATACGATTGTGCAAGCTCGTCGCTTACTACAGTCAGAGCTTTCCCTTATGGAGGATGTTACTTTTTGGATAGCGTGTTTGTTAGGGTTCAGAGGCCTACTCAGGAAAACAAATATTCTAGAAGAGACATTTGCAGTTATTGTTGATAACGTATCGTTTTCCAAAACTCATATATTTATCAAGATTACTAGATCTAAAACCATACAGTTTGATGATAGATATTTGTTGATTCCTTTTTCCAGGATTAAGGGATCACCATTTTCCCTTTATCATTTTGTTTCAAAATATTCACCTTATCTAATTCTAAGCATGACGATCATGTGGTATAATTTGTAAAACAAGGTAAATTAAAACTTGTTTGGTTTTCTAAAAAAATTGTCTCACCTCTTATATTTAAATCGCTTGGATAAAGCTACTTCTCATTCCTTGCGGAGAGGAGGGGCTTCTTCTTTACATCAATCCAGAGCTTCTTTGGGTGATAATCAAAGAGTTGGGTGACTGGTCAAGCTGGAGTGTTTTGACTTATTTGAGTAGGACGCTTGACAATAAAATTTAATTGGATCAAGAAATAGTACAAAAATTATATTTATTTTGACTCTGGAGTTGGCGAGTTATCGGTTGGCAAGTGACAATTATCGGTTATAATAAACGCTAATCCAATTTACAACCAACTCACAATCATGGTTGTCTTTATTTATATTTTATGGCATAACCGTGGCATACAGTCACACCATCTTAAGTCTATGGAGATTTATATGAGGGGTAGGATAAGAAAGATACAGACCTTGGACAGACAGAGACAGAGACCAACATACCTTGGGCAGACAGACATACAGCTCTTTTTGTAAACAGCATGTGGAATAAACATTATTTAAAAAGACAACACCCCAAAAACAGCCACTTATCTTTGATAGAAAGAGTCAGACAAAGTGGGGTTTGTGACGACACAGAATTGAGCGCTGAGATCGCCATCACTGTACTGCTTTTAATGGTGAATGCGGTACAACGTCCTTACTCGCTCGTGCACTTTATGCCATTGCCCTTGTTGTCCTCGGTCGATTCTCGCTGCAATAGTTAATCTAATTTTATCCAAGACTTCTAAATAATTAGCAGAAACCAAACGAGAGTCAGCCTTGTCAATGTTTATGCCACGATGGGCAGGTTGTGTATTACTACACGAGGCGTTAGCCGAGTGTAGTGAATAGCAGACCTGACCAGAGTAGCATAAACATTGAGAAGGCTAACTCGAGTTTGGTTTTGTATTTATCCTACCCCATCTCACCGATATACAGAGAAAATTGTGTAATTATCCATGATAGTAGCGTGTTGACACTGCCGGATCTACTTTCGTTATCTGGTCCCTGATTGGTCAGTTTTTTTAATTCACCTCGGTGCATAAATAACACTTTATTCAACGCTCCTTCAAATACATTGAGTCAGTGTTAAACCTATGGCGTTTTTTATTAGGGGTAGGATAATTTCAGTTACAATCTCTCTGCTTAATGACTTAATGAATCAATGGAAATTCAACACTAGCCCCTAGTTACATTTACACGAAACGAAAGAATGTCGAAAAGGACGTGTACAGATAACGTTTATGGAGGGCATAGTGGAATATGTAAATTGTAGAAAACTCTGGATTCTTAAACTCCAAAAAAGGGGACAAAAACCGAGAAGAGTTTATGAACACAAACTATAGCTCCCTCATCATTGGTGACATTGACCAATGTTGACATATCGGATAGACCACCGATGAACTACATCCAGTACATGTATAATAGAAGCAGATTCCTGGAAGCAGATTCATGCGGAGAAAACCAATAGAAAATCTGAGTCATTCCTCGGGGACTTCAGGGTTGAAGAGTAAACATGAGAGAGAAAATAGGGGAAAGGAGATAATATGATCTGATGCTATATTGACCTATTTCTGAGAGAATGGGTCATGTTGTCCTTTGGTACTAATAGCAGCGTGCAGAGGTGGGAGCGATGTTTATATAACAAGGCGGCGGAGATGGTATGGTAGCCGGACCTTGTGTCACGCACACGCATCGGCCGACTCAAAAAAGATGCAAATCTATCTATAGGGGTAAACATGTCACGAATACTTTAAGGATCTTGATTTATTTTGAAAAATGTTCTTCACATATAAATATATTATCAGACCCTGATATCATTAAAATAATCGTAAAGAACTGACATTTGATACCTAGATAGTCTACTTTACATGCATATAAGGCAAATAGATGTGAACGATGATTTATGATATCACAGCGGAACATCACACTGTTTCGTAAAATATGAAGTAGCTGCTAAACCCAGAATATCATGAGTATACCGAGTATGTCAGGTTAATTCATGATATGAATATGAAGTTTGGGGCTTGAGTAAACTTGCTCAAGTCCTTGATTATGAATATTAATTAAACAATTGAATAAAATCATTACAGTATGTAACCTTCCTCATGAAGGTCCATGAGTCAACTGTGAAGTAAAGTGTGGGGTAAGGGGTAAGGAAGGCGGTAAAGATGGGGGGTGGAGGTATAAGACACAGGGACTGCATGAGGCAGTCTAGGCCGCTGATTGTGGTAGACTCGTCTTATTATTCACAGTCCACCTCTTCACAATATCACACATCCCCTTCTCCATCTTCAACCACAATAGCCCACTAGGTCTACAGAGATTCCTGGACCTGCCAGACCCTACTAGTTTACTAAATCTTCTTAGTGAATATAAAAAAAATCTTTGAGCGAGTCTATGGCTAGGGTGTTGTAGCATGTATTATTTTTTTAATGCTGTTTAAACTGATTATTAATTATGAGTTGCTTACCAAAGAATGAGCTGTGTCTAAGCTAACAACAGCATCCTTTTCTCTTTTTTCTTTTGCAAATACAAGTTACAGTATTGCATTATAGATTGCTGAGGGAACTGCTATTTTGTCGTGAGACTTATACAACAATGTACATAAACTTAGAGCAATGACCAGAATGATATTTCATAATGAAGTCTCCCTTCAACAGACACCAAGAGAGGTTTTAACCCTTTAAGCACTTATGATACTAAGAGGCATCACCACACTCACAGAGTGCTCATTATTTATGACAGGGAGGTGTGGGTTTTGCTCAGCGAATCCTCCAAAATAAATCCCCTCCACCTCGGAAATACCTCCAAATGAAATGCCCCCCCCCCCCCTCAGAAATACTTCCAAATAAAGTGCCCCCCTCGGAAATACCTCAGTATAAAGCCCCCCCCCCCTCCCGACAAATACCATGCTATACATCTCCCCTAGGTAATAGCCTTAAATCAATTCTTTCCCATATTTACACATGTATATGTACACATATATAGTAATGTTAAGGAAATAAAGCTAGGTGAACTCTGGTGTGCAAATTTTAAACTTCTATAATCAAATTCTCTAATATCCAGCTATCTGACCCTTGAGAAATGTGGAATGCTAGTGATGGTTTAAGAGCAATGACTACAAACTGGGTAGATATCCACCATCTAAGAAGTGAACCCTTAGCCTGTCAGGACATGATTGCATTGGAGCTTTTGAGACAGAGAAGGCATCAAAGAGACTACGTGTATGTGCTAAGCTACATTGCACGGCAATCACCTGACATTAACCATTGAGCAGAGGATAGATACTAATAAAGTGGAGCTGCACCACACAAGGTGATGGAGCAATCTGCTGACAGCGGTATTGCTTTTGATATTCTTAGCATATTCATGCACAACCTAAAATTCTAAAATCATTGCAATTTCTTATCAATTCATGTGCAGAAATTAGTCATGGTTTGTTTTTATTATATATGAAGTTTTCAAAAGATTGTGAGTAATAGACCATACTAGCTTTAACATCATTATTGATAGAAGATTTTTTCTGGGTCAAACCGTAAGGGGTGGAGGCAGAAATGCCGAAACCAAGTTCGCCAGGGAAAATTTGATCATCATTATTGATAGTTCCCTGGTATTTTAGTGTCAAGCATACAAAACTCTGCAAAGAACCACTTTCACATTGTGGCTTAGCAAGTCTGCTGCTTTCTAATAACAAATGTTTTCAGTAAAGTGGGATTCACATAGATAGACTCATGTACTTGACACTGGTGTACATAACATCTTTTCCCCAGTCTCCAATAATTTTGCCTCTGCCCAAAAATCTCAGAGCATGGCACTGGAATTGAGCTTTCCCATTCTCGAAGGAAAATGGTGGATCAGATTCATATGGAAGGACCCACCCAGTACAGAGTCTCAGACATAATCCCTTTCACAAGGTGGATAGTCTCTGACTTGCAGCTTTTTCTCTTGTGAATGCCTTGCTTCTTAGACTCAAGTGCCCATGGCTAGCACCTAGTGCAGGTTACTTAGTCACTGGTTGCAGGTACTTTTCCCATGTGAGCGTGTAGAAGAGCACACTAATGAGACTAGGGGACCCTTATTATAAGTGGGAGGTATGCCAGTCTCACGAAAATCTAAGAAACTGAAGCGAAACCCATTTTTACTTTTGTAACATTGGTGCCAACCTTTTACTCCAATCCCAATAACTATACCAAGTTGGTCTTTGACTGTTTTTAATGTATGACAATTCGAATGAGCTCAAGAAAGAAAATGTACAGTTGAGTATTCTGCAGGCATTTTGGGGATTACTGATTGCTACACCCAGGAAAGGATATCCCAATATTTAGCACTAGACCACAGGAAAAGCCTTGTCTTGGCAGGTAGAATGCCATCACATGAATTCAGTCTATTACAGATGCTAGGTGTATATTCACCTAGCTTTTGTTACAATTTACAATCAGACCAATATTGCCAACTGAATTAATTAAGATTAAAATCTAATAAACCAGTTTTTGTCAGATCCTTGCAAACAGTGACCACACAATATCAGTTGTCACTATCTTTTATCAAATGTTGTTGGTCTGTGTACTATAAACATGTGTAGCAGAGGCCAGTCACTGTGACCAATGTCATCGGATTTATGGATGCCAATGGAACACCCCTTTTATACTAACCTTAAATGCATCTTAGATCTTTTACAAATTTGTTTTTATCATAGGAGGGACAGTAGCTGTCTTACTAATCTAGAAATACCCATAATTATCACAGTAAATGACATAGAAGAAGGCATTGCAAAGGTTAGAAAATCAATGGTCCTGATACCAGTTACTACCTGGGCAGAATGCAGGTTTTGCTGTTTTCTGAGGATGTCCTGACAGTTAAGTATTGCACTCTCATAGTAAATTATTTGTTGAATTTGTGGTGATGAAGGATATCTGCTAGCAAAATAAGGGTCATGAATAATCAATTTAAGGTATTATCTCTTGGGTAGCGTTACTGCGGTGGTTTGGGAGATTGTTGAGTGAATTTCATCAAAATACACATTCATCTCAGCAACTGTCATTTACCTTATATTTTCTTTGGGCAGCTATTATTTTATCAGGGTTTATTTGTTGAAGATATATACCTTTATGGTGACATTCCAGATTACTCAGGACATAAATGACAATAAAGGACCTGCAATAACCCTGTGATAGTCTCTGCCTCAATAGGCTAACAACTTTGCTGCTAACTTTAGTAAGATGATCATTGAAAAACATTGCCCTGAACATTATCTTGGAAAAGATCTTGCATTGCACTGCCATGGCACTGCCAAGTGTTACAGTACTTCCTTTGTTTTCCTCTGTCACAATTACCATACATATATATGTGGAACTTCCACATCTGATGGGACAGACCATTCACTATGCTCTTTAAAGAACCAGACCCAGTAAGGAAGTATGGGGTTGGTGGAAGGGTAGGCATATGACTCTATCTCAACCCAGTCACTCAATATTAGCACCTCTCCCCCACTCTCTCACACACACACTCCTTACCTTCATCCAGTGATTAGGTTATTGAATCTGTTATACTCAGACCCATATAGGACTTGATTCAGAGACATTTTAATTCATTAGGATGTATACACTGATTTTAATACTAAAAATTAGTTTCATTAGGGCCTAAGTAGGCCTAATCCTCTTCATGACACTTGAGAACAACTATCAAATTAATTCTCTATGGTTAAATATTGAAACATTCTTGATACTTGATTCTCGTTCAAATACAGATGTTTCAAATAGATAATTTCTTATGACATTCTCTTACTTTTATTTCATGAAGTAATTTAGGTATATCACGCTCTTCCGTTATAAATGGAAATAACATTAGCTCCTAGTTGGTTGGTCCACTTTCCTACATTTATTGATTCATGGGAATCCTCGTTGGATTTTGATTATGCGCAAAGATATTCTTTATGTATCAGTTTGAAAAAAATCAGCCGACTGGGGTAAGAAAACATAAGAACATAGATTTAAGAGATTATCTCAGTTTAAACTTTAATGAGAAACATAATATGGCCTGTTGACATGGTTGTATAGATCATGACTGGATTAGTTCTCAGAAAGTTCTCTAGGAGGCCTCGTGATCGTCTGTTGTTAGAGGCGTCACCTGGTTCACATTACAGGAACTCTGGTTAACCACATGTGGTAGAAAACATACCACACAAAGCACCTGAATCCTGAGGGCCTACATCGGTTCCTTTAGATATGTACGGTGATCCTTTTCGTTTGTCTTTTCCACATCCTTAGTTACCCCCACCGCTGCCATAAGACGGCACATCACAAACAGATAGCGGGAGTTTCAACAGCAGATGCTCCTGTCACCTAGTGACAAACAGCAGAACTAATGACAGACCAATAACAAAGTAGGCCACAACTTAGTGTTAAAACATGCAATACAACTACATTGCAAGTAGATTTCCTGCTTAATTATATAGAGAAAATATATCTATGAATCCTCTTAATCTGAAAATATGAGCATATTTTCAAAATGTAAACTTCCGATAAAACGAATAAAGTTTCTCCTCGGCGCGTATGAATATCATTATCAGCGCAGTTGTTGACAACGGCGTAAACAACATGGCGGTCAGTTGGCATGACAAGTCTGGATTTGTTAGGTCTTGATTGAATAGGACCTAGATTTAACGGTTTCTATTATTTACGAAGATGGAATTACGTGAATAACAAACTAACAATGTTATTTGGATATCGGCTAGAGGTGACACTGTCTTATAATGACTCATCGCGGCCGACAAATCAAGAAGGACCGCATGTTGCGGTACTTGGACTTATCCTTTGAGGGTCGTCAGCATCAAAACAATGGCATAGTTCACAATAATGGACTCCGCCCACAAGGACAGGGGCGATTCAAAGGTTAGTTATCATTATGTGGTCTAAGGTGTAGTAACACACCAGTATATGGGTTGGTATACCATTACTGAATATTGGACTCGTCTGTCTTTCGAAGTTTCAATAACTGGACTTCCGGGAGCCTTCCGGTCATCACACTTTGCAGGAGAAGCCACACCATGCCTATGCTATAGTCAGCGCATTTAGCCTACACTAGGCTACAGTTACACAGGTTCGAGAACCATGCCCCTGTCATCCAAGACAGTGGAGCAACTAACATTGTAGTTGCCGATAATGCGGATTCCATATGGTATGATTCGCTTTTTAGATACTTTAAGTTAATAGGCCAGTTAAGGTTTGAGAAAACATGGACTGGGGCATAGGTAAAGTATTCACCCCTGATCTCCATTTAGAGACAGGGCCGGGTACACTAGCTATTATTAGAACTGTGGCAGAGTTCCCTTACCGTTGGCATATAGACTAATAGATTGTTATATGCTAGCACATTGTATTATGCCATGCAATTCCATTCACTGGACTCATTTCTGTGTGAAGAAAACTTTAATAATTACAGAAAACAAAATAACTTTAGCAACGCTCATGGGATGGTTGAATGATAGTCTGTTGACAGAACTCTGTATAAATCTGATCGCGGTGCTACCATATCAGCGTCATTATCATTAGACTAGACTAGAACCCTCTCTCTCTCTCTATTTTTGTACTGCTATCAGATAGGAGAGGGTGATTTTTATCAGTGGTGGTGAGGAGTGCTGACTTTTTGTACCAGCTGGTGGGGCAAATATATTTTTTTCTGTTACTAAACATACAAGAATGAACATCTTATTGCATAGGTGGGGAAAGGTTGACTCTAACATAAAAGGTAAAAAATGATGCACCAAAACTTTGGCAAAGGAATCAGTGGGGAAAAAATGCGCCCCCCCCCCCCCAACCCCCTCATCCTCAAAAATAAAAAAAGACGAAGTTGCCCGCTGTTGTAAAGAATGAACACTCGCTGACCTGGCCTTTTAGTTCGTCAACCAATAAACATAGAACTTCCGAAGGTTGATTGTGGTTGTTGGTACAGACCATAGGGAAAAAGACAGAAAGACATGGAATCACTGAATTTTTCCACCAAGACAGTTGACTAGCGGTGGTATTGCCAGATAATTTTACCACACTATGCAATGTGTACATAGTGAGCCTGATAACAGCTGATACCAGATTATGGTTGTTCTAGACTTTCAGATAATGAGTCATATTTTGGTATACAGCCTATGGGCCGCTCAGAAGCTAACCAAAGTGTGAGTGCATGCTAGATAAAAACTCGATGGATTTCTTAATAGTATTCGCTGCTCGCACTACTTATTCTTTACGGTATCTTCTACATTAGCTTGTTGCCACCTATCAAATTAGCTACACAAACTGGCCCCGCGGATCATTCACCTAAGCGCGTTGGCACGTAATTTGCTTTTGTAGCGAAGTTATAGAGACTTAAGACAAAGATATATTTGAAAACCGAGAGGTGAGGACGAGCCGTGTGTTGAGCCCAGTGTGTTGAGCCCACTGTGTTGAGCCCAGTGTGTTGAGCCCACTGTGTTGATCATATGGGCCATACCCATGGGCCATGAAGATATGGGCCATACCCCGTGGAATTAGTGGACTGAAAATTTGAAAATAATTGTATTTTTTTTAAACATTTTCTTGTTATTTCAAAAAGGTGTAAAGTTATTGTCATATCCATTGTTTCGTATATTGACAAATACTGAACGGGGTACCATTAACTATTGCCAGGCATCCAGAGACAGGCGGCATGCCGACCCCGCACAGCCCACAAGCCCGTCGACTACCAATCGCAGCTCGAGACTGACATCCAGAGACTCCTGGAGGCAGAACGTACTGATAACGCAGCAACGTCGGGCTGGAATAGTGACGTCACACGCCAACCCGCCCCATCCCCGGAGCCCTCACTACAACAGCCGCACTGCCGCCTGGCGTCAGGCAAGGTGAGCAGCCGACATTTTCTACATGTGCTATTTTCTCTTTTCTTTTACTACATCCTTCTCATCTTTGTTCCTGGTTTTCATTGTCTCTCTATCTGTGTACATGTATATCTTCATATCTGGCTAATTTCACAAGTTGTATTTGTAGATCCTTTACAGCAATAATATACGGAAACAGGGTTACTGTGGCTGTACGTGATAAATACGCAGTAAAATTTTACCAAGATTTTTTTTCTGGGCTACAAATAAATGATTGAAAAAATTGTGACACGCACATTATATAAACCAAAGTTATAACGCATACCTAGGTGAAAATTTTGTTTTGCTACGTTAGTACGCGTCCCCCACACCCCACCGGGAACGCGGAGACGTCCTAACCTACGCGAATTATTTTTACCACATTATAACGCATACCTTTCTATCACTAGGATTTCTTACTCTAAGAACGTTCAAGTGGCTGTAATGAATGGAGTAAAACTGAGGCGATCACGTAGAACGTATCACCGTACATGAACTAAAGACTCCCTGGTCTTGGTTACTCAAGTGCATATTGGTTTGCACTACTTGGGCTCGGTTCCAACACTTGTTTTTGAACACTAGATATTTTCCCTTTGCATTTATATGTATAGAGTTTACCTTATAATGTAAAAATAAAAAAGGTTCCCCATTCCCCTTTCCCTCAATAAGTGCTCAACTGTGAACGTGATGTTGCTCCAGCTATAGACATTATTTGGACTCTACATTGATTCAGATAACATAAAGGACCAGTGGTTGCACACCTCTATTTGAAGTGTCACTGAAGTGCTTGTGCTTTCAGACTAGCCTAGTTTTGACAAGTAGTAAGCAAGGAGGCACCTATATCAGCTACCCGTATTGACTGCCCGCTACTCGCCCTCTGAAAAGGCCTCGTGTTCAATAGAGACTGTGGGTTGAACCCGAGTAGACGTATTCATCAATCCTTTATTGATATAGCACCAAGCCAAACACATAAATTCTTATATTTGTCTCTGGACGTATTTGTGAAGGTCTGTCGTTAAGGAGGGATTCCAATATTATTATTATCCAAATATAAGTATCCTGGCTACCGACATTAGATTGACTCGCACGTATAGGATGAAGCAATGCCGACAGAGATACTAGAAGTCCCGGGTTAGTTTAGGTCTGATGGTCAGGTTAAGGCACGACAACTACACCTTCCAAATGAAATTTACAAGATCCTTTATCTTTCCTTTTTAGACATTACCTTTTCATTATTTCTATTCAAAGGAGGATAGGGCATTGCTCAGTTACAGTAATCCTTAACACCCTCTTCTTCTTACCATTTGTACACAAGAATAAATCTTTTACAGTTGTATACAAGATAGTTACTTACCGACCCTACCTGGTGTTCTCTCATTTCGTCCTTGTTCACAACGCCACACAATATACGGCATATAGCCTATGATCCATGGGCGCCGCCATGACGCCCCCCGAGTAGGTGTTCTTCACTAAAGGAGATGAAAAAGTAGCTGTTCTTCACTAATGGAGGTGCAAAAGAAGTGAGTGATAATTGAGAAATCACAACTTTAGCCTTGCTCACATATTTATATAAAGTGTTCCGTATGGAAAATATCAGGTCTTGGGTTTCGTTATTATGTCATCCTACTTCGGGATGGGTGTAGAGAGTCAAGGGAACCGTGGTAAAATATTGAAAGGCAGTTGAATTTTGTAAGAACAAAGAGCCAGAATACAGGTTTGTCCCCCGACCACCTAGTGACTGCGTCATGAACTAACAATGGCTCTGTCCCCTATACACTGGTTATCGTTCTTACAACAGCAATTACTGCAGTACCAAAAAGGATTTTTACCATATCTGTCTGGTTTGTATCTCTGTGTACTTATCAAGCGTTGTAAGCTCTCAGGCCACTCTCCAGGTGCTGAGTAGCCATTACAGCTACAACCAAATATCATTTTAGTTTTCTAGTTCATGTATCCTGATTGTCCTATAGAATGTTTTTCACATTCTGAAGATTTGATCAAGAAATAATAGAGGCTCAGAGAAAAATGATGTCATCAGATACATTTTAAATGCTGTAGCCAACTCCTCTAAAATTTCGGAGGAAAATAATGAATACCTTTTGACCCTGTCAGAAAATTCTTCACTAGGAGGCATTACTTGCTCAAAAGTAGCCATCGCCCTTCTTAATAGTTGAGGCAATTCGTTCTTTGCTCAACTGTTCATTATCTGCTTTTGGGAACGTCCACTAGTGCGAATTTCCTATGAACTCCAACAGTGGGAATCTATACTCCCTCTGAAGGCGGTAATCCACTGGGCGATATATCTCCCTGCGATATTGAGAATCCCCCAAATCGCAGGGAGGGACAGTTTATCGCGCAGGTCCTCGACCTCCACAGTGGGGTGTACTCGGTGGGGGGGGGGGGGGGGGGGGCAGGTACAAGAATCGCACACGTTTTCTGGTCCACTGTGCGATATTTCCCTGCGATAAATCCCCCTCCCCTCGTCGCTGCGAAATATCCCTACCGGTAGTTCTATCATGAAGACATATTAATCTATCGAGTTACATATTCTTAGAACCTTCATTTTAAGGCTACAGAGATATCGCTATAGAGTATGGGCTGTTTCTCTATCTTGCCAAGTTGCTTGTTCCAAGATGTTTATGTTCATCTTGACGGTCACTCCAGACTTATACAAGACTGAAAGGAGAAATCTCCCTTTGTGTCAGACATGCAATGTGACTTTAACTGTTCAACATATCATGAATGGTCAAAATGTACAAGGAAGTAGAAAAAAATACTTGAAAAATGGTAATCACATTAAAGACATAAGAAGCTTTTGGAAAGAGACCCATCTCATTGATAGTTTATAACATTGTTGAAGATTTGGAAAGAATTAGCTGACATAAGTCTACAAAAGTGAAAAGTTTAAATCTATGATAGTCACTCTACCCTCATGGTCCCCTAGGATGTTGAACCACAAACAAACAATTCGTCTTCCCGGAGCACTTTGCTAACTCAACGGTCAGCAATCTCTGATACTCAAGCCCCAGTCTAAGCTGTGTATCAGACCAAGGCTTCATATGGAAGAATCATAGGAAATCTCAAACCATTGACCTCAGATGTAGCATCTTGGGGCCATAGACAGCCCTCAAACCTCTCTGCCGACCTTTCAGGTTTTTTTTGTGTTTTTTCCCTTTCAATTTCTTGGTCCTATACAGAGATAAAAACTGCTGTTCTATAGTTTCCAGGTTACCATTGTTTTAAGAACAGTTCTTGGCTATAGATACTAGAAAAGAAGTCTAGTAGTGGGTGGGGATCAATGTATCTTCCGTTTTGAACTCTTCAGGCATTTCATTGTTTAGCAATTTCCAGGCACATGAGATTGTCAAAACCTGGGTACAAATGTATTCTGTCTGTTCATTTCATTTTGAGATTTACACAATTGGAAATAGGAAACAGGCAATCCATCAACCAAGCTAAGATGATAGTGAAGTTGGGGTTGGGGGTTGGGAGGGGCTAATTTTCCTTGGATCTGGCTGTGCTCTCCCCAGTTATTCATTTTAAGTACGTCACGTGATAGGAAAACCTGTGGCTAACTGCACGTTGGAGATTACAAATAGCTCGATGTCATACCTCCTCACGCAACCTATGAGGCTTAACCTACGTATCGGAGCTTAGTCTACAATGGCCTCAACAGGCGTCATACCTGTCCACAAGTATTAATATCGCTCCCTTTTGTACGGTTAAGTGATTTGAAGCTCTCTCCATAAAGCACCACATCATTTCAACCACAGTTAATAAATAATCCCGACAGGAACCAAAAACATTCTTTAAAGAAAATACATGTTCTTTTTAAAATCTGCAAATGTACTGTTCTGTTTCAGTCATTTTAGACATTGGAGCTACTTTGAAACTGAGGTAAATTTTGCTATCATGCTTCGATAAGCCAATTACCATTTCATATAAAGGCAACAGCACTCCAGCTTTTCAAGCTACCGATACAGGTTGAACTGCTTTTGAAATGATTGAAGAAGAAAGATCACAATTTGGCAAAACTTTCTTCTCCGCACTATTCTTTAATACAGTATTTAGTATGTGATAAAATTCATCACAACGAAAATAATGCAACTTGAAGCTTCTTGACTCTTTTTCTCCTTTTATGTCTCTTGTTTCTTTCTATCATGGTTTAGATACAAATCAAAATTTTCTTCTAATAGCACTGGTTTATCCACTGAGTACTTAATATTGACGCACTGTAAATCAGTTGCGGCTGGTCAATAACATCTTATGAAAAATGTATATACATATATGACCACGACGGACTACACGATTTACTGGAACAATGCTGTGACCAAGTACACATTGCATTTTGTAGAGCAGTATGGATTATCTCCCCAGTGTATGTACCTCATTGCTGTGTGATATTGCTTCAACGCCACCAAAGCTAACCAGCCATCCTTACATAAGCGCCAACAACCGCCAGCATTGTCGAGGCTTTAAGCTTGCTTCTCGGCCCATAAAAGAGCGGCAGAAGGACGTGGCCAACCTAGCAAACACTTCACCGGCCGCTATGAATAAGTTAAGATAATTGATCAGGGATCCCTGGTGTGTGTTGATGTACTACCAGCCGCACGCACCTACAACACGAGGTTCACGGGGGGCGGCAGACCAGTCGGTACACGTGTCTCAACACTGTAGGCCTCCTCTGACATAAAATATGAAAAACTGTGGAGCAATAAAGAGCACGGAGGAGATTGATAATCGTTTATTCACACTAATAAATATCAAAAGTAGATCCCTCGCACGAACTTTGTGAACTGATTATTTAATAACCACCACACAGAATTCAGAAGAGAATTCAAAATCGATACATTGCATCTTATTTACCAAGTGTTTCTTCGTGAAAACGGTTTGCTTTTAGCATACTAGTTTTATAGACTATTTCTCGTTTTTGTCTTCCAATTTATTGCCAATTTTTAATATACCATTATTCCTATGAGAGGTATATGATTGACCCTTTGATGTTCTATTGATGGTGATTTAGATTTCAGCTTTGGCCCAATCTTAGAGCACATTGGATAAAATAAACGAAAGGGTCTCAGTGCATGGAGGAAGAACTCCGTGGGAATTCACTCCTGGATTAATAAGAGAATTGCGTTTGTTCCTCAATTCTATTATGATGAATTGGAGTTGCTATTCCTGAAAATACCACGAGAAAACAAAGCGACGTCTAGAGAACTAGCGATGCTACCTTGAAGTGGCGTTTAAAATATGTAAGAGATGTGTAGTGACACGCAAAACACTGCAGATATCGCGTAGTTCCCACTCCGCTAGAGCGACCTGTTAACAGTAGTAAACGGCCTTGTATACAGGTATGCAAAGAACAAGATTTGAAGAGAGATTGAAACAATCTGAAGTGGAATCTATGCTGCTGTGCTCACTCGGCACTGTCGGTTGATGCGGTGTTTTGATGATGTTATCTACGATCTCAACAAAAACCTTAAAAAAAATACCAACACCACAACTAAAGCCCTTGAAAGGCTGAAAATGATGTCTGGCCGAAAGTCTGGCCGAAACCACCACATAAACTATGGCGATGTTATTCTTCTTGATCGGGGATGTTTTCTACATCCTCTGAGCAATTACTTCATCGATCCATTTTTCGTCGTGGGGATTGCAATAAAGTCATGTACCCATCTTGTACCTACATCAAAGTATCTCGATATGTGCCCCTCCCAGATGAATCGGCCCAATTTTCTCTTTTATTTGAGTTTTTATGGCGGGTATGGGCGTATTCATGCATATCATCTTGTCTTGTGGGCTATGCTTTTATTTCGTGCTTATATTTTGTATACAGTACTAATAAGGTTATTCAGTACAAGGACAAAGAGCAAAGTTATAATGGTATGTAGCAATGCTAATTAGTATTCCTATGAGCTGGATTAATGGTATCAATAATGACATTAATAGATACTTTGTAAAGCGTTAAAAAATGTCATTACCGTCAATTTGTAATAGTCTCATTCTAGCATAGAATGTATGGATAGTGTAACTTGGGATTTCATTCAACATTAATCAGAGCAAAACACTAGTATAGACACACTTATAGCAACACAAGCAAGATATTTTAGTAAAAGGTAAAGAGTGTGTTGACATAGTATTAAGTTTCTTGTAAATATTTAAAAGTCTTCTGTATATTCTTCTTTTATGTTAACAAACAATGCCAAAATGATGGGTCAAACCGAATTGAATTTATGATGGTATCATTAGTCATATTTTCTAGACATTTATAGAGCCTTGTAGAGTGTGTAATAAAGAATGTGCCATAGAGTGTTTTTCAGAGTATTTGATATGGGCTGCAGAATAACTTAGAATGTGCTGTAATGTGTGCTGCAGAGTGTGCTGCCGGCTGTTTTGAAGAATACTAAAAGTGTACCATAGAATGTGCCACAGGATGTATTGCAGATTGCCAGAAATGTAGAGTGTGTTTTATTGTGCAGGGATGCCAGGTTTCAATGTTTCCATTGAAATTCATGTTTTTATTTTCAGAATAAAATTATTTTTTTTCTAGTATGATATTGACATAACAACTGCTAAATTACTTTATTCAGCCACAGCCCATGATTCCCAACTGAACCTTCCCATTGACGGATGTAAAAACTTGGCTTTCACTTGATTCTTTGATTCCCCACTGTAATATGTATGTAATGCGTAAACCCTGTATGGCAATGAAAAATATGTCAATGTTTTTTTCTGACCCCAACTAGCATCCCTGATTGTGTATATCACTGAGAGTGTCTCGCAGATTATGAATCGTGAATCATATGTGAGTAATTAGTCCCATGTCTGACAGTCATCTCATGTTTGTAGTTGGAGCGGCAGAACAATGAGTACAACAAGGTATCGGCGCGCAAGACGGCTCACCAGACCCGGGAAGCTGAGACCACCTACCGGCCGGGCACGGGGCATAAATACCTGAAGGCGACGGAGAAGCGACCACGGACCGCCGGTTACGAGGGCGAGCACCGTCTCGGCAGACCGACCCGTACCACGTAAGTTGTTCCCTCTTTGGGCATGAGGGTCGAAAGGCAGACGACATTTCCCAGTGACTGTTTATAAATCTGTAACTGGAACTTTCGCTATTGGTTATAGGCACAAACTAAAGTTAGCACTTCTCAACAATTAGTTGCTCGATATCAACCATCTCTTATACTTTAATGAGAATGTTTTTATGTTGAATTTTAAGCCCTCACTCTTGGTTCAAGTCTATTAGAAGTATGAAATTTTTTTTTTTTTTTTTTTTTCGGCTTGTGTAAGAGGTGTTCTCGCCACGTCTTTCAAATCTATTAGAAGTATGAAGGGAAGCAACCCAGGTCTCAAATAGAACAGAGGGCACCAGCCATGACCATTTGTCGATGATTTCCCCAAACCAAAATGGTTAGAGTGTTTACAGTGCTCAGAGGTAGACCTTATCTACCTCTTTTTTTGTAAGTCCACTCCAATCAGTGCACACTGCATTTTTTCCACGAGGAACCTTTGTACCTGCCCTGGTGATCCATCTCTGGGTGGATAAATATAGAATTCTGTGTTATAATAAATGGTGTTTTTTTCTAAAAAATGGGATATTACCCATCATTCTGAACACATCTTCTGTGTGTACTTGGGGTTGCATTGAACTAGAGAACGCATCTCCAACTACAATGAAAATGGAGGGTCAATGATTATTCATTGATATTTTGTTGTAGTTTATTGCGGGCTCGTCAGCGATGCAACTCTGCTCCAATCACTTCATACGAATCTCGCTATGACCAGAAAAAACGTAAGTACAATATTAATTTCGTCGAATTGTAGAGAACATGGCCGTTCCATCAATCAGCTCTCAAATACATTTGTTGAGCTCCGCTCCGCTTGTGCATTACTGTACGTCAACCCTTCAGTTTGTTACTGTATGCTTCTGTATGTGGACCTCTGTCGGATTCACCCACAGTATTCATGCTCGACCGAATCACACTCTAAATGGCGTTGCCATTTTGAAGTAATCCTCGCACAGAAAAAACGGTCTGAATCTGTTTCTCATGTATAAAGAAACTTTAAAAAAAAAAAGTAATTACAAGAGCTAGATCAATATATATCAAGCTTTTGTAATTATTAGCAGGTGGACGGTTGGTCTTTAGGTTATGGCTATAGCCTACTGTAGTACACATGCTTGTAAAGTCACTAGATGACCTGACCACACTTTTGCTTTTTGTAGCTCACTAAGTACAGATATGAATATGATTTCTATTTTGGACAGACGGTTTTATGGTGGTACAATGCCTCACAGTTTTTAAAATTTAGTATTTTGGAATGGATTTGAAAAAAAGTGAATTCAGTTTGGGGGGGACTTTGGTAGTCACAGGTCCATTTTTAAGAACTCCTTTATGGACATATTTCTACCCCTTAAACTGGTTGAATCATAATATGATATGCCTCATTTGAAAGAGAATAAAAAAACAGTAGGTGTTAGGAAGTGGAATTTTCTAAGTAGATTCTATATTTACAGAGATATCCAAGTATTTGTTGAAAGTGGGGGGGATTTTCAGTGAAATGGGCATGCTCAAACAGATGTTTACTCAATATTGATTTACAGTGAGCATTAGTGTAACATTAACCATCTCCATAAGTGGCACTGACAGTTGCTTACACCCTAGGAAGTGTCATTATTTAGGTGAAATGTATATTTGATGTGCTATTCATGTATTTTTACCAAATCTCATAATAGGAAGGGGGGGGGGGAGATATCAGGTGTAAGAGAGGATGGTTTATTTAGCATATTTACACATAAATATAAGTCAAAATTGTTCATAACTTAGTTCTAGGAATCAATCAAGACCCAGTCAAATGATATTGGTTTGTAAAATTATTTGCAATATCATGTACTCCCTCCCTCCCTCCCTCCCTCCCTCCCTCCCTCCCTCCCTCCCTCCCTCCCTCCCTCCCTCCCTCCCTCCCTCCCTCCCTCCCTCCCTCCCTCCCTCCCTCCCTCCCTCCCTCCCTCCCTCCCTCCCTCCCTCCCTCCCTCCCTCCCTCCCTCCCTCCCTCCCTCCCTCCCTCCCTCCCTCCCTCCCTCCCTCCCTCCCTCCCTCCCTCCCTCCCTCCCTCCCTCCCTCCCTCCCTCCCTCCCTCCCTCCCTCCCTCCCTCCCTCCCTCCCTCCCTCCCTCCCTCCCTCCCTCCCTCCCTCCCTCCCTCCCTCCCTCCCTCCCTCCCTCCCTCCCTCGTTCCCTCTTGCTTGGTAGGCTGTGGGTTTGTACACTGTAAGCATGTTTGGCGGGCGCCCGATGATATTAAATTTTCATTTGATCAATGGAACACTTGCATTAGCGACTTGTTGAAGACCTAGAAGAGATTCTGCTTCTCTTTTGCAGAAGCTGAGCAGCACGCAGAGGTGAAGAAACAATACAACACACAGACCAACCAGAGTCTTTCAGAGTAAGTGGCATGCTATTCATTGTAATCTATTCCGCAACATGAAATACTGTTTGGATTCAAGGTGGCTGAATCAAATCTGTTCTGAGTTGTTTTGGTGTGTTTCGAGGAACCTATTTCGAAGAATGATGTGCGTCTAAACACACCAAAACAACGAGGAATACATTTTATTTAGGCACCCTCACTCTGTCTCCTTATTATCATATACCTGAAAATGATCAAAACGCCATTTTATTACTTACAATTATGACTTACAGCAGGTCATGTGGACCAGAGAGATGAACATGCAGTACGGGTAGTACATACGGTCATAGGTTCATGATAATTTTGTTTTGTAATACAGAAACTACATTTTATCTTAGCCTGGAATAAACGTTCATAGGCTAAGGGTAACTCTTTCCCAATGGGTGATAAACAGATATATGTTTCCAGGCTAAGATAAAATCAGAAACATTTTTGTGCTTGGTCTGAGTCCCCATTTGCCATCTCGTTTTGAGTGCTTCAGAATATTCACTCGACTATCGCCTCGTTCATATTACTGTGCACTCCAAACTCGATGGTAAATGATGACACAGACCAAACACTCCTCAGTTTCTTTCTTAGTACTAGGATCAATTAGGTTTATATCTGAACACCATTCTGCCGGAATTTGTGTGTGTGTTTGTGTTGCAAGTCAGAATTGATCAGACAATGTGTAAAATATGTAAATGCAAATGTCAACATTTGTATGTTTTATTCTATTTCTTTTCCAGCCTGCTCACCACAAGTATCCCAACTGGGGAATCCCTACATAGTTACTTGATCGGCGCGCGCTATAACAGGTAAAGACGTCACGACAGTGTTATAGAATCCACTCACCACCTCCCCTTTACAATTACTTCATGTAAATATGGTAAATTGTATAGAAATAACATTATGTAGTGCATACCACAATTATTTATAATACTAGTTAACAGAAGTCAATTTCTCCTGCCTTAACACACGTTTTGCCCTATTGGTTAGTTCAGGCTATGTTTCTACTAGATATCCTCTCGTTCTGCCATATTTCAAAGAGAGGGTATGATACCATGAATTGACTGCTATGATTTCAGTAAACTGAGATTATTGCATTCTATTTCCAAATAAAGTATGCGTTTTACATATCATAAAATAAAATTCATTGTAAAGAAGTTAGTTAATGAAAGTTTACTCTTAAATGCTTATAGACTTGTAGAGTGGCTGATATAGGCAAGTACTCCAAAACTTGCATGGTCCCTTCTCTTTTTCCTATACCCACTTCATAAGATTTCCATGTATACTTTAAAACTGCTAACTAGCTCTAAGGTGGTAGCTAAGTAATGTCTCAGACAGCATGTTGGCCTTCGAATTTGGCCAAACTGACATAAATATTCGCTAGCTTCGACAAGTCTTTCACAAATATATTACCGATGGACGGTAACGTCGGCGACTTTCCGGCATGGGCAGCATTGAGCGATGCTACGGTAACTCTCCAATAGATCATTCAAAGTAGTCTTTACTTTTGCCAATTTTTTTTTATAGATATTTTCAACAGTGTACCCAGAAACACAAGACTTAAGAGGTATATCATCATTACTAGTTACTATTATTATCTTCTCAATATCTTCTTGAAAAGGTTTGATGACGAACTTTTTTTAAAATTCTATATTGAGAATTATTGACCGTCCATGGTTTGATAGATGTGTGCCCAAGCTGTCCAAACCTTTCGCGCACATACTCATTGATGTTGCTAACCTTCTGCTGCTGTAGCTTCACTTGGATACGAGGCCTCTCATTTGAGGACATTCCCAGGTAACCATGACAACTGGTAGTATACAGAATCATAGTTTGCTCCGCATGAATTCTTCCGCTAAGACCAGGGCGTGTTCCATTCAACACAGCATGCTATTTCCACCTTTTTCACCTTAGTCTAGTTCCCCTGCAGAAGCCTCTGAATTTAGAAGAAAAAAAAGACAACAACAGAATAGCCAAAGAGTACTTTAAAAAAGAGGAGAAAAACTCTTCTGAAAAGTTTCCTTCCAGCGCTGTCATATTAGCTCAAAATTGTCAGGAACGCATCCTTCTGAAATCTACATGTGGGAACTTTGTTCCACTATATTCATATCAAATTTTCCCACTTCTTATTTTGACGTAGAGATTTGGTAAATTCGAGCCTAGTTTGATACCTAAGCGCTTTTCTAAGGTTTCATTCTGCTTTAAATGGATTTTGAATGGAAAGATGGAATTGTTTAAAATGGTGGGATTCATTTAGGTTGATAGATTCAGAATGCAATTCCACTACTTTGACAGTGACAAATTCAGTGAGGCCAGCTCGAACCGACACCTCTACCATATAAAACATTTCTGTGATATAAACGGTGATGACGAGTCCAGGTTAGAAATATGCATTTTTCTATTTCTGAAGCTTGGAGTCGCGCACTGTAACCATATGCCATACCGCAAATGATATTGTTTATGTACATGTATGTAGCCGGTCACTCAGTGCGCCTTGGGAAGTGTACAACAATATTCATCAAATCTTATTCAAAACAGTCTGATTATTTTCTTGCAAACAAAATATATCAGGTATTACTTTTATAATAGTTTACTTGGATGTGCGTCTAAAGTAGTTTAGATTTTTGAATCAACGTTTCTGACTTTTTTTTTTATGAATGCCTATTTGTTAAATTGCAGATATGTGAAATGCAACTAACCATTCTTTGTGATAGTTTAAGGCATTTACAAGAATGCATGGAACTCCTGCTAGCAATTAATGTAACTATTAGTGGTAGTCTCCCAGCTTTACTTCTCGCTTTCCGCTTTTATCAGAAAAATATAAATTGTTAGCTTTAGCTTAATCGTTCAATCGAAAGTCCTATTAGATTTGATTTTATTGAAGCCTGTGACTCTTTTTCTATCGAGTTTGTTGTGCTTAGCAGTGATTTCCTATTTGACAACTTTATGCTATAGAAAAAAGCCTGCTTGTGTTACGGTATAGACCAATTTGGAACATATTGATACATATACCTTTGATTGGTAAGACAAAGAATTGCTCATATGATACATTTGCATAATGAGAATTAGGTGGAATGAAACTGAAGTTGATTTTGATTGAATATGCAGGGCCTCGTAATTAGTTTCAGAGACCCAAATCTAATTGAATCAATTCAAATATATTTCGTTATTGCTCGAGGCTATCAAGGGCATTTTATTTGTACGCATTTGTTATTCATGATACTGCAGTTCCACTTTGATAGGTCACAAATACAAAGTCTGCTGGCTCTAATAAAAAATGGAGGAATACTTGAATATTTCATGGTCGAACACTATGTGAACATTTGAATTTTACATTTGTCACATCAATTTTCATAATTCTTTTGAAGTTATGATACACCCATATAAAATTTGCGCCCTTCTACCTGTTGAGTACTGCGCCATCGTCAAATACATGCCATTAAGACTGTAAGTGCGTATTGAGGTCTTCATTTTCTGTAAATAACTGACACCAAAAACTTGAGTTCACAGGTACAGGTACATAGTAAAAGAGCTCATGTATTTCCGTAACATTCCTTGATCAGAATCGTGTTTGTGCAGCCGGCGGCTGTTGTATGAGGGAGGTCTCCCACTAAAATATGTAGCTCACTTCTTGCAGGGCACACCATGTGGACCAAAAGAGTCTCAAGGATCACGGTGTCTACGTGTCTCGTCATACAGTCGGCGCCGCCAAAAACTGCTTCGTCATTAAGAAAGCCCCTCTCAGACAGAGAGAATCGCAAGAGGAGCCACAGAAAAGGGGTCAGTATTCTTTAGGTGGCATTAAAGAATATCATTATTTCATAAAGGGTTTCAGAAGACCAATTTATGTGTAAAGTATTGCCTTGAATCGTGACTGGATTTGAGTAAAGCTAGTATCTATAAGTTTAAAGCCAGAGCGAGATATTCTTATGGTTATTTCATCCAATGGAGTGTATCACAAAGAGAATAGTTTGTTTATATTAGTGCTATAGGATTACAATATTTGTATGCCCATTTTATGCCTCTGGCAAGGATGGTTTGATGTTCTCGGCCACGCCCCTTGATACCCTTGGTCACGCCCTTTGATATTCTCGGCCACGCCCCTTGATGAATTCAGCCACTCCCCTTGATCCTGATGGATTGGCAAGACATGCCATATTACTGTAAGAATATTACATCTGAACCTTAATATCAGAGAACTTACCTTAGGGGATGTGAGACTTAACTATTGGAGATGGTGTTGCCACTTCAAAAGTCCGAATCAGTCTGTCTTCCACCTATGGAGAGCGCCTCACGCACGTGCGACGACTCGGGAGTCCCTGCGATGACGTCATCGCGCCCAAGGCTGAAACAGCCTCAGGGGGAATCCCCGGCACTCACACTAACGCCCAGTCGCCCCCTATCGCTCATACAACATTACTCTTATTGAAGTACTCCACGCCCCCTCATCGGAACAATTCGGCAGGGCCACTGATAAGAAATGTAACAAACAAATCAGATACAAACACACATAATTTCACAAGTGAGACAGGTCTTGTCTGGTGTGTGTGGACAAGTGAGACCGGGTCTAGCCCGTGAAGTGGTACCTGGCGATGCCTTGGTATCGCCCTCTGGTCAAAGGTGGGGAACTACATAGACCCTATTGAGGTACCAGAATTCAGTCTGTTTACAGGTCCCGGTGTGCGCTGATTACCGACGTTCTATGGTGATAGACCCTTGACCCGTAACCCACAATCATTGCCTTTTAACGGTTTTTATAAATGTTCAAATGGGAAATCCGATGTCAGAAATGGAAATTTCAGCTATTTCTACATGTGTACCCGAAATTATATTCAGGTTACTCAAATATAAGTGGGAAAACTGTGGTTCATGTGATCATAGTGTGCCCAGCCACTCGCGGGCAGAACTTGTGTTTACCCTGGGCGATAATCGGCAGACGAGTAACCTCTGGAGGGCGTATGCCATAGTTGGGTAGGCGCCACCGTGTGCAGTAATTATACTTACTTCTCCATTCTAGAGAAGTTCCCACAAAAGTTTCAACAGAAACAGATTAGAACTATGGAAGAAATTGTCTCTTCAGACTGCTTTTAAAAAAACAAATCGTGTTGTATCATAAGCCTGCTTTGTATATCAGATAATTTTGGATTGCAGATTATGGGTCAGAAATGACTGCGGAGCATACTGTGATGGCGGTGGGTGTAGGGCGTAGGACCATCACTCCCAGCCCGCAGCCCTCACCGTCGCAGCGCCCTGCACCGTCGCCGACATCGTCGTACATAAAGCGGTCCACGTTCTGCAGACCCGCCACTGCTGAGCGCGCTCCCGGCCTCGTCTGCCAGCCCGCCTGGTCTGAGCGGAAACACCTCGAGGTCAACGGCGGGCCAACACCGGTGGCTGGTGACCAACCCTCACCCACCTCTGTAGATGGCACCGCTACAAACGATGTGATGAACGTGAAAAGTGCGTACTGTGTTGATATATTAACAAAAAAACAACATCGCTTAACGGGTGTATCGTTTCTCATTAAAGCAGATGAAACAAACCTCTGTTTAGTAATAGGTCAGCAGTATATAGCACTACTAAATCAAATTACGAATATATTTTCAATAGTCAAATTTTTTAAATTTTTTGTTGTTGTTGTTGTTGTTGTTGTCAGGGATGCAAGTTTGCCGACAATTGACGGAAATCAGAAATTTCTGCATCTTGAAATATGATCATTAACAGAGTATGAAAATCATAAAATGAAACTAAATTCCAAGAAATTCTGGCAGCAGGCTTTCACCGACGGCGTATAAACCTCCAGTCAGTACTTTGGCGGCAGTTAAACGCGCCAAGGGCCGTTGACACTGCCGTCAGAGTTCCGTCAAGTGCCGAAATTTTGTTTGACGGCACGGGGCGGGGGGCGCCCCCCCCCCCCCCCCCCGAATACGCCCCTTTTTTTCTTTTTTTTTCTTTTCCGTTTCCGACTTTTTCATCAGTCCCGACTTTCATCCCTGTGTTGTGACGTCAGCCGATCACAAACAATCGGCTCATTCAAGCGGTAGCTGCCATGCACCCAACACCTAGCCTCGTGTAGAATATATTTTCAATAGTCAGTTTTTCTTAGTGAAAATGAAATCATCTTTGTTTTATTTTTGTATCTAGGTGTTGGCTTCATTGGATCCCCTCCAAAGATCGCTCGACCAATGACAGAGCAGATGCGGCATGCATCAAAGCGTAACTCTCCTAATGGGTCTGTTTTATCAGTCATGGTCCAAGGACGAAGTATCTACAACTTCAATATCATCCCTGGCTCAGCTCCAGGGCAGGCTCCGGTCTCATCTCCAAACCACATTCCAGAGAACACAGCGCAGACGCCTACCATAAGACCTAAATCCTCAGTGGGGCCACGTCGGCCACTCACAGTGCGAGATGTGAGGAATAGGATGCAGGAGGATGACATGCAGCGACAAGATGAGAGTGCACCTAGGTCCACACCGCGAGACACCGAATCAGAAGGCCAGGCTCCCTTCACAGCCATCTCGCGTGCCATCAGTAACAGCGACCATGTGGAGGTGATGTCAACCGGCAGTGAGGAGGAAGACGGCGGCAGGTTGTGTGGCCCATCGCCTTCCCCGGCAACGTCTCCGCGTAACCCGTCTGCCATGTCTCCGAGCAGCTCACCTGTAAGATCTCCGCCTACCTCACCTGTCAGATCTCCACCTACCTCACCTGCCAGATCTCCACCTACCTCACCTCCCAGGTCTACAAACACCTCACCTCCAAAGTCTACAAACACCTCACCTCCCAGGTCTTTACGCCCCTCACCTACAACGTCCCCCCAGCAGGACACAGCCTGTAAGTCTGAGACACAGGCTGAGGAGCACAATGAAGTGGTGACCCTACAGGAAACTAGTGTGGAGGTGGAGATGGAGAAGCTGACTCCCATCATATCCAATCCCAAGAGGGCCCCATCAGCGCGCGCTAGGAAGGCTCATGTGCGGTTTGCTGATGAACTGACGCCAGAGATCTCATCAGACAGCAAGGATGATAAAGCAGATGGAGCCAGTGCAACTTTACAAACAGAAAATGGTATGAGTGGCAACCAGGACCTTATGGTGGAACCTGTGGTGCCAGTAGTTGACGAAGGCGACTTTAGCCTGGACTCTCAGCCGAATGAAGTCCCACTCGTTGAAAGCACAGCTGAGCCTGTCTGTGACGGTTCTGGGGACGGTCACAGGGAGGAGTTGAGCGGAGAAGTTATTCCGCTCGTCAATACTTCTGTCAGTACTGGGGATGCTGATAGTGGGAGTTTAGCATGTGACGAACAGTTACAACCTGTTAAGGTTATCAGTGTCGACATTGTACAAAAAGTCTCGTCAGAAAAGATATAACCTTCCACTGTGTTATGTGCTTGTTGTAAATGCCCAGTGTAGCATTGAACTATGTTTATTGTCACTAAATGTTAGCATAGGAGTGAAGCAGCACTTTTCGCATCTTAATGTTTGATCACCGATGGATAATGCAACCACTGACACATTCTTACTTCTGTGATATGATTCTTGATAAAGTTTGCTAAATACGGTATATATACAACCGTACTAGTGCCTCATTGTGTATGTAAACAGAAAAAAACGGTATAGTCTATAAAGCAATGATTAGTAGCCTATTGATAGCGAAAGAAACGAATGGAAGGAAATGAATATGTTATCGATGGACTTGAGTGTTATTTTCCTGGTTATCAGTTTATGAAAGTACCCACAATTGCAACACTCTTTGGGTTTGATCTTTCAGAAGGACGGGTTACATAATTTAAAAAAACTACTTAATTTTCCGGAAAATTATCTTGATCTTGGTCTAAAACTAGATTCTACCATGCATCGTTATTGGCATTACTGATTTATCTTGTTCACTGTTCTCCGACAGGTATATATGTAGAACCGTCAAGAATACTTCTCATTTGACACCAAGCGTTATGTGATAGTACAAAAAAATATATTTTTAGGTTGCTAATACTAATATGGATTAGTTTAGTATAATACCAAGAGAAAGTTTGTTGGACCACGTTAAGATAAAAAAAATTAAAACTCTAAACTTCAGAGCGCTATGTTGATTTGATAAAGTGTTAAGCAAGATAATCATAACATTATTTTCTGTATGCAAATGATGTACATGCAATAAATGTTCATCAGGAAAGATGTGTTTATCCTATTAATTTTCCAGTGTTTTCGTCACATTCCCTAAGATATGCACCACACAACATATGGTATAGACAGAGCTGGAATATAAGTTATGGAAGTTAAAGACACAGTTTCAATGACACCTAATTTGAACTTTATCATGCGATTACATTATGTGGTGTTTCAACACTCTTCTTCCTGATCTTCCCAAGTATGATTTTATCACTTCCTAATACTGTATGAAGGTGTCCCTGTCTCACTGCAAGCGGCGTATTATCCGAAACCTCAATAAGTCTGAATAATTGTCAGGAATTCCGATACAGTCGGGTTCTCTGGAACATTGTTAATTATGAAAAACTATCAGGTAAAGGAGTAAATTTTCCTCAATGAAACTGCCACTCGAAATATTTTCTGAGATATTTTAAAATTTCCTATTGAGAATTAAGAGAGCGTCGCCCAATTCCAACGTGAAGCAAAAGTAGACCGATGTTAACGCCTCAGAATACAGCTGTATATAAATACAGGGTCAAATACGTAATATACGGAAACTGGCTTACTGTCTTAGTACGTCAAAAATGTGCGGTGAAATTATTGGTCCCATATATCCCGATGCCGTAGGCAGAGGGATGTATGGGATCAATAAATTTACCAAGTGTTTTGATGTACGAAGACAGTCAGCCTGTTTTTGTATTATTATATACCTCAAAATGGCGAAATGTTACTTAGTCACGTGATCACATACCCCGTACGTCACAGTGTGCCGTATGGATATGAATACGCCATGGGTAGGAGCGGGCAGTATACGTAGTTGATACAGCCATAGGTATATAATAATAAGTCAACAGGGTATGGGAGAGAAACTTTTCTCAAGTAACAATTTATGATTATGTCTTCATGCAAGACCTATACCTAGGTGGTTTATTAACTAAAGCCCTTCCTCTTATTGAAACATGGCATATATGATGTATAGTTCTATTGGACACGAGATTTTTAAGAGCAATCCTTCGAAATTCGGAACAATATCCATGGAATTATTGCTTAGGTGAGGTTAAAAATACATACAACAAGCTGGCCTTTAAAAAGAGGATAAAAATACTACAAAAATTTTCCTTTAGTTAAATAAACATTTTTTTCATGGGCTGTTTCGGTCCTATAATGCGATTAAAGTATCAAGCCACACTTTTGCGGCCTGGTGTTTCTACACGGGTTCAAATTAATCGTTTGATCACAAAACCATAAACCTGGAAAAAAATATGGCGCGAAATCCATCATAATAGGGCTATAGTTGGCATTGTTAAATATTGAAATGTGCAAAACTCTCACTTCTTTGTCGACTTTGCTCACTGATGTGACCGCGTGGCGTCGACACCACTCACTTGTTAACTATACTTATCTACATGTAGGAAATACACGTATGCATACTAGATATATCGGTCCATTGATAACTTCGGCGGTAAAAATAACGTAAGGTCTCATATTGTAAAAAAGGATTTATATAAATCAAATACCGTTGTACAAATCTATTTTAAAAGGAGGATGTTTAACATATGATGTCCATAGCCATATCAAACGTATCATCACATCTGTGTGTATCAATATAGAATCAAGGTTGATGTTGATACCGTCTATTATCTCACCCCAGATATTTTTTCTCCATAGACTTAACATTGGGAACTCGTATCTAACGCCCATTAGATATTTAGGGAAAATATCCAATGGGTGATAATATCACAAATGATAGCTCATTAGTCAATATTAAGGGTGAGATAAATTCAGAAACCCATTCAAGTTTAGGGTCAGATCCAGATCCCATCTCATTTGAATCACGTAGTAATTCACGCGGCTTCGCCTTGTGAATTATTACGTGATTCAAACTCGATGGGATACGGGCTCAGACCCTAAACTTTCATGGGTTTCCTCTATAATATCACTGTTTTACTCCGTCCATGGATGTTTCGCTCAGTATGCTAAGACCGGCCTGGTAAACACATAGCACCTTGTAGTTAGTACCACAGCAGACTGGCAAAACATGCATGCCACTCCATAGGCATTCTTATTAATGAGTTCACGCCTTTAGGTACTTGGCATGATGTTCAAAGTGGTCTCCCATGAAAGAGGCGATGAAGTAGTAGCTGTGGTCGTAACCCTTAAAAATAGAAAGAATAAAGATAAGTATTAGCATAGATTAACATAGATAAACATCAATATAAAATCTATTCATAAAATTCCACTTCCTAGCAACTACTGCTTTTTATTCTCTTTCAAATGAGCCATATCATATTATGATTGAACCAGTTTTGAGGTAGAAATATGTCCATAGACGATAAAACCTTGTCCTAAACAGAAATCTTCTTTCTATCTGTACTTAGTTAGCTATAAAAAGCAAAAATGTGGTCAGGTCACCTAGTGATTCTACAAACAGGTGTACTATGGGCTACAGCCATAACCTATAAGACAAACCGTCCACCCGCTAATAACCAATGAATACATAATCAATTAGTAGCACTTATAAAACATGTTCTGTCCTATGATGCAAAAAGTAGGCTGGTAAACTGAGTGGCTAAAGATAGGCTAGCGCACTGAGTGAGTATAGATAGGCTAGTGGATTGAGTGGTGACAAATGGCTAAAGATAGGCTTGTGGACTGAGGGAGTAAAGATAGGCTAGTGGATTAAGCGAAGACCATCGGCAAAATGTATTCTATATATATATATTTTTTTTATTTTTATTTTTTTATTTTTTTATATTGCAGTGTTTATTCAAATTCTTAATCAACATGTACATTAAGTAGCATCAACATCAGATAATCTCAACGAAATCAGACTCATATCGCTTAAGGTTTCACACTTAAGATTTCACATAGAGTAACATTCGTTTTATGTGTTAAACATGTTTACTTTTACACCGCTTTTTTTTCTTTTCCCCCCCCCCCCTTTTTTTTTGTTTGTTTACATACATATGTTATCCGCACGCATAAAGTAATGTAGCTAAAGGTTATAGTCCTACAATGAATTACTCTTTCCATAATATCCTCATGTACACTGCGGGACACATCAGCACACTACGACACTGTATGACAGCCAACAGAAAATCACATATACGGGCCATTTGTGTATTTTTTTTGTTTTTGAGACCAGAAGTGCTTTTCGCCCCGTATTCTAGGGGACAACCTTAAAACCGGCTTACCTCCTGCATCCTCATGTTGACGGGGATACCGGCCTCGGCGCACGCTGCCACCAGATGGTCAGGAAGAAGCTGGCCGGCTGGCAAGAAGCTGTCTGCAACTCCCTGAAAACGTTAAAAAAATCAACATTCTATAGATACTGTGGGATCTGTATGCAACAACTCCACAATAAGGGATGGAGAGAAAGAGTTTTTCTTGATACACTGGTCCTTATGCGTGAATAAATATATCATATTGATACTGAATCATTATTTGACCATCTCCAATAAATAAAATAATATAATAATAGTGACAGATAATATCATGTGTTTTTATAATCACATGCTACAAGCTAGTTGACATGAATTGTGTGATAATACATAATATTGACAATAGTAAAGATGAATGTAACCAATATACTTCCTACTTGATAAAATATCAGTAAAATATAAGTTCAAAGTCATGGAAAGATATTTCACCACCACAGAAAAGAAGTACATGTAGAATTATAATATTTGAAGCAAATCCTATCAGACTTACTTGATCAACAAGGATTTCTGTTTTCGGTCCAGTAAATTTCTTTAGCAGATTGCAGCTATCATATTCCTGAAATAGACGAAGTCAATGAAATCTGAATATGTGCTGAGTAAGGATTCCCCTCCGAAATGATTAAAGGTACTTTTGTATCTGTTTCCAAGATAATTTTACGATAAAACTTTATCATTAGAAATACTTAAGGCCAATACCATCGTGGGCTACCAGTTAATTACCTGAGCCAAATTGATTGGGTTTGGGTAATGAAACACCGTCCCTTTTTTATCTGTTACATCGTCATATGGTACGATTCAAAGCAAATACAGTGCTTTGGATATTTCCATTCAAATTTTCAAATGCAGTTTCTATAGAATCGTGTTTATTTCTCTATCCTAACTAAACCGACCTGCCGTCGGATAGCGATGACACCTATAATTATGTTATGTTTGAACATCGAGCATCAGCCAGTGGCGCCCTCTCGTGGTGGTCATGAGATTCAGCGTCCTTAGAAGTCCAGCTATACGCCCTCCAGAGGTTACTCGTCTCCCTATTATCGCCCAGGGTAAACACAAGTTCCGCTCGCGAGTGCCTGGGCACACTACGATCGCATGACCCACAGTTTTTCTATTTATATTTGAGTAACCTGAATATAATTTCGGGTTTACATGTAGAAATAGCTGAAATTTCCATTTCTGCCATCGGATTTCCCATTTAAAGATTTTTAAAAACCGTTAAAAAGCAATGATTGTGGGTTACGGGTCTAGGTTGATTACCATATAACGTCGGTAATCAGCGCACACCGGGAACTGTAAACAGACTGAATTTTGGGATACCTCAATAGGGTCTATATAAATCCATTTCAACATCTGGGGTCTCCATTAGAGATGCCGCGACTTACCTTCCATGCTTCTTTGTTGTCACCAAGATATCCAGAGAAGGCTTTCTGTCCCCACGGGCAGTCCACCGGGTTGCAGATAGGAGCGAAAGCTGACACAGAGACATAGGCGCCAGGGTTTTTCAGATATGAGATGAGAGCCCCATGTCCACCCATACTGCAGACAAAGGGCAAAAAGTATATACGATCATTACGTTACTGATTATATAGCTCTTCATTGTACAACAGCTTTAATTCATCCATGGGAAATTCTATTTTCCAAAGAAAAATCCGAGGATGAATAGGCAGTCACTACTGCTCATTTATAAGCTTATCATATATTCTATCACCGATCTTATTTTTAAACTAAATTCATGAAAGAACACAGTAAACAAGACATTTCTAAACGTTTTGATTCTGTCTTGGTCTGGTTGAATCAACGTCCAATAGTTGTAATTGACTGTTATCAGACTGCTGTGGTTTGTATTACTTTTCTAAGTTGACCCTACCTGCAGCGTAGGGTCTTGGGATTCTATCTGGCAGCTTATTTTCTATAACAATATTGACCATAGCAAAATAAACACCAGTCGGTGTTAGAAGGTCATCCCAAGAGGATGCGAACAAGAGAAAATAGAATACAACGAGAAGCCGCAGATTACTTGGTAAAACAAAAATCATGTTCTGCACTTGTGTAAAACTCAAGATAAGGTAAGAGAACGGCTTTTGGAGGCCGGGGGTAACTTTCTTGAAAATTGGGTATATCATTGATAGTAAGAAACTATGGGAAACTATGGAACTCATTATCTGCCTTGTTACGAAATACACCCACCTATGTCCAGTTTAAGAACTTAACAAAAAAAACAATGCTTGAAAGTATACCTGCGTAATGCAAACAGAAAGGAAAATTTCTAACTATTATTAATTAACAAGAAAATGTTACAGGTCCAAAAACCACTGAACGACATATTTTGGAGTTATCTCAGTTGATACTACATAACGCATAGTGAAAGTAACATATAAGGAGAAAGTAGTTGCTATAGTTAAGATGTGTAATAGAAGGAAGCCCGAAGAAAACCAGCACTTATTATATATAACGCTGACGGGTATCCTATTATTGGCTCCTGTGTACTGTTATAACTGTATGACAAAAGAAATGAATGTCAAATAAGAGAGAACCAATAAAAAGTTTGAAAAAAAAAAAAAAAAAAAAAAAAAAGCGTTTATTTTACTGCGTGGTTGATGTATATTCTTTTGTGGATATATCTGTTCATATGAAATATGAGGGAGGATGCCATTGTCTACTGAACCAATGATAAAAGCAATGGAATAAAATGAGCGGACCAACCTGTGGCCAGTGATAGCCTTCTTGTCTGTCTGTACCGGGAAGTTGGCATTGATAAGTTCTGGCAACTAGATGGGAAACACAAGGAATTCAAGTTGAGCTCCACTTTGACAATGCCTACCTCAAATATTTCAATGTGAAAGGAGCAATTTCAATGTGAAAAGAGTAAATGAAAATTATGGTGCTATGGTACATGTATATACACACCCAGGTTACAATGAATGAGTTCTGAGTGTTGGATACAAAACAGAGGTCTCAATATGGCATTAATAGTCAAATGATAATAAAAAAAACATTGATAGTCAAAGAGCACGCATGTAATTAGTAGAAACCAAACGAGAATCAGCCTTGTCAATGTTTATGCCACGATGGGCAGGTTGTGTATTACTACACGAGGCGTTAGCCGAGTGTAGTGAGTAGCAGACCTGACCAGAGTAGCATAAATATTGAGAAGGCTAACTCGAGTTTGGTTTTGTATTTATCCTACCCCATCTCACCGATATACAGAGAAAATTGTGTAATTATCCATGATAGTAGCGTGTTGACACTGCCGGATCTACTTTCGTTATCTGGTCCCTGATTGGTCAGTTTTTTTATTCACCTCGGTGCATAAATAACACTTTATTCAACGCTCCTTCAAATACATTGAGTCAATGTTAAACCTATGGCGTTTTTTATTAGGGGTAGGATAAGGTACTAGTCTGCTTTCTAGTTTCCTAATCCATCAGCTGAACATACCTCCTTGGTGACGTAGGAGTACATGCGGTAGTTGGTCTTCCACTTTTCTTCTGTAGCGTCGACATAAAATCCTGCTCCAGTTCCAAAGTCCCAACCGTCTTCTTCTCCTTCAATGCTGCAACCACCTACATTTCAGAACGACAAGTGGAATTAATAGGTTTAACAGACAATATGACGATATCTTTGCCTGTTACAGCATCCTCTATTTGACTAGTCAAACACATATTGTTATATTTAGCTATATAATTGGGGTTAGCACACTTACTGGCATAGCCATGAAAACCAGTTGCACAGCAACTAAGGCGAGTTGCCACCTGTATTGAATCCGTATTAATATCATACTGAAAGGATATATGGCTGTACTACCCTATGATTCAATAAAGGAAATTGTACATACAAAAAAGATATAGAGATTACAGATATGCCAGTGAGGTCTTTTTAAAATGAAACGTGGCGGCAGACTAAAGTTGGTGGGCCTTATTGAACTGATGAGTGGGCCCTAGAAACCCGACTTTCAGGTGGTGGGCCCTATAGACTACATAATGTATAGATGGATGCCAATTCTCTTATTATGTTTCTTTATTAGCGGGTGGACAGTTGGTCTTATAGGTTATGGCTATAGCCTACTGTAGTACAACTGCTTGCAGAGTCACTAGGCGACCTGACCACATCTTTGCTTTTTATAGCTAACAAAATACAGATAGCAATATATCTTCTGATTTTGGCAGACGGTTTTATGGCCACGCAATATCTTACAGTTTTATTATTTAGTATTTTGAAATGGATTTAAAAAAATTGTTTGGGAGAGACTCTTGGAGGCACAGGTCCATTTTTAAGAACTCCTTTATGGACATATTTCTACCTGTAAAACTGGTTCAATCATAATATAATATGCCTCATTTGAAAGAGAATAGAAAACAGTAGTTGCTAGGAAGTGGGATTGTCTAGGAAGATTCTTTATTTACAAAGGTATTCAAGTATTTGTTAAAAGTGTGTGTGTGTGGGGGGGGGGGGGGGGGAGTACTTGAGGTGAAATGGGCATACTAAAAGAGGTGTTTACTTAACATTGATTTACATTGTGAAACATATATTTGATTAGCTATCCATGTATTTTTGCCAAATTTCATAATGTGGGGGTAGGGAGAGGAGAGAGAGAGGAGGCAGCAGGTGCTTGTTTCGATGGTTTATTTAGTACATTTACAGACAAAAACGTCAGAATAGTTCATAACTATCTGCTAGGAATCAGTCAAAACCCAATCAAATGGTATTGGTTCGTAAGATTATCTACCACCAGATATTGACTTGACCTACCTTATTGTTATACATAGAAACAAGAGTTTTGTCCCCCATTTTGAGGACAGGAAGGGAAAAGCAGAGGATCAATGGGTAGGCAGATAGGTAGTTAGCAGCTCAGAGCTTAAATTAGCGTAACGACAGAGGTGGACTTATTTGAGAGAGGAGGGACTTACGTGGGCTGGTGTCAGGGGCCACCACACAGATGCCGTGTTTGGATGCGTGCGCCTGTGCTCCAGCTTTCGTCACAAAGTTCTGCTCTGTGCACGTCAGTCCTATAGAAAGGGAATTATTTCAGTTGTGTAATCTTTGGGATAAAGTACATGTATTTTATATAAATCTATTAACAAATACTTCACACACATGAGATTCACTTGTGATAAAAACAACATATTTGGGATATTACGGACTTGTGTATATAAGTCCGTGGGGACATGAATAACGTTAGCTGAGGATAAAAAACATTAATAATTGCATATGTTATTTAATAAGCCTCTGTGATGTCATTCTTTGGTGATTCGCTTACATTGCTTACCCCGGTAAGTGTACCTTAGCCACATGTGACATCCATATATTACCAATCAACTGAATTAACTGTGTTCTACGGTACCTGAACTACATATTTGAGTCATTCCTAACGAATTTCTTTTGGAATACCAAACTATATACGCATCAAACTAGTGGACTATATAATCTTAAGACGAGAGCAGCTAAATACATACCAGATAAGTAGTAGAGAACTGGTACTTTGCCGGCTTCTGCCTGTGGTGGAAGGTACACTCCGAAGTTCATCTTGCATTTAAGTTCGGAACTGGATAATAACAATGTAATGCCTTTTAGCGATAATATAGGAAGACACGGTAAGTGTGTCTGAATTCCATCTGTTCCTTGATATTTTGGTAAGAAATACTCACCTCATTCTTCGAATTCGGTGAGTATTTCTGAGCAAAATATCAAGGAACAGATGGAATTGAGACACTCTCTATATCTTTTTATTATCATATACCTAGAAATCATTAAGAATGCCATTCTACAACTCACTAAATAGAAGAATGAGTGGTCACGTGGTACGGAGGGTAGTATTATATATATTACGCCACAGTGTGGACGAATGAAATCATTACTACTAGGGCGTATACATGAGACATTCATGCACCGCTATATAATAATATGATAGATGTGCTTACCAACCACATCATCACAAGAAATTGTTAACATTTTAAATGGACCTGGCAATATCAATAATATACCAATGGAAGAGTTGGAAATCAATACAAATAATACAGTTTTGTACACAATAATTCCCTAACTTATATCAAAATATCACAAAATTATAATACCTTTCATGACTGAAGACTTTCTGCCAACCGCCGAAAGACTTAACCTTGGAAACTTCAGTAAGGGTACTCATCTTGCGTATTAAGCGAGAGAACTGCGTCTGAAAATAAGAGAACAGGATGTCAAAATGTCGTCAAAAATTCATCAAAATTTAGATATCAACTGCCTGAGCTTGACGAAGCATTATGATATTAGCCAGCCACAACTCTGCCACAAATTGGAAAGGCATTTACAGTGTACAAGCGGCCAGGTCCGTTACACGACAGAGGCTGCACAGCGGCCGTATGGGTGCTGCAGTGGATACCAGGCAAAAAATCTTTCATCAGGCTTTAAGGGCTGATTCCACCAACACACACGATGTAGCAAGGTTCAGCCCGATATGGTTGTCTTGCTAGATCGGGCTAGGATTGAATCATCGCATGCCTATTTGTCGCGATGTGTCTTGAGGTGTCACGGTGGTGGAGCACCAAAATATACACCCGACGCCGCACAGCTAGGTTTGGAGAAAAGTGAGGCATGACTCGTTGCATGACTCGTTGCGACACAGTAAGACACTACAAGACATATCAAAATATAGTTGGACGGGATGTGCGATCGGCTAAAGCGACTGCTGGTATGTGGCGGTGTTCACTCGACCGGCGAGCGGCGTTTGAATTTTTTTTTTTGCAAAACAGGACACGTCCCACACCCCACCGGGAAAGCGGAGTCAAACTGCAACGCGAATCTTTTTGCCTTACATACCAAGATATACCACGGCAAAGCCATCCTGTTGGTGGAATCGGCCCTTTAGTGTGTATTAAACTCATGGAGATGGGGTAGGATACTAAACTGAACTAGAGTTAGTAGTGTTAGTGTTTATCACACTCCGGTCAGGTCGGCTACTCATTGCGCTCAGCTAACGCCTGACACAGTAACGCGACCTGAACATCGTGCAATGAACACTAACACTTACAGACTATTGTGTTACCTTTAGCCCAGGACGATTTGAGTCCTGGATGCCTTAAGCCTACAACTGTGGACACATTGAGCCCACCCCTTTGGATGCCTTGAGCCTCTAGATATAAAAACTTTGAAAAGTGCAGTATGTACATTTACTTATGAATCTAACAAGAGCTAAGAGTGCATTTTAAAATAGAAATATTGGCCTTTAAAGGCCAAATTAGCAGGTGGATGCATTTAAAACTCAATACAAGGTCCACTAATAATTAATTACTATGAGATCAAGGAAGCCCCCCAGGAGTTGGAAGGAATTTGAGGTATAGGGGAGGGGGGAAGAGAGGTGTTGGGTTACCATAGGAGAAACTTATACAAGTTTTGTGCATATCTTACAAGTCTTTGATTACTGGGCCTGTCAGGTGTTTGGGGAAGTTCATAAAGTAGTTTGTCTTTTTTAAATCAATGTCAAAATACTAAATACTAAAACTTGAATATTGCATTACCATAAAACTTCTCGAGAAAAAAAGAAATCATATACAGTAAAACCCCTCTTCCGGGACACCCCGCTTAAGGGGGCACCCCACTTAAGGGGACAATTTGCTCGGAACGGAAATTTTTCCCACTATTAAGAGTTTATTTTAACCCCGCTTAAAGGGACACCCCGCTTAAGACCGGGGGTATAAAAAGGAGCGAATTTCACAAGGAAGGTATATCCACCTTCAACCTCTATTATCTTTTTTTGTTGTTGGTATATTTATATTTATTTATATTATATAATTTATATTTATTGACTTAATTATGTGTCATTGATAAACATTTTAACCTAATAACTATCGTTTCCTTCATTTATGTAGACCTGTATTCTCTATTGTATAACCATTGACAGACTGAAAACCCCGCTTAAGGGGACACCCCGCTTAAGGGGACACTTGGCCCGGAACGGAGGGTGTCCCCTTAAGAGGGGTTTTACTGTACCTATCTGTACTTAGCTATGGCTCCATCTAGTGTTAGTTTGACATACTACAGGCTCCATGTTCAAAGTGAGGCTGAGCTTCAACCAGATACTTAGTGTTCTTATAAGGATATAGGTATAGGGCATGTGCCAATATGCTTGGAGAGTGACAGGAACTAGAGTCCTCTGAGGAACATGACTGCACTAAAATTCAAAGATGGCTGATACCCCCCCCCCCCCCCCATGCTCTGAAATTAGGCAAAAATACATGAATATCATGCCAAATACAAGTTTAACCTAAATAATGACACTTCCTAGAGGGTAAGTAACTGTCAGTGCCACTTATGGAGATGGTAAATGTTACACCAATGTTCACTGTAAATCATTATTGAGTGAACATCTGTTTGAGTATGCCCATTTCACTCAAAATCCACCCCACTTTCAGCAAATACTTGAATATCTAGGTAAATATAGAATCTACCTTGAAAATTCCACTTCCTAGCATCTACTGTTTTTTATTCTCTTTCAAATGAGGCATATCATATTATGATTGAACCAGTTTAAGGGGTATAAATATGTGCATAAAGGAGTTCTTAAAAATGGACCTGTGACTACAAATGTCCCCCCCAAACTGAATTCACTATTATTTTAGAATCCATACCAAAATACTAAATATCAAAACTGTGTGGCAGTGAACCACCATAAAACCTTCTGTCCAAAATAGAAATCATATTCCTATCTGTACTTAGTTAGCTATAAAAGACAAAACTGTGGTCAGGTCACTTAGTGACTTTACAAGCAGTTGTACTACAGTAGGCTATAGCCATAACCTAAAGACCAACCGTCCACCTGCTAATAACAATTAGATTATTTCCGTCTTTTCACAAGGATCATCACTCACACCTCTGTGAAATCAGAGTTCTATTGGTCAAATGAACAAATAACTTATTGGCAACCCCCTCACAGTGATCTACATACCAAAACCATGAAATTAGTATGGTTACAATCCGCTAGGGGCGCTGCAGTCGTTTTGTCCACAGTTTTGGCTCCTTCTGTGTGACCCAGTTCCACACAGGAAGCAGGGCAGTGGTTTTTATATTATATTTGTTATAGGCGTTGTAATTGGTCTAACTTGACATATGACATATTCGTAAATCAATCAATTAAAACCCAGTTTACATTTTGGAACTGTTGGTAAGAGTTCTGGAGCCTTGTACCGTAGATAGTTTAGTTAAGTTGAGAACTTTGACTACATCTTCAGAGCTTCAATTTAAGTTAAGACCTTAAGATAATAACAATAGGCATAGAAATGATAAGATATTCATACAATTATCTGCCCAATGATATGTAATCAATGAATGAGGGCCTTATAGAACCTGTGATACAGCTGTTGAAAAATTAGAATGGATAAACATACCGGTAGCTCACTTTGGACCACAATCTAAATCATAATGAAGTTGTATGTTCCATCTCATGATAGCTAGAATAACACATTTAATGTAAATTCATTAGATCTAGATGGTAGTTGATTATTCTACTGGCATCTTGAAAGATGCAAGGTATTTTGTAAAATTCCTATTTATTATATACCTGTGGTAGCATATCCTACACATACGGCCCGCTCCTACTCATGTCATATTTTTATTACCCACCGATTACAGAGTCTCTATAGGAAATGTATAGGGCACCTGGAATAGACCCTCTTCACACTGGCGCCATCTTGTAATGGCCGCCTATGTAGGTCACACGAAAACGAGGCGTGCGACCTTACTCCTGAGCGTTTAGCATAGAAAAAACTGTTTTTTCTAACTCGGAAAATGGAAATTGCTCTTGCTTTGTGAATAATAGGCCGATATCCATAGATAAATCATTGTTAGAAAGCTAGGACTCTGGTCTATTTGTTGATATACATATCATAAACCTATTTCTTGGCTAAGCCTTCCCTTGATAGCTTGAACTTTAGAATTTGTTAAGCAAAAAATATTAAAACATGTTACCTTCCTACCTTCACAGTGATTTTATGAAAAATCTATCACAATGACCTATAGAAATAACCATCCCATCTTCTTAGATACTTCAAGACGATTAAAATGATACCTATGTTGCCAGGCTGTGATAGATATTTCTTGGTGTAATATAACATTATGACAGATGAAAAAGAATATAAATGTATGATATTGGCAAGGGAATATCAGCGTCCTTACCCATATAATTGTATTGATTATCAAAATTCCTGATAGGAAATGCATGTTATTTATATAAGAATTATTAATCATTTATATAAGAAATAGATATAAAAATAAACATTGGGCTACGATTATGGGTGGGCTGGCTGAACATTTAACATGGTTAAAATCACAATTCATGTATCTAGTTCAATACAATGGAGCATTCATAAAGGATAGCAGATAGTGCCCCATAGAATACAACTGGTAGGTTATCTTATTGACTAAATTTGAATTAGAGGTAATTATTTGCTTGTGCTTTTCTAACTTGAAAGATGGAAATCGGTCTCATGCCATGAATGATCGCCCATTTTTATAATCAATACGTTGTTAGAAAGCTGAGACTTGAGTCTATCTGTTGGGATATATATGATATACTTGTGTTATGGATAGGAAACCTGTCAATTCTTGGCAGACTTGCATCCCTGTATTATTATTGATAAATATATTGACTACTACATTGTCAAGCCATTGCTGCAACAACTAATAGATAATAACAATGTATGTATGTGTTATTATTACAAAGTACACATATGCACACACTTGCAAATAGATTTGTAAGAGGAACCAGTAAAACTCATAATTGTTGCCCAAAACATTTTGAAAATATCCATGAAAACATTCCCACAGATATTCCCAAAAATATTCCTAATCCTGTTGGACTTTACTATAGCAGCTATAATGTGGCAGAGTTCAGTGTTTTCACACCTTGTTCCAGATGTCAAGACTCTCCACTCAGGTGTTATGCCTCAGGAGGTGTGATAGAAAGGCAAACTGTGAAAAAACAGACTGTGACTGTGAATTTAAGCCTTTATACATGGCACCCACTACACAGTGAAGCCACACCAGGTCGCACGCCTCGTTTTCGATGAGCACAGTGACGCTGGTTTTCGGCGAGTGGTGCGCGGTTATATAATACCAGCGCAACCCGACCCGCCACGCTTATGTGAAAGAGGTGAATTAGCTAACCGGAGATTCTGGCATGTCAGAATCTCCTGCAGGAGATTCCGGAAAAATAGTCCTGTCCATAATGAGGTTGAATCCTCATGTACTTCGAAATAAGTTTCTTGAATGTTCATTCAATGCTAATTATTTAGAATCAATCATAATAATCTCATTTACCATCAGAAATCACTGTCATCACACACTTTGCATGCTAAAAGTACAGGTTAATGGCGAACTATATTATTGGTGTAATGTTGACAATCTCTTCCTGTTCGACGTGTCGTTACTAAGGTACAAGATTTTGTTTGGCGAGCAACAGCCAATCAGAACGGAGGAAATCTGTGACAGAGTCAACAAGGTAGAGAGCTCGGACACAGGTAGGCATTCGTAACCACACATATATTATTGGTGTAAGTCTACACTGAATTACTGCCACACTTGACAGTGCTGTGATGTCTGGAACTAAATGGCTTACAGAAACTTTTTAATTGCAATAGATTTCTTATCAATCTTGTAGGCGGGTAATAAATACAATAACGACTGCTTCTGTATATGAATGTCCGTAATCTCCTCATAGTTGATGACGTAATATCCTCGCTAATCGCTCGGATATTACTACACATCAACTACTCAGAGATTACGGCCACTCGTACACAAAACCAGTCATTATTGTGTATTTATTATCCGAAACGTAGCTGATGTATGGGGTACGTATGTGGCGTACAGGGCATGTACAGCGGCAAAATAAAAAAAACTCACCCAGAAGCAAAGTTAAAAATTGGATATTTTAAGATATATAATAATACAAAAATCTGTACGTGATAAATACTTGGTAAAATTTATGATAAAACGAACCGATGCCGCAGTAACCCTTTTCTGTATATAAATCTGAATTAGGTCAATTACATTTAAAAATCTAGGTCAATCAATTAGGTGAAGTCATGGTCATGAATGGCATATAAATAATGGAGCATTGCAGGGGCTACACATACCTTTTTTTTTCATTTGTTTTTTCATTTTGATATTTCTTCTCATTCCAAAGTTTATTCCGAATGAAAGATTCCAGTCAATGCTAGGAGGGGTAAAGGTGGCCACAGCAAATCATCCAAATTTGAATACAAAAACTCACCATTTCTCAAGGCTAAAATATTGAATAACTTTTGAACTAACACAGATAAAGTCATGATTTGAAAAACATTAAAATTCTACCACTGCCACCATTTTGATTCCACAATTTTGCAAATAGAGCATTTTAAATTTTTCATGTGATCTACCCGTACCTAATGAAATTTGAAATACTCTTTGTTGAAAAACTATGAAAACATTCCAGGATATGTTACTAAAAGTAGCGGAGGCTCAAGGCGGCCACATGGTGGGCTCAAGGCGTCCACGTTGTCACGTTGACAGGGGGCTCAAACGGTAAAAGGCTCAAGTCGCCGGTGAACCTTCGTAACACACAAGGCATAAACTGACTTATTATCGCTCGGAGAACGCCCAACACCTTTTCTTCCCTTTGCTTACTTTTAATCATAAGTGTACGATTTCCCAACAGCACTGCTTAAGTACTAGTGATATCAAGGGATGAAGTTTACTTGCATGTCTTGTACCTGACGTTGGTGTTTTAGTTTCCCCGTAGAAGTGTGTATGTTCACTCTGTCGACCCGGCTTAAGAAGGGACTTTGAACCAGACTGTAAGACTTAAGGAATAGATCTACTCTCTATTATCGCCCTAACAACCTTTGATTCATACATTCACCATTGACGTGGGCATGTCATATTGCAAAACCATAGGGAATATGTCACATTTTATTACACGCATAATTTAAAGACAAGTCTCTACATTATGAATATTGATATTATGACAGAAACGGAATTGAAATACAGTACTACAGTCGAGGTGGCCGTGTACAGAGCCACCTAGTGGATTCTGCATGTATTATGCCCTCTGCTTGTATCTCTGTGTCAAGGTACCTGTTTGGGAAAGAATTTGTCCTTTACACCAGTTTTCTGAACAACCTGAGGAGTATTTAGTATTACCCTTGTGAAAAGGAGATACTCGAGATATTATATAGGGAATATTACACCCTCATTCCAGAGAACGGGAGACATCTCTGCCAATATGTGCCATACGTCTCAAAGGAACCAGCTCAAGTATTACTAGTTTGCAAAGATGGAAGCCTCCGTGTCAACTTCAGACCTGATTGCTCAAATGCAAACTGGTAGCCGGGGAAGAAACTATGCTACTCTGTTTGTTTATATCCAATGCTGTAAGTACTATAGCAATGATATCTATTGTCATTGTCGTAATTTAGTGGTTAATGGGAGATGTTGATACCATGTTATTGTCATAAACCGGATGTTGCAGACGCCAGCAGTCGTGTTGTTTTGATCCTGGGCCTACGGTACACTAGTCAGACGTAGTTCGACTCTGTTCGTTCCTCACTGTCTGTGGGGAGTGAAAACGGACACAGCGTTGTACTTCGTATAACTAACGATACCCCAATCTCACTGAGCAGTACAATGATATTGATCAGTTCTGTTGAATACGCTAGTGCACTTGGGAAGAATCCATAAGTACATTGCTTCATGAGGATGAAAGTATGGTTTACGGCTTTTACAAACTCATCAATTATCGGTTAATGGTCGTCCTGACCCTTTTCCGCCGTGACCCGGTTTTTTGCGCAAAATTGTGGTCGTCGTGACCCGAGGTGCTAGTCGCCATGACCCTTTGATCGCCGGGAGACTGGCCGCGGACGCCGGGCATGTAACGGGAGTAGGCGCGAATGACCTGAGGTGCTAGTCACCGTGTGAGCCTTTGATCGCCGGGAAGACCTGACTCTAACCCTAACCCTAACCAATCCTGCATCAATGACCAACAAATTGGGAAATGAACCAAAAAAAATAAAAAATTACTCATGATAGATCTATTTATAAAAATTTGCCATCAAAATTAACAAAATACTCAAAAATACTCATAATATCTATTGAATAGCTAATATTAAAGAGGGTCCCACAGGGGGAGGGTCCAATTTCCCAATTTCCCCAAAAGTAATAGCACATTTCCCTAAAAGTATTTTCGAAATTTCCCCATTTCCCCAAAAGTATTTTCGAAATCTCCCTGTAAAATGAAGAAGGGTCACCATGACCAGTCCTGGGTCACCACGACCAGGACACAGGGTCACCACGACCAGGACACAGGGTCACCACGACCATGACACTGGGTCACCACGACCAGGAAGTAGGGTCATGGTGACTCTGGGTCACGGCGGAAAAGGGTCACGAGGTCTAATCACCAATTATCAGATTTCTAGGAATAGAATTTACTATCAATGAATGACCATGGGAAAGAAATCCAACAATCAATACTCACAATAGTTTTTTTTACCGTCAGCTCTGTAAACCACTCGAGGTTGACGACGTAATACACTCACTGCTGCTCGAGTGTTACTATTTGTCAATCTCTCATGGTTTACGGTCACCTATAAAAAGAGTTGACTATTGTCTACTTCTTACCCATTGGTTACGGAGCCCCAGTGATAAAGTATGGGGCCACAGTAAACTGCAACCCACTGTTTATTAGTGACTGTAAACCACACCCATGATAGCCATTGTTTATGGCTTTTCCAAACCCCGTTATTGAATATCTAGGAATAGAGGGAAACCAGGTTCTGATGAAAGAAAGTCATAGTTATAACATAAGGCTTGGAAAAATTACTGCACAGGGCCTTAGCTTCTCTTGGTTTACGCTCACTCGTAAAAAGAGTTGATTATTATCTACTTCTTACCCATGGATTACGAAGTCTCATTGATAATGTATGGGGCCACAGTAAATTACTACCCATTGTTTATTAGTGACTGTAATCCTAACCCATATGGCTTTTCCAAACCCATTAGTGAATATCTAGGAATAGAGGGAAACCAGGTTCTAATGAAAGAAAGTCAGAGTTAAAATGTAAGGCTTTGAAAAATTACTGCCCAAGCCCTTGGCTGAGGGCAATAACCTTTCCAAGCCTTATCGAGTTTCCATATTCCTATATACTGCACAGGGTTCGTACAGAGCCTGGAAAAGCCTGGAATTATGCTTTTGGGTTTTCCAGGCCTGGAAAAGCCTGAAATTCTCACAAAGAGCCTGGAAAATCCTGGAAGAGCCTGAAAAATTTAGATTTGCATAATAACAATTTTGTCAGTCTATGAGATTCTGTACATTATTAGCTTTCCTTAACCACGGTACCTGACTACCTATCAAATTTCAGTGACTTGGATTAAATAATTCCAAAAATCCTTTTTGCTGATAATATAGCATGGTTTTGATTATTTGTCTTCATATTTCATTCACTAGCAAGATTGTATTGATTCGCATTGTTATTTGCCTGGAAAAGAAATATTAGAGCATGGAAAAGCCTGGAATTTTATTGGGCTATCTATGTACGAACCCTGACTGCAATACAAAACGAGGATATCAATTTACTGTATAACTGAGGATCTTTATCAACCACAACTCCAGCTATAATGATTACATACACCACGCACTCAGGCTTCCACTCCGAGGTATCAGAGAGCATCTGGGCGGCAGGCTGAGTGTAGGGGCCTTTACCAGAGGTGGCCCGAGCCTTGGCCAAAGCCAGACTGATTTCTGCAAGGTATCCGGAGTTTTATCTAGAAAACCTCCAGGGACCCCCTGACGTCATTTATGTGACCAGGACGCCACCTGGCGGGCTTGCAGAGCATCACAGAGGAAACCCTCCAGGTGCCTGCGAGGGTATCCCTGCGAGTGCCTCCAGACCCTCAGAGCATGTCTGGAGGTATTCGTCGAGTCAACCTGGAAGTAGGTGGCGCTACGAACCCCCTTCGCGGCAATCTTGGCAAGGCACCTACACAGTGTTGAGCCTATGACGAAATCAAACGTCTATTTCTTATAGTTCTCGATATGTGGGGATGTAATAAGTAACTCTGAAGACTTTGCCTTGACAAAAGCGTTGCACCCTTGCAGTTTCACTTCAAATGATTAAGAGATGGCCTCAATTTAGACCTTCAACGCAATGTAAACAAATCGTCAAAACAGCCGATTTTCTTCGAATTGGCACGTTCAAATCATGTCTGGATATTGAATATAATCCTATTTCAAAGATTGCATGTGCAGATTGCACATAAGAACGTCGGAAACAATATTTTTTCATCATTTTACACTCTGACAGCGCTTTGTGGTCACCAGCAATATGGCGGACTTTGTCCGTTGCCAGGGAAATTTGCATAATTCGGAAGGTATTTTGAACCGGAAGTCACCAGATGACTCAGAGAATCCTCCGGGAACCACCCAGGAGTATTTACTACAATACTTCTAAATATTGAAAAATTCAGCAAAACCGCTGCGTGTGTATCGCCGTACAGGGCCGGCTGGCCACGGCACTTTGTAGACTAGCTCGTTTGGCTCCCCCCGAGCGCCGTGTCTAAGGCATGTGAACGTCGGCGCGTCTATAGATAGCAGTTTTGGTGGAGCAGCACGGAGAATTTAGAGAATTTGAGACGGCCGGCCGGCCTAGCCGATCATCGTCGCCCTGGTGATGTTACTAGATATACTAACCTGATGGGCCAACCTTTAATGAAATAGATGCCTTCTATAATGGCCTGCTGCTATGTTACCAGCCATAAGGGCCCATTTTTCACCTAACTTTACCGAGCAATAACCGTTAAAGAATCAACACTAAGCACAGCCTCCGTCCGTGTGCCTTCAAGCCTGCCTCTTGTTTCACTGACTGCTGCACCTGCGCATTTCGCCACCACAGCATCTCAGCATTTCACACCACAGTATCTCGCAACACCACACTTTTGGTCACTCCTGCTCTGGCGAGATCTATGGCTTCCTTCGCTGTCTCCGACAATATTCCAGCTGGTACTTGTCTTGCCTGTCACTCCTCCATTTATCATAGGTATGGGTGACACTCCACTGGTGGTATTCCTATCCAACCCTGCAAACTTCCTAGACAATGAGCCAGCATGAGTAGCGCGGCAGACGCAAGCAGGGAAGGGAGAACTGGCTGGGAGTTGGGATTGAATTAGAGTTCACTTTCCCCTGAGTCTCTGGAGGAACCTCTGGGAGACATAGGAGGTAGCTCCAAAGCCTTCCAGCCACCTCCGTCCACCTCCAGCTGCCCTAAAGAACGTTCTGTTTCTCAAAGATCCCTGTATGTTTCACCTGAACCATCTCAGCCTTTGGCTGCATATGGCCGCTTCTGGCCCCTGGACGTCTCCAGGAGGTGAGGGAGGTGCCGGCTGCATTGCGAGACCCAAGAATTCTTGGCTCATTACAGGGAAATTAATTCCACTACCTCTGGCCGCTTCTGGGCGCCGCCCGCCGGAGCTAAGTCAAGGACATTCGGGGGACCCCCCGGTAACCTCGTTGTCCAATCAAATGGGAGGTCCTAGAGCTGCCACCATTTCGTGGAACAAGGGTGATTCGTAACATAAACCCACTTTGAGTATTTTTTCTAAACACTACATGGGTGTTGAGTATGAGTTCCCAGTACTAAGTCCATGAGGAAAAATATCAGGGGTGAGAAAATATAGGACATCTCCAAGAGATCCTTTGGTGTCTTTCCCGGGTACCAGGCTCCACCTGGTGCGATCTGGGATGTCCCACAGTGTTATGTTGGCTGCCTCTGGGACCTGGGAAGCACCTTTAGGTGCCTCCGATTGACTTTCACACCAACGTGATGGGTCATAAGCTTTCATTCAATGTGACAAAAATATACATAGACACAAAGAAACTGGTATAATAGCATGTCAGAAGAATATCGACAGACGATCATGATCAAGTTTTTCGGACTAGACTGGATCAGTTGCTGGGATTTAGTGGAACTCACCTACGTGATAATTTAAGCCGTAGCAGATTGCCTGGTGATATAATTGGCGAGATAAGATAACAATCATACTGCAATTGGTGACATAAGAATATTTAGTAGAAACCAAACGAGAGGCTAACTCGAGTTTGATTTTGTATTTATCCTACCCCATCTCACCGATATACAGAGAAAATTGTGTAATTATCCATGATAGTAGCGTGTTGACACTGCCGGATCTACTTTCGTTATCTGGTCCCTGATTGGTCAGTTTTTTTATTCACCTCGGTGCATAAATGACACTTTATTCAACGCTCCTTCAAATACATTGAGTCAATGTTAAACCTATGGCGTTTTTTATTAGGGGTAGGATAATGTTATTGATTATATGATATGATGATTAAGTGTGATGATATGAAGATTGCTCTTATGATATTGTTGTACTTATTTCAGATTTCGTAACTATTGCAACTATCCTTGGAACGGGCATTTTAGGTATGTATCATCTGTATATTTGATCAAACAGGTTTGGTCAGACAGGGACTCTGCTAGATTGCTAGTCTTTCTAGAAAAGTAAAACTCATATGTTTAAAGGCAGCTTTTAGATAATTTTCTTTATTTCATTCTGAATCCCTGATGAAGGTCCCATGTGACCGAAACATGTTGGAAATTTGAAACACCAATTTATTGACTCCTTATTAATTAATCAAGAAGACTAGTCCTATTGGTTTTGAGGGAATATCTTACTTAAATCATCTTATTCTGAAATGATTTCTTTTACTAAGATACCCATAAAACTGCTAGAGTTTACTAATATAATGGAATGTTTTTGTCTTTGAATGGCTATGTTGAATAGAGTTGTGAATAAATAGTGTTGCAAGACCGACCAACTGGTGCATGTTGTGTCATAGATGCCTCCGATTCTGGATAGGGAGTTATATGTATGAATGTTTGCGTTGCGCAGGTCTGCCGGTGACGCTGTCAGAGTCAGGCTTGTATCCATTCTTGGTGTCCTTTCTTGGAGGATTCCTCATACAGGTATGTTCCCAAATATGCAGTGACTTCTATACGTTTCTTTTTGTGCGAAGATGTCAGTTTAAAGCTTGAATTAAGTTCTTATTCTGAGCTAACAATCTCCTTGATGCACTCCTGTCAATGTCCTGAGATGTGGTCGTAATAGAATATTTCTTAATTGTACTGTAGCGGTCGCTGGCTCTAGCCTCCTAAGGTTTAACTACCCACCTTCAGATGGATTGTATCTAATCTGGTGATGTTTGATGCTACCCTATGAGAACTCACATAGGTTGGTTTAATTGGTCATTCTTGGTATAATTCAGCCGGATAATTAACTCTATCCTAACCACACAAAATCTGTATTGTTGAGATTCTTGTTTTTTTCTTTATCTTGTTTAATGCCTCATATTGCCGTTATACAGAGGAAACACTCATCAACACCATTGTGCTATTCTAGTTTTTGGAGATACAGACTTCCTATTTTTCTGGACAGATGTTGTTGATCTACTTCTTCACGGATCTCCTTCAGAGGGCTCACGCATTGCAGGTACACCAGGCACAGGTCGGTAAATTTTTATGTCTTCAAGGTCTGATCAATGATGATTTAATTACTTGTGGCGAAGAACAACAAATATACGCTGCGCCCGATTTTAAATAATTTCCTAGAATATCTATTGGAAAGGGCTAGTATCAAGAGACCTTTTTTTTTTTTTTTTTAGCCCGAAGAGTCCGATTCGGATGAAACCTGATCCCCCACCCCTACTGTGACTTGGCTGACAGTTTTTGTAACCAGTAATGTGCTTGGTTATCTACTACGCTTCCCAATCTAAATCATGGTTGGAGAGTGTCAGCTCCTGTGTGATGTCACACGCATGACGGGTGGTTGTTATGCTGCATTGTTCTTTTGACAATGTTCACCTGGAGGTAGCATAGCAACGGTTTGGATCTGACGAGTAATTGTCATTTCAAGGTAGCATCAGTTGGGGTTAGAAGTGTTCTTAGCCACGTTTTCTAAATCAAGAAAAGTAGAGTACGTCATTAGAAGTATTAGAATTTGAAAAAATTACAATGGTCGATCGAAAATGATTTATGGGATTTCTTTCTCCTATAGGAGAGTTAAGACGACTGACTCGTGGATAATTGTGACTTTTATGAAGGGCTTTTTGGAAATGTAAAGTGACATTTTAGCTTGAATGTAGTTTAGCATGAGGCTTAAAATCGTTTTGATAAATATTGATTTTCAAACCCATTGTTCAAACCAACCACTTTTTTTCCCTTTTTTTGCATGCACTAAACGTTTGTACTAGGTAACTGTAGGCCCCTTTCATAACCGATCTCCTCTATCGAGGTTCTTAAATGATCATTTATCTTTACTTTCTCCCAAAGACTGGTCAGATACAAGAATCGATGCCTCTGAACGACATCACAGCGGCGGATGGCGACCTGGAGGACATTGAAGAAGAACACGAATCAAATGGTAATGCCTACCCCATATTGACATATATATTAAATTCTGTAATTGGCCCTTAACGGATTAAAAGAGAAACAATTCAGACCATGTTTTAAAACGTTCAATTGACTTTTATGTGTATACAATATTCTTCTCGTGCTTTGAGGAAATGTGAAAGATGAAGATTGTTTTATTATAATGATATCGTAGCTGACCGTAATGACTGCTGCAATGACATGTAAGGGGAATCATGCTCATTATTCAAAATTGGATGTCATTTCCTGAATTGAAGGAGCAGTTCTTGCCGGTCACGTGATCATCTCCAAGGACCACCAGGTGCGGGCGCCAAATCTCCACTTGCTGGGTGAACTCTTCCTGGGATGTGGAGTGCGACAAATGTTCAACGTCGTCATCTTCGTTCAGTTGTAAGCTGGCATTACAACGCTTAAAGTACTCTAGAATCACAGTTTCAATTTTTAGATGTATAAAGTATTTGATTGATTTATTGGGTAAGGACAGAAACAAAATAGGGCCTTTACGTTAACAAATATTTTATTAAATTTCAATTGTTTTATCATATACATGTATCATTTTATGTTATTATCTACCTCGTGAATGACAATTTCAGAGCGCTTGTTTCATCCAAATTTTACTTTTCTTTTAGCGAACGATACAAGTAACTCAGAGCATAAGGTGTCAGAGTATTTCAAGTTTTTTTTAATTATTGAATGTGTATATATATTGCATTGAGAGATAATACGTTTTAAAAGTTTAATGTATTATCTAGAATTTTAAATAGTAATGATATTTACAAAAGCTTGCTTGAATTACACCATTTACTCACATAGGGAACCTTTTTTTAATTACAGTGTGGCGTTCCTCACCAGTTATGCACTGGCGGGGAGTGAAGCCTACGCTGTAGTCATTGGAGTGGAGTGAGTATTATATCCTTTCTTTCCCCAGCTGAACATAGAAGTGTTAAACTAGTTATCATCCTTTGGCTAGCCATGTTGTAATATATTATCTTATCATTTCTAACAAGATTGTAAATGATTTAACACTAAACATGTTTTCATACAATATTGAGTCATGACTAACCATTCCGGAGTAGACTATAAAAGCATAACTGACCATGCAGGAATATACTCTAACCCCATTACTAATGACATTAACATCCGAATAGTGGTCTTGCTGTTATACATAATTATACCATTAGCACATCACGAGGCTTTTAATCTATGAAACATTAATCAATCTTGGTGCTCATCTTTAGAAGTAGGTATATTTCTGGATTATCCAAAATATGATATCTATATTGAGTTTCAGTTTCATATCTTCCTTGGACAGGGGGGGCTTCGGCTGGGTTTCTTCTCATAAAACGAATGAAAGCTGCATGTATAGCTTTCGGTACAGAAATGGTTTCGGCAAATACAGATCATATACAGTGCATTTGATGAATAAAGCATGCTTCACTAAATCTGAAATATATTTCATCCTAGAGTTATGAGGCCGTATCCCACTAATCTATTTAAGCGGATGTTTCATGTTAACAATGCATAATTTCAATTTGGAAAAGAATTTTTCTGCTGGGCATCTTTGTCATTAGTGCAAAGAGTTCTTATCTAAAAAAAACAAAAACACACACACACTGATTGAGTTCTTTTCACTTATTATAACAATTCCCGATAGAGTAAGGAGAGTATCGATGTAATGTGCCTGATCTGATCTTTGCAAAAAGGATGTATTATATTTACCGAAAAAAATATTGATTTTGGGGGATGGATTTTATTTGTGGTTTATGAATCATTTTTAAATTAGTAATTTTGTTGTATTCCAGACACTTCTACGTCATTCCTGTGTTTGCTTGGGTTCTAACATTCGCCGTAGTTTTTGCACTTAACATCATTCAACCGATCGTCTCCATACTAACTTTTGTAAAAGGATCCCTCCTCCTAGCAACGGTAAGAATCTTTGTTGTCTTTTATTATATACCCAAATCCTCGAATCAGAAATTCACGCATGATATTCATTCACAGCATCTTGCTCTTTCCCTTGCCCATGCCGTCCACCCCAAAATGCTAAATAGTATCGCTATTTTACGAAATATGAGCGTCTGAGAGGACTGATATAAAAATCTGGAGTATTACTTGGGTATGAAATTGAAGCAAGTTATAGACCCTATTGAGGTATCCCAGAATTTAGTCTGTTTACAGTTCCCGGTGTGCGCTGGTTACCGACGTAATATGGTAAACACCTTTGACCCGTAACCCACAATCATTGGTTTTTAACGGTTTTTATAAATCTTCAAATGTGAAAACCGATGTCAGAAATGGAAATTTCAGCTATTTCTACATGTAAACCCGAAATTATATTCAGGTTACTCAAATATAAATAGGAAAACTGTGGTTTAGCGATCGTAGTGTGCCCAGGCACTCGCGAACGGAACTTGTGTTTACCCTGGGCGATAATCTGGAGACGAGTAACCTCTGGAGGGCGTATAGTCTGCTATTATAGTACTATCTGTGAATATTGACCCACTGGAAGCCTTAACTGTATGTAAGGGGTGAAAGCAGAGGTTTATGTGGTTCACGCGGCTGACTTCCAACCTCTAGCACTGTACCACTGTTTTTCTACCTTGAAATGAAACACTTTCGAAGGGACAAAAGATTTTTCACAGTGAAAGCAGAGGTTTGTTGAATTAAAGGCTAATTTCAGTTTGGTGTTTTAGGGCATCTTCCAGCATCTGCGGGACATGTGTATTAGTAAAAATCTATCACTTCCATCAGAAACGGCACCCACCCGACATCTTGTGCCCTGTTCGTCCACAACAATGCCAGGGATGCCAGTTTGTAGGATTTTCATTTTAGTCTCACAGTGATGAAAATGAATTGTATGTTTTGAGAACAAAATAGACTCCAGGTTCCCTGAAATCTAAATCTTAGACAAACTTGTTCTGAAATCTTTCAAAATTCCGAATTTAGCTAATCCGAGTACACTCAGTTAGAGGCCCTATGGATCCCAGTGCTCCAACCTAGAACTGTAGGATGGTAGGATTCCTGTAGGAAATGCTCCTACGGATAAGGGCAAACTTGAATACTGACTTCTGATTGGCTTAAAATATATGCCCAAGAATCTGCTAGGAGAGTGATGGGGTTTCCCCATACACCATGTGCGTTTTAGGTGATACATAGACTGGCCTCAGTCCCCATGTAGGAATTTTGTCTGACCCCAACTAGCATCCCTGCAATGCTGATCGCATATGTGCAGGTCTATGCTGCTAGAAGGGTGTAAACACACAGAAAGATTGGCCACTCCCAGCTATCGATTGTGTGTCACTTGAATAGATTTTGCTGGGTACATGCATGCTGCTCCTTACGGCCCCACACGACGTGGCCCAGTGCTCTTTTCCTGATGTAGACTTGATGTCAACGACAGATGGCAAGCCCAGCTAGCAAATTTCATGTTTAAACGATCACAAATACCGAAGTATATAGACAATAGGGAAATGGTCACAAGAAGATATGCCACCAAGGTATTAAGGGTTTTTCAACCAAACTGCGAAACCTATAAGAAGAGTTTAGAATACACGGGTAGTGTCTACTGGAACAAATTGCCATATTTAGTTAGACAAATAGATAATTATAAAGAATTTAAATCGCTAACAACGAAACTGATGATTGAGAAAATACCAGTATAATCCCCATCCTGTATTCAGACCTATCTGATAGGTTCCCCTACCTCTTAAGTACTACAACGAAAGAATGAAGGCGAGACAAATTACTGTAATATGTATAACTTTATTACATCCAAGGATATGGTACAACAGGTACAGAAGTAAGCATGTTAACAATAAATCACCCGGTACCTGCTGAAAACCAGCATGGGAATTGTCCAACGCTGACAGGAACCGGTTTTATTGACTACACCTTTCAACATGTACATGAAACTGTAAACTGATTGTCAACAAGCACAAGTGGTCAATAAAAACTTTGAAATAAAAGAAAAAATGACATTGTGCAGGCCATCGGTCGGCCTGGTGGAATCACCCGTTTACGCTGATGGGCTGAAGGGACTTCTGTATCCAAATGCAAGTGTTTCTATTATTGGTTGGGAGGAACGATACCTTTCACTTGTATTAATAACCTTCTTGGTTTCTAAGCGTCCCACTTTGGAAGAATTTACTTCTCGTAACGAAGTTAAACAAGATATAGTCTCACTTTTATCTAGCAGAGTTCAATACTCTTCCTAGCCTGTTACACCACAGAGTATGCCATTACCATAATGCATTTAAAACCTGAGATAGTTGGCCCAGAAAAATATCGTTTGAAACACTCATTAGCTCCCCATTACAGCACACACTTTTATGCAGCTGTATATTTTTCTAGGTGATTGTGACGTATTTTGTTGGGACTTCCATCCATCACAACATGACAAACGACTTTCACTACATAGGAGAACCTTTCCTGATGGGCACTGTAGCACTAGGTGAGTTCTGAAAAACAGCAGATCCTCTGGTCTCCATTGGAGAGCTTCATTTCAGACAGGTACATGAATTGTCTGTATTTCATCCGGTTGGTTCTTGTTTCTAAAAAGAGTACTTTATATCCCACACCAAGCGACCACTTAAAGAGACTAGTCACATGTATACAGTCACTCTCTGTAGTCTTACATTTTCTGATCATCCGATAAATGTAAAGAGAGTTGTTTTTTCTTAACACTAAAGGTCATAGTTATTTTGCGTTATGCATCAACAAGCGAAAAAAAAAACTACTGAGGCTCTTCCACTGAAATAATGAAGAGAAAAAAAAATAAATTTATATTGCAGGAAGAGTTTTTTTCTTATATCTTCCAATCTCAATTATCAGTAGAATAACATAGAGGCTCGTTGGAATAACTAGAACACCTATTTGGCATTTGTACAAACCTAAATATATATATGCTTGTTTAATTTTTATGTCAGGTAATTTCTACATGGTATTTGTCGTACCCCGTACCACGGAGTAATCCACAAAGCGAAGTTGAGTGAATTATGTAGCTGTCAAATGAGGTGGAGTGCAGACCAAGTTATTTTCATTTTAGCTCACCCCATATAACATTATTGATTAATAGAATATACCACCTAACTAGATATTTAGTATTGGGTACACTTCCTTCACGGCTGTGGAGTATGAGTTCCTAATGTTAAGTACTGGGGTGAAATGTAATGTGTATATGTCATGCATGACATATGAAGTTAAAACCATGTGACGGGGTGGGATAAAATTTAAATGTCACTCAATTTTATATAATGGTTTATATGGCGTTAGTTGCTACAGATTTCACTCAGCCCTGCTTCGTGAAATCATTTTGCGAAGACAACTCATGCCATATAAACAATCATATATCTCATGATAGTTCTTGATATTCTAAGACAAAAACAGTCATTATCCCACCCCTAATATAAAAACCCATAGGCTTAACATTGAGATTCCGTATGCCACGCTGACTGGCATAAAGAGTTTTATATGCTACTAGTGGCATACAGAATTATCATCATGTAATATTCCAAAATCGAGCAGACAGGGTGGGATAAAATCAAAACCTGATTCGTTTTAATCTTGGCCACCGCATGCCACTCCTAGAGTTTTGGCTCCGGACTTCACTCGGCTTCGCCTCATGAAGTCACTTTGCCAAACTCCAGTCGTGGCATACGTTGGCTAAGATTAAAACTCATCCAGTTTTACGATATTACTGTTTCTATTCCCACAAAAAAACACGAACTTTATGTTTTGTTCTTATTTTCCAGCCGGAGTCATCAACGTTATGCCTTTTCTATACACGAAAATACACCCCGTCAGAAGTCAGGTAGGTTGACTTTAAGAGAAAACCAGTATGCATCATAGAATTTTTTTAAAGTGACATAGAACTTTAAGTTATTCTAGTTCAGTTATATATGTTTTAATCTTGATATATTTAATGATCAAACTAGAAGTGATGGGAAGAGGTTTGCGGATTATGGCTTTAGATATGGGATAGGGTAACCCTCATGAAACAAAAAAATTAGATTTTTAACAAGACACTTAGATGTGCAATCATAAAAATATTGAATATGTTTATGATAAGATATCGTAATAATAAGTGGGGCTAAAGTTCCATTCATTCTAGTGTTCGAGACGCTATACCTACAAATAATCTATACCTGAACTGTTGTATGGTCTATACAGAACCATGTAGTATGTGGAGGAATAATTGGTTTTATGTTTTGTGGAAACAGGTTCAAGGCTTCCGAACAGCAATCTTGGGGGGACTTGGAACTTGCGCCCTACTGAATATTTTGTGGTAAGTATTTCTACACAGGTACATGATGAAAGAAATTTAAGATAAATTATAATTGAAAAATAGGATCGGGATAATCGCCCTATCTCTCATTGCAACGTTCAAATAATAATAAAAAAAATAGTAAAAATACTTCAGGTACCCTCTTACCCTTAGGTACTAGGAAGTAATTCGTATGTTCCTAACAAACTTCCTCATCAGCACGCGTTTAATAAGATCCTCGAGTACATGCATGTTTTGTTTAGCTCTTTACATCCATTTTATTATTAAGTTGATACTCGGGTGTCAAAGCTGGTTCACACATTATTCTATAGCACCGTGCTTTGATTTTACTTTCATGTACTCGTACCCTTTATACATTTTTAGATTGAGAAGACGTGGCAATAACACCTCTATGGCAAGCCGATGAAAAAGAGGGTTTTGATTGAATGGTTTTGTTAAGTGTTAATTTATATATTTTTGCATTTCAAAGCAACCTAGCCTTTTTAAGACATGTGTAAAGATGTATCTCTGTTTAATAAGTGTTAAGTGTCTAATTTTCTATTTGATAGGTGTTCGGCTGTGCTGAATATCGTTCCTCAGAAAAACAGTTGTTTCGCCTACAAAGTGACAGAAAACAACTCCTTTCACATAGCAGACGCCATCCATCACGAACACAAACTGGTGTGTGCACACAACCTCTCACTGGAAAGGTAAACTTTATCTTAACCTCTAGTGCGTGAGGATGTTATTTATCATGTCTACATGCCGGAGATTAATTCTCGCTCAGTCCGGTTTAGACAGATTGTTTTTGCTGTTTGATGTTTGGGTTTTGCTTAGTGTTTTATCTCCAAGCTTGATTAACTTACCAATGAACCCAGTACCGATTACTCGGATGTGATGCGCCTGTCATTTGGATGAGACTCGAGTTTAGTGAGATGATGAAATGTAGGTTGAAAAAGGATACATGACGAAGAATCTCCGTCTGTACTCGTTTGATAACGCTCAGAGCAGGGGAGTAAATGTGTACTCCTCAGGGAGGGTAGCTTTCCAAATTTCCATTTAAAATACACTTTTATATTTTCAGTATATATACAATTCTTTCTCCCTGTGTAAAGCAAAAATAATAGTAATTAATCTTCATTTATGCCAATAAAACTCTGGGTTGAACCTCCACACATGACCTCAGCCCCACACCAAGACGTGCACTGCCATATTTTCTCGGTATTTTTGAGGCAGTAGATTCCACATGAAAATATATATATATTTTGTTTTACCCCAACTGTCATGCCTGAATCCTCTACTCCTTGATAGACTAGGCTGGCAACTGTAAGGGTTAAGAGAGGGTAAGTGAGTTGAGGATACTCGTAGGGCTTGTATCGATACTTAAGGATACTTATGGAATAGTCTGCTATATATGGGAGTTTCACAATCATGAATACATCATGAGTTGAAGGCACCGGCAGAACTATCTTTGAATTTGACAATAATCACATTTTCAAGGGTCAAATCCATTTTGTGGTGATTTCTAGGCATCACTCTATCAAAGGGCAATTCAGAAATTATTTTCTATAGATATAGGCATGTTGAATAAGTAGATCTCATAGTTAGATGTAGAGTTAATTAACAAAAAGATGAGACTAAAGTCAAGGTGGGCGCCACCAGGGACAAAACCCACAGGTATGTATGCAATTCAGAAATAATTACTAATTTCTACTCAAAATATTTAGCTTCTCTCCTATCAGGATACTTTATCCGGCTTTAGCTTGCTGGCTATTGTATTACTGAGAAGAATCAATCATATTCTCAACCATAGTCAATATTTTTTTTATATATATTTTTTTTTTAGTCAATAGTGGCAATTAGGATTTGATACAGATCCGGGGTTAAGAATTGCCATAGCCGTTCAGACGAAGTTGTTTAACTTTCTACAGTGTTTGCGTGTGATTGATGCCTGTTAGTGCTTTTCCTTATACCTTCAGTGCTAAGATGAATGGTGAAATTTCCACGATACCCTTAACACAGGTAAACACTCCCTACTACGGTTTTGTTTTGAAATCTTATGTTACTTGCATTTCAATAACGCCTAATTGCCCAACTTGTTGGAGTGACATTATACATGTGTATGTTGATTTTTAGATATCTATGAAATATATGTAGACACCTGGCATGCAGAATTAGGAATCAAATTATTATCTCTAATGGTTGGTTACTTATATATATTTCTGATTTTCAGTGAGATTAACCGTAATTGTAAAATCAATAATAACCTAAGATGGCATCATTTGCTATACGTGTTAAATTTCTGTATTGAGATACAAATATTTGTTTTTCAATATTCCCAAAACTTCTTTTGATGAACATGATTTTCGTCAATAACAATGTATTACATTATACTCGAGTGAGCTCAAACCTTAAAGTGCCCCCCACCCCTAAAAATCACCTAAAGGCCCAGGATATTAAGCCCTCCGTATATCGATATATTGTATGTTGCAGATCATCCACAGCCTGTATCCAGCCTATGACTGGGTAGTATTTCTCGTAGAGCTCTTCATTATGATCAGTATTACTGTGTCCTACCTGACAATAGGCGCCGCCATGCACCATACACGTGAGTTCCTCCTTTATCTGTAACAGCTGTTACATTCATACAACTCACACGGGTTTTTTTTTTACGTTTATACAGCTTTATCTCACCCCTGGTATTTTCCCCCATTGATTTAACATTGGGAACTCATTCTCAACCCCCATGGACTCCATGGTGGATTATGTCACAAATGTTAGCGGATTAGTCAATATGAGGGGTGCGATGAATTCAGAAACCTATTCAAGTTTACAGTTAGAACTTGATCCCATCTTGAATCCCTATGTAATTCACACGGTTTCGCCTTGTGAAATATGCCATTCAAACTTGACTGGTTACAAGCTCTGACCGTAAACTTTCATAGTTGTCCTATATAGTATTATCATGATATTAAAGTAATACCTTCATAAGTTTACAGAAGCAAGACATTTTTCGGCATCTTTCAGTACATAGGGGTTGTCTTTTTTTTCGTTCCGTCGGAGTGTTTTCTAACCTCCCGCGGTCCACTTCCCCTTTTTCTCTATCCGTGTTCGCATAGCGGTGGAAGAAGATGGTGCATAGTTATGCCTCGTTTAACAAGATTTGATCCTTCAGTACATACATTGCTTATGTTGTGGAAAGAACAATTGGTGATTGTGCAGTATTAAAGTTTTGCATAGAAGAGGATTTATTTTGCCTATGTTATGATCTACTGGTTTTGCAAATTTCTATATCTCATTTATGAATTCAAGTGGGTGAAACGTCATTAATAGTCTGCTGACCTTAACCGCGATGTATTTAGTGATGATCAAACCTGATTTAGGTTGGTATACCTTATACCATTACCTTTATGAGAACAATATTTTTGTTAGTCACAATTTGAGGCAGAACTACTGCCAACAACACACTGTTTTTTTTTGCCCAGATGTAATGTGTATTGTACTATCACTTTGCCCACTGCATGGGCCATAAAACCAGCCGTCAGGCTGTCGCCTATGTAGTCTAAATATATAAATAAATAAAAAAAAAAAAAAAAAAAAAAATACCTTGTTGGTGATGAAGGTCCAAAGTGACCGAAACATTGGAGATTTTAAACACCAATTCACTGTCTCCTCATTAGTTAACTAAGATGACTGGTCATAACTGTTTTGTGGGAGTATCTTGCTAATATAATCTTATATGAAAAATAGAAAATCATGACATGTATTTTAAAGTATTTCTTTATTTCCTCAATTTCTTTTTTGCAGTAAGTGGATGGGTGGAGTCGATCTTTAAACAGGACAACATCAATAGCTACACCAGAAATATGAGCTTATCTTCAAACAAGTGGTGTTCGTGTGTCAATCTTAAATCGTAAGACCTCTTTTGTAGCATCATAAGGTTTAGATATTTTCTAGAGGGTTTTATGGTAAATGCGCTCCCCTTTGATGCTGTAGGTAATTATTCTCACAGCGATATATATGCGTCTTGTATATAATGGATGTCAGTTTCCCTTGTTTCTGAGAACATCCGTGTTTTCATTTTTTTTTTAAATGGGAAATCTCTTTTCCTTATGTAGAATGACATAACAACTGCTAGATACTCAAATCAGCCGTAACCCTTCATTGCCCTATCAACCTGCCACCAGACACATGTTATGATAATTGTTTCCTCCAATCTTTGCATCCCCACTTACTGAACCTTGCCCACAGCCCCTCAGACCCTTTCCATGGCTGACTGACACATTTTCCGGGTACTCCCAGTATCTGTTAAGCAGTAAACCACGGAAAATCCAAGGAAACATTCCCCGGAATGTGTAGGGAGAATGATAGGCACACTCTCCCAGCAGATATTTTGTAGCGCTTACAACCAGGGCAGGAACCATGTCACAAGATCTATGCTAATAGAGTGTGATATGCACGTTTGACATAAGCCTGGAAGCCTGGCCTATTTGCTCACTCACATATAAGGTCAGGTAATGCCCGCAATATTCTGCTTCATTATGGGTAAGCCGCGAATTTTATGTTGGTTTACCATGCTAGAGGGAGTGGCGAAATCTGTTATATTCTTTAAAGAAACATTCTAATAAGTATTCTTCTATCTTTAGAAACGTTGCCATTCCTTTATCATAACTTCCCATGTATTTCAAATATGTGTAGATCAATTATTTGAGAAATCTCATGATGCAGAGAGGTTGTCCTGTTTCTTCTTGCCACTGCAAATCAGCTGGGAACCAGCGAAAGTTCAAGGTCGATCACACGTTGCTCTCCGCGGGCGTTACCTGTCCCATATTTCATTGGGGCAGGGAACCAGTCTGATTTGACATGCCTGTCAATCTTGACACTCTACAGGCTTGATTTTCACAATCTTTTCCTTTCGATGATCTATTTTCTTAAATAAGTTGTATAACCAATGTTATATTTCATAATCATATATTTATATTATTCATGTAAGATCTTAACCAAATCAAAAGAGCCAAAATAAGAGCAAAATATTGTTTCAAGTAGTTGTAACTATTGACCACAGATTGTAGCACTTCAATGTGAATGTTGTCTAACACTATATTGGCCACTAGAGCAAATGCTTTTGAAACGACACATAAAGGGATGTCACTATGATAGATTTATATGTAGGCTCAGATATTTCACTCTCTCTATATACATATACACATGTATATATATGCAGATTAAAAAAAAGGTTGAGTACGGGAAAAAAATCCATTTTCGTTTCCTTTAGGAACATATGTTTTGAAATGACAATGTTATTTGTATTTAATATATCTCAGGTGTTTTTGGTGTATACATATATATGTGTGTGTGTAATGTCTAAAACCTGTATTGCCAGGAAATATATTTCTTTGTGTTTTTTTCTGACCCCAACAGACATCCCTGATATAAAATTCAGCTAAAAGCTTTTATCCCACTTGACGGGGTGCAATAAACGTGATTCCGTTTTGGGCCAAAGTCCCATATCAGTGCAAGGTGGACACCATAACCAGGTGTCCTTTAACCAGGGTTCTGTTGTTTTTTTCAGAACAGCTTTCTTGTTAATTCTATTCTTTATTCTTATTCAGTGTGTGCAAATCAGCGGTGTCCTTACTAGCCTTTACGATAGTGTTCACTATCGCCATGCTTAATCCAAAGGTAGGGAAATTTACCATATACTATTCAGTTTACTTCTAAGAACAGTGTTTTTCAAGAGTGGTAAATACGTGATTTTCAGGCTGCTTTTGACATCCATCATATTTACCCCCAACATGCCAATAGAGTAGAGAAGGGGCCTCACAGCATGTTCGTGACATGACAACTTGTATGCAATGCCAACAAATTATCTAGTCATTACTTCGAATCATTGATTGCCAAACTCACAAACAAAGATTTGTGTGTAAGGAAAGAGCTTGTAATCAAGAGGTAGCTCTCTTCTGCTATAGCTGGAGATGAAGAAATATACTTTACTGTGTTGAGAAAGAGATAAAAGGAGAAAGAGAGAGAGAGACTCAGAGAGATAGAGGGAGAGTTGGGGAGGCCACTAATTCTGCAAGAATACAGTCTCAAACCTATATTTAGATCACTGTATTGCGAAAGCTGCAAGACAGTGTACAACGGGCATATACTCTCTTCAGATAGTGTTTAAAACATGAATTACAGAATTGCTTCGTACGATCTTTGTGGCAGTTTCACTCTTCTTCTTTTTTAGGTTATATACGATACTATTGTATTTAATTGGATAATGTGTTTTGGTTGACAGGGCTTCGAGTCCATGCTAGAAAAGGCTGCATCTTTATTTGCCAACCTGGAGGCTGGAGTCTTCGTTTTCCTCATGGTATTTACTGCAACCAACAGGGAAAACATGTAAGTAAACACCTAACCACGGACTTCCATATGTGACCCAACTAAACATTATCCATTCTGTTTAGCATGTGTTTGGTAAACCAATATGAGGAATTATTAAGGAGATAGCAACCCTTTTTGGGTTAGGGAAAGTATCTAAAGCATTATTGGTGTCACATGTCAATGTTGCCTCAATGTTGTCTCTTTTGTGAGTCTTTTGAATATAAAAATGTATGTAATCTCTGAGAGTAAGTTAACTTTATGTGAATGTTTGAAATTTAGAACTGATATGAAAGTTAATCAGACGTTGTAACTCTTTTGTCTAGTTATTGTATTGTCTTTTGTGTTTGTTTGACATTATCGGCTGAAAATCACGTGCTTTGTATGTGAATCCTTTATATGTCAATAAAGAATCATTTTCCAAAAAAAACAAACAAACACAATTCAATATATTGGATATGGGAAAACCTTTCTCAGCTAGCTTCAGATAGTGTTACTAACATATCCGCCCCATGTTATAAAATACAAAAGACTTGAAAAAGACATAATGATTGAAAAATAGTTTCTGATTTCCTTTACATATTTGTATGGTAGATGTAGTAGTGTCACATAGTAAAAATAGTATGAAATATTTCAAAGTATATCAGGTTAGACTTTTGAAATATTGAAAGTGAAAGCAATGAACGTTTAGCTGTTCGTAAATTACGTTGAATTGATTTGTGAAAACATACCTCGGAATGAACATGAAAAACATTAGAAATTTGTCAAAATAAATCTTATAAATCATCTGCAACAAGGCTCTCTGATTCCAAATTCTCTGATTGTCAATGGCTAGTCCACAGTGTAGACTGCAAGTGTCCCACTAGTCTGAGACTGGGCGTACTTCCTGTATCCCGGATTGCAAGCGTTTTTGAATATCAAACATGTTTGATATTTGGTACGCCCAGTCTGAGACTGGACGTACCTAGAAACGCAAGTGCTCCAGTTGCAAGCATGGGTAGTTCACATACAGAATCTATGATACCTTGCGATCAGAGGTACATGCTGTACGCCAGGCCGCAAGGAATATGGAACGTCCGCTTGCCCCCCCCCCCCCCCCCCCTCACTAGTCGCACAGTGTGGACTGGCCTTAAGTTCAAAACAAAATTAATTGCCGCTTCCAGGTTATCAATATGGTGTTGACTATTTCTTTTGCAAAAAGAGACAGTTGCATAAGTGACATCTGCAGTAGCAGGTTTGAGATCACTTCTGTGACCAGCAGTACATATGGTTCCTTCAGTAACAAGTTCCTTCATGGTGTACAAATAATATATACAAGATCCCATAGGGATAATTGATGAAAGGATGAGATGGAAAAATGAATTACAGATCTTCCAAGTAGTTAAGTCAAGGTATCAATATTCCTCAGGCATACAGCAACTTTTTTTTATCCGTTTCTTGTAAATACCGATATTTGTTTTTTGAGTCTCACCGTCAAGGTTGTTCCAAGCTAACACACCTCGGTATATTGGACTACGTCTAAAATAACCGGTGACTATGTTTGACAGGGAGCTGACGATCCCGTTACCACTGCCCTTCTACGTGTACCCTCTGCAGTATTTGCTGCCTGCTTACTTCTGCTTCGCCGTGTGTTACGACGTCTTCATCACCATGTACGACTGGGTCTACACGCAGGGCATGGACCGCTTCTGGGAGAACGTGGCCGCCGCAACCAGTCACTCCACCTCCACGGGGAGCATGCTGTCTGTGAACGGGTCAGAGTATCAGAACTCTACTCCGCCCTACATGTAGCCCGCCCTCACCACCAGCCAACACACCTCCACACCGACCTACGCCAATGGTGGACTTTTGTTCACTTAAAATGAATATATATGTATGATGGGGGTGGGGTAAATAAAGACATAAATCTGTTAACATTGATTTCACAAAATGGAGGGTTTAGGGTGTATATAAATAGGGTGTACATAAATACTCGGTGACAATTCCATGTATAGACTTATTTTTACTGGTCACAATTCAGTTCGGTCTAAATAGACTCCAGTCAGATGTGCAGTGAGATCTCAGGGAGACCAGTCCGGGTTAGATTAGAGGAAAGACAGTGAAATACACCGCGAAGGTATTATTACTCCACGTTGTGGAAATTTGTGACATAACTCTACTAGAAAGTATGAAGAGCCAACTCTTCTATGAAAGAGTGAGAGGAACACATGCTGGCAAAATGAGGACTAAGCACGGTCAAGAGCCAATTATTGACCTGCATCTCTCCCAACTATATGCTATATGTAACTTACACCTTCTGCTCATAGGCAATGGACTGATACAGAGGGCTCGGATTAATTGAGTTCAATATTTCGCCTCGAGGTATGCAGTGGCTCAAGAGAGCGTATGTGGTATCAGTAACTGCTATGTATTCAGGCCACTGTCCCGGTGTGTTATACTTTACTAATAGTATGCATTCATTCCTGGCCATTAGCATTGGTGTCAAATAGAAAGATAAGTTACTGAACTCATCGCCTGAAGTCTGCTGTCAATTCTAGATGTGTTTCTTTTCTCAAAATATATCTCCGTAATGAGGCTGACAATTTGTAAGTCAGTACCAATGTCTCTCCAAAGTTAAGCGTTTTAAATTCTTTTAGAACTTTTTTTTATTAAGCTTCTTTTATTAAGCAGTTACTTAAGCAGCATAGATATAAATATTATGCTAACTGAATCTAAGTAGATTTCATTGGAAATAAATTTGGCGCAGTGTTGTATTCTTGTATCGTGTAACCTTGGGGTATTGGAGTATTATGACCATGGACTGTTCGTTCCATAGCATCCACAGTAATTGACTTTCTAAAATCCACTTCGTCTTTGTCGAAGTAATATCTATTTTTGTATTAAAATGGCTTTTAAGGTTTAATTTCACTTTCTATAGTATTCTTAATGGGGAAGGTGACGGTTCATTGATGTTAAATGAACTATAAGTGGCATTTATGTAGGTGTAAGGTTCATAGTATTTTCACTATTAATTAATCATATTTGAATGCTTTAGTGGTTTTATATGCTGATTGTCTATCGGGAAAAAAGTTCAAGACGATTAGATAAAAAAAATCCGTGGTTTATTAGATATGACGTAAAGATTGTTTTGTCTGTGTTCATTGTCTTTACTTCCATAGACTGTGACACTCAACGTGTCTTTAACATAAACTAGAAATGATGAAAATCAGACAGTGTAATAGTTGTTACCAAGCATGTCTCACTATAGACAATGAAGGTCAAACAGTGTAATGGTAGGGTCTGTGCATATCCCACTAGAATGATGTCTACACTGTCATGCAGAGGAAAGCAATGAGGGCAATTAGGGGTGGTCAATACACCACAAGTATTATCGCGTAGTGGTTTCAAGAGGTGTCAGCCGAGTGGCAAGTTAACCACCCCTAACCACCCCAATTCGTGCCTCCTCCCTGAATTTGAGTAAAGAATGTCATTGAATAGAAGTGAGACTCGACAAATGTTACCTATGTTAGGTCTATGGAAGAAAATACCAGGGATGGGATAATAGTTGGTGCAAATAATGCCCTACTACAGACGATGAAGGTGTAATAAGGGGTCATCCATGCAGCAGGGGGAAGTTGGGGGGGGGGGGGGGTGGGTCCAGTATCCATGACTGGCATGACGGGTTGTATGACAAAACATGACAGGGCAGCATGGTGGGGGGAGGGGGGTCATAAATATCATGACATCAATTATGGATAGCCCTTATTCAGGGCTGTGCATGCCCCACTACAAATGAAGGTCAGACAATTTAACAGTCAGTGTCATGCATGTCCCTCTACAGACGGTGAAGGTCAGTGTAATATTCAGGCCTGTGCATGGCCTACTAGAAAATGAAGGTCAAACGGTGTAATAGTCAGTGCCAAGCATGTCTCACTACAGATGATGAAGGCTAGACTGTAATATTAAGGCCTGTGCATGTCCTCCTACAAATGAAGGTTAAACAGTGTAATAGTCAGTGCCATGCATGTCCCAAAACAAATGATAAAGAGCATGGAGCCATGCAGACCTCAGCACAGACGATGAAGGTCGGACTGTCCATACAGCACTGCAGATGATTGGTCGTGCACGCATCCCACGTACAGGGGATGAAAGTCAAAGAGTTTAATGATCGGTGCCGTGGACTTCTTACACAGACGATGAAGGCAACATGTTGGTGCCGTGCCCCATTAAGGCAGTGGAATGAAGTTCTATTGTAATATACTGGTATGTGACTTGGGATTATTATCCAAGGTTTACCTTTTTTCACAGCCAGAAATATAGTAGATGTATACTTGTAATGTTCTGATATCAAGTACTACATGTTCTAAGATATATTCACTATTATAGACAAATATGTTTGATTCTATGTACCTTCTTAATACTGCTCCGGGATGGCTGCAATAAATTATGTGTATGATACAGATATTCTGTGTTTTTCCCAAACCATTCTGATCCCCTAAAGTAACAATATTTTACTCGGCTGCATTTCTTATTATCTTGAAATAATATCAATAAGATTTCTATTTTGGAATATCAAGTTTTAGATAAGTAATTCCAGATTTATATTATTTTTATCCAACAGACTGACAGAAAGGTCGAAGTCGATTCATAATTTACATTGATTTAGGGTGGGGGGTCCCAGGGTCCAAATATATCCTTGAAAATCAGAATGATTTGTTTCTTTTCCACTAGAGGACGTGACATGCTAGTCCATATTGTGTGGTAGTTAGGGGTGAGCCCATGCACGAAAGTGCCATAGAGCCTCCAGAGGTTACTAAACATGAACCACAGTTTTCTTATTTATAATTGGAGAAACTGAATATAATTTCGAATTTCTATGTAGAAATAGCTGAAATTTCCATTTCTGGCATCAGAATTTCAATTTGAGGATTTCTGAAAACCGTTAAATTGCATTAATTCTGGGTTACGGGTAAGGGTCTATCACCATACCACGTTGGTAATCAGCGAAAATCGGAACTTGCGAATAGACTGAATTATGGGATACCTTTATAGGGTCTATGGATTTGCCCTTATACCTCCGGAACAGGCACCAGTAGACTGGTAACTTGCTGCAGTACTTCTTTGAAGAAGAAACCCCTTAGGAGCTCACCTTTTGTGCGGTCTTTCGTACCTCTCGGTGGTTGAGCCTAGCTATTTAATCTCAGTTAACTTAACTGAGTCCAGCTCCCCTGTGTTGCTGTCTAGAACACGATGCTAGGGTAGTTACCGGATCAACTAGCTTAGAAAGTATTCAAACCAACCTGCGGGTCTAATATATCCACAGGGAAGCTCTTAACCCTTTAAGGACGGCTGCCTGGGGTCCAGCTACTCCCATAAGCACGGATACTGGTGGCAGTCTGTCTGGCTACAGGACGGCCACATAATAGTTAAAACTGATATCCAAGTTTGTAATCATGCAGTATGATACATAATCATAGATATTTTATTTCTTTTTAATAGAAATATTTAATATGATGTTATATCTACATTTTCTGAAGATTTCATGAATATTGCTCTATTATTTCTTTGTTAAAACATTTTTGTTAATATTTGGACAATGATGCCTCAGGGCATCATGCGTCTTTAGTGCGGTGATGCCTCCAGTCATCATGCGTCTTTAGTGTAGTGATGCCTCCAGGCATCATGCGTCCCTAAAGGGTTAATGTAGATGCAGCCACAACCGCTACGTTGGGGGTGTAATTTCGACTGCTTGCACAGTCAGATGTACCTGAAGAAGCTGGGAGATAGCTGAAGGCATGGTAACCTGGTAACCAAGGCCTCCCAAGAGATGGACAGAAGTTTATCCATTCCTGGACGGAAGTCTGTGGCTGATGCCATAGAAACCTTAGGGAAGACTGCTCCGGCCTGGCCGAAGAAACAGGTGACCCAATTGAGTTTGACAATCATCTTCCAGCAGTATGTGTCAAACCCTGAATCGTTAGATGACCAGGATGGACTGATATTAGCTGAGGAGGCCCCAGAAGTGGTCAGAATAGATTTATCGATAGTTCATCTCTCAAGAATACCTTCAGCTGAGCAGGCATTTGAGTTCAGATGGGACTTGGGTGAGACAACATCCTCCTGACCAAACACTCAACCATACAGATGAACAGATTGACTCTGGATCAGATAAAATGGTCCAGAGCTGTCATTTGAGTAATCCCTGGATAGAGGAAGTTTTGCAAGTTATTCAGGAAAAAGCCCAGGCTGCGGCTTGTCAGTTGAAAGAAACTGAACATAGAAAGCAGAGGTCTGGAGACAACACAAGAAAGATATACCCGGTAGGTGGAATCTGAGGTTGCTGCAAAGCAACCCACATGCAACCCATGGAACATATTCCCCACCAGGAAATATGAGATCTGATGGAGTAGCAAAGGATGGGCTGACACCAGCCTCATCAGGACAGGATGTATCCCAGTTGACACCATCACCTTCCAGCCTAAGGAATCCCGGAAGTCTTGCCATTACTGAGTTAAGCGTGTGATTCACCAAGCCTCAGCTAGTGCCGACCGATGGCATTGTGGTGGACGTCTGGTTGTCGCAGACAGTTGCCAGCCCGGATTGTGTGTCAGCGATGATGATCTGCTCAGTGGATCAGCAAATAAACCAGCCACGGCAGTTATCGCTGACCGCCCATGGCCCATCGTCGTGTTTCTAAGAGGCCTATTCCACCAAAAAAGCCCTCAGCAGGCGGGTTTTTGCCTTCCAGCCGGCATTTGCCGCCGAGGCCGGCCGCCCGGCCGCCCCTAAACCCCTAAATTCTAGGAGCTGTTCCACCAAAGCCCCACAAGGCGACCAACAGGCGTACACAAGGCGCCCGGCGAGCGCCCATAGAGCCGGCTGGACCCGGCGCGGCGTTACACCCGGGTGGGTTTGCTATTGCCGTCTGGTGGACGTTGGCCGCACTAACGCGCAAACCCGCGGTTCTCTATCGATCCGATAGGTGGCGCGGCGTGCGGCGATACACTACGACGCTCTGAACCTGCGAAAGTCGTGTATCGAGCGCAGCAGTGTGTCAGCGTGTCGGGATTTGTACGGGAACGGTCAGAAAACGTCAAATAACAGCGGAATTACATGTTAAATCGAACCATGAAGGTAAATAAAGATAAGGGTTGATGTTATGAATGTGTATATCTGACTCTGGTGCTTATATTTTGCCCAAACTGCCGCAAATATCCGAAATATCGGTGTCCGCGTATCGGGATACTGTCCGCGGACCTGTTAGCTCAATGTTGACGGTACATATCGTAGTAAATGCCGGCGAGCGGTCAACGCGCGCCCGGGGAACAGCTCTCCGCGTCACTCTCAATGTAGCTAATGGCACGCCGGCCGGCCTGCCGGGGACTTAAAATCAAATGGATCAGTTTTCCTCTGGCAGGTCTTGCGGGGGAGGTCGCGATCATAATGCCCGGCCGCCCGCCCGGCCTTCTCTGTGGTTATCACTATATTTTGGTGGAACACCTCCAAAATTGGCTGTTGCACCGAGTATTGTCCCCGGCCGGTGGCCAGCGGCCACCAACAGATCCCGATACTGCCCGGCTACAGGGTTTTGGAGGCACGGTGGCCGGCAGGGTCTGGCCTGTTCCACCAAGCAGATTATCGCCGCCGGCGGGAGGTTTGGGCCAGCTATTGCGGCCGATCGCCAATAGGCGACCACAAGGGGCCCGGCCTGGGCTTGTGCCTCCTTGGTGGAATAGGCCTCTAAAACACCAACAGACAAGTGTCGGCTGGTCTGTTGAATGGTGCCTATCTCCGGCCAGCTCTAAATGCCATTGTTTTACTGATCCACCAAATAGTCTCATTGACAGATCATCATTTCTTGACCATAGGCCCAACCTAATTTACATTTTTGGTGCATTCTATGGACCGTCGGATGTAATCTCCATTGGCTAGAGAATACTGATTCATTTTATTTTCAGCTGACTGGCTGACTTGGTCTCCTAGCCCCAGAGCATGCTATACACATTCATTACGCCAATGACGCTGTGAGCTTTCCCGGGATCCGCCTTGACCACTTGCCTGCAATACCGTAAAGCCTGTATTCCACCAAACAACCACTTTTTCAACGTCAACAGACGTTCCAGCCGACCTTTCAATATGGAATGGGTAGGCCCCATGAGCGGCTATCCCCGTGAGCAGAGACAGAAAATTCGGACAGTTTTGGCACTCTGGGAGCAATCCTTGCCCTAGAGCGTGCTATACACATTCATAATATCCAGGCTTATCTGTATTTGCCTTCATTGTTTGGTTTAACACAGAATTCAGCAGATATTTGACGAGCTCTCATTGTTCCCATACAAAATCCAATGTGGTAGCACTCTGCTCTGCTCGATTACCAGGTTTTGCACAGACGGAGCAGCGTAGTGTGTGGAGACGGGCTCGGCGTGCCACCTATTGGATGAACGGGGAACTCAGATTGCACGTTAGTGCTGCCAATGTCCACCAGACGGGAGCAGCAAACGTGTTGCATGTTCATCGTCTAGCCAGTGCCAGCCAGCCCCGGCCAGCCCCAGCACTTGGTAGACTTGCTTGCTGGGTGCTTCCGGAGCATGGTGCGGGTGTCTTGTGGTCGTCAGCATGGCCAGAAATAGAGGATTTGGCCGATCGACTTGGGGAATTTAGAGATTTTGGGGCGTCTGGCCAACCGTCCTCAATGAGGATATTCAGCTGGCAGTTCAAAACCTACCTTTGAAGCATCTGCAGAGTGTCTCTTTGATCTGTTTTGGTTGATCACATGCTTTTCAGGCTTATACCCAGAAGATTGTCAGGTAAATGCTGATCATGTATTTAATCTATCGATGACTTAGGCCCATGCTGTCCCAGTCCTGAGACATGATGATGCAGCCAGGCATAATGCAGTTATTCCTAAGCCTTTCAGCAAGGAAAGATGTCGGAACACTGGTTTATCCGGTGTTGTGGGGATGTGCAGTGCAAGGGTTAGAGTAAGACTGACATGCTCCCATACCTCAAGAGAGCATCAAGGGATGGCCCAGGAGAGGCCTCCTCCACACTAACCGCCGTTCTGGTGAAACAGGAGGGGATACGTTTGTGGAGGTAGCATCCTATTACTGTGGACAGCTTGTGACGCTGAATCCACGTTTGAATTTTCTAAGCCAGGCATAGAGAAAGGATGAGTCTCCTCATGCTTACGGGTCCGGTCTTCACCAACTGTTGGCTGAGGTATACCCAGGTACCCCGTTGGACTCTTCACGAGGACCTACAAATGCAGTTTGTCAAAGGTTTATGGTATGATGACATCCTAACAGATGTTGTCTCCAAGTGGACCCTTGGCATGACCCTAATGCAAGTATAGTTGAAACAAAGGTGTGCTCTGTTTGGCCAATACAGCAGTAAGACCAGTGGGTATAACAACCCCAGTCTTCTGGGTGTAGATTCTGCCTGTCATGAGGAATAATTCAAAGAAATACCGGACCACAAGGTGGAGGAATTTGAAGTAAGGGAATTTAAATCCCAAATTAGGCAGAAGTGTAAAATACTCAGGATCCATAAGATGCACACTAACCCATAAAGTGCACAATCCGATTGTATGGTAATCGCCCCCTTATCCAGTGCCTTCGGATAATGGTCATCAGTAGGCACTGTTTATAAGCCCATACTTATAATGGGACCATTCTTCCCATTGACCGATCGTCCCATTGACCGATCGTCCCATTGACCGATCGTCCCATTGACCGATCGTCCCATTGACCAATTGACCCACCGACTGACCCACCAAACGATCTATCAACTCATTGACCGATTGACCAACCGACAGATCATCCCACTGACTAATTAACCTGACACTGACCCAACCCAACCAATCATCCCATTGACCCTTCATCCCATTGACCGATCGTCCCATTGACCAATCATCCCATTGACTGATCGTCCCATTGACCGATCGTCCCATTGACCGATCGTCCCATAGACCGATCGTCCCATTGACCGATCGTCCCATTGACCAACCAACTGACCCTAAAAATGATCAATCAACTCATTGACTGATTGACCAACTGACCGATCATCCTACTGACCAATTAACACACCGATCGATTGACCCACTGACTGATTTACCCACCAACCGAACGACCAATTATCCCATTGACCGGTCATCCCACCGACAAATCATCCCACCGACAGATCATCCCATTGACCAATCGTCCCATTGAACGATCATCTCATTGACGGATTGTCCCATTGACCAATCATCCAATTGACCGATTGACCCACCGATCAATCGACTGATCGACCCACTGACCCAACCAATAACCGATGGATTGACTGACCGACTGATTGAACCACTGACCAATCGTCCCACTGACAGGTTGTCCCACTGACAGATTGTCCCATTGACCGATCGTCCCTTGACCAATAGTCCCATTGACCGATCGTCCCATTGACCGATCGTCTCATTGACAGATCGTCCCATTGACCAATCGTCCCATTGACCAATCGTCCCATTGACCAACTGACTGACCTTAAAAACGATTTATGAACTCATTGATTGACCAACTGACCCCAGGCCCGGTTCAATCCCAGGCCCGGTTTGATCCCAGGCCCGGTTTGATCCCGGCCGCACCCGGCCCGGCCGCACCCGGCCCGGCCGCACCCGGCCCGGCCGCACCCTGGCCCGGTTCTATCCCCGGCCCGGTTCTATCCCCGACCATACTCAACTCAACCATACTGCCCCTCCAACATACTGCCCCTCCACCATACTACCCGCCATCTTTACTGTCCCTCCACCATACTGCCCCTCCACCATACTGTCCCTCAACCATACTGTCCTTAATCCATACTGCCCTTAGACCATACTGCCCCTCAACCTTACTGCCCTGAACCATACTGCCCCTAAACTATACTGCCCCTCATAGTGGTACTATGGTGAGGGACAGTTTGATTTAGGAGCAGTGTGGTTGAGGGGCAGTGTGGTGGAGGAGTACTATGGTGAGGAGAAGTATGGTGGAGGGGCATTATGGTTTAAGGGCAGCATGGTTAAGGGGCAGTATGCGGAGGGGCAGCATCGTTTAGGGGGCAGTATGGTGGAGGGGCAGTATGGTAGAGGAGCAATATGATTCAGGAGCATTTTTTGTGAGAGGCAGTATGGTTAAGGGGCAGTATGGTAGAGGGGGAGTATTTTAGAGGGGGAGTATGGTGGAGGGATAGTATGGTGGAGGGGCAGTATGGTGCAGGGACAGTATGGTAGAGGGGCAGTATTGTGGAGGGGTAGTATGGTGGAGGGTGAGTATGGTAGAGGGGCAGTATGGTAAAGGGGCAGTATTGTAGAGGGGCAGTATGGTGGAGGGGCAGTATGGTTGAGGGCCAGTATGGGTGAGGGTCAGTATGGGTGAGGGGTAGTATGGTGGAGGGGCAGTATGGTGGAGGGGCAGTATGGTGGAGGGGCAGTATGGTGGAGGGATAGTATGGTGGAGGGGCAGTATGGTGGAGAGACAGAATGGTAGAGGGGCAGTATTAAGATATTTGATAATAGAATACATAAGAATTCTAAAAGGATTTGTAGTAGTCGCCTGTGGATGACCCCCTTATCCTGGCTTTGCCAGGAAAGCCCACCCATGACCAAGGCGGAAAGGCCAAAATCAAGTTAGTAACTGACCTGAAGGTGACCACCATGGATACGGGCAGCGTTGTGTATAATGCTTCGGCTTCTGCGACCAATACTTCTGCCTATGTACAGACCTCCACAGATTTGAAGGCTCGCGCTCCTGGGCCCTGTTTTTAAGTCACGACATCGGAAGTCTAAGATGCGCTGAAATCGTATCTAGAACTTACGCCATTTGCCACGACAAAAGATGGCCGCCGTCCTATAGACAATGTCGTAAGACGAAATATATACTCGCAGAGATAAGTGTCTGAAGTTACGACAAGTATAGAATTGTTGTATGTTCTATAAAACGTCACTGTGGATTTCCTATGCTTTCCATACGAATTAAGCAATGAAATTTTAACACGAGTAAGGGATACATATGACCTATAATTGTACCAAATATGAAGAAGATCGGTCTCTTTGTTCTGAAGTTATCGGCGTTTGAATTTCGTTATAGCAATCGTCTGCTCTGGTGGCCAGTCACCCTCCCACCTCCCGATACGCAGTCAATGTCAAGGTCGCTGCATAAATTAGCGGAGATGTCGGGAAAAATACACTAGCCACCAGAGCAGATGATTGCTATGACGAAATTCAAACGCCTATAACTTTAGAACGGTGAGACCGATCATCTTCATCTTTAGTACGATTATAGGTTATATGTATACCTTACTTGTGTTAAAATTTCATTGCTTAATTCCAACGGGAAGTGAAGTTGCGCATTCGGTACGACATGTCCAGAGTGGTCTTAAACTTACGACACTTATGTCCACTATTTCCGCTCCATTGGCCACCGAGTGTCGTGACTATAGCACACCTTTTAGCTCCCTAAGTGTCGTATCTTCACTAAGTGTCGTACCTGCTCTACGATCGTAGCTCTCTAGCACACTGATGGCAGATACGTGTCGTAAGTTACGAATGTCGTGACTAAAAAACAGGGCCCTGGATGGCCCACCTGTGGACCGGTATTATAGAGGCCTATTCCACCAAAAAAGCCCTCAGCAGGCGGGTTTTTGCCTTCCAGCCGGCATTTGCCGCCGGGGCCGGCCGCCCGGCCGCCCCTAAACCCCTAAATTCTAGGAGCTGTTCCACCAAAGCCATAGAGCCGGCCGGACCCGGCGCGGCGTTACACCCGGGTGGGTTTGCTATTGCCGTCTGGTGGACGTTGGCGGCACTAACGCGCTATCCCGCGGTTCTCTATCGATCCGATAGGCGGCGCGGCGTGCGGCGATACACTACGACGCTCTGAACCTGCGAAAGTCGCGTATCGAGCGGAGCAGTGTGTCAGCGTGTCGGGATTTGTACAGGGACGGTCAGAAAACGTCAAATAACCGCGGAAATACATGTTAAATCGAACAATGAAGGTAAATAAAGATAAGGATTGATGTTATGAATGTGTATATTTGACACTGGTGCTTATATTTTGCCCAAACTGCCGCAACTGTCCGAAATATCGGTGTCCGCTTATGGGGATACCGTCCGTGGGCCTGTATTGACGGTGTATATCGTAGTATATGCCGGCGAGCGGTCAATGCGCGCTCGGGGAACAGCTCTCCGCCTCACGCTCTTGGCACGCCGGGCGGCCTGCCAGGGGCTTAAAATCAAATGAATCAGTTTTCCCCTGGCAGGGCTTGCGGGGGACGTTGCGCTCATAATGCCCGGCCGCCCGCCCGGCCTTCTCTGTGGTTATCACTATATTTTGGTGGAACACCTCCAAAATTGGCTATTGCACGAGAATTATCCCCGGCCGGCGGCCGGCAGCCACCAACAGGTCAGCCGATACTGCCCGGCTACGGGGTTTTGGAGGCACGGTGGCCGGCAGGGTCCGGCCGTGGGGGGCCTGTGAGCTCTCATGAGCTGTTCCACCAAGCAGATTATTGCCGCCGGCAGGAAGTTTGGGCCGGCTATAACCGCCGGTCTCCAATAGGCGACCACAAGGGGCCCGGCCTGGGCTTGTGCTTCCTTGGTTGAATAGGCTTATTAGGGACCAGCGAGCAAGTCCACGTCAGTGGCCAAAGTAGAGCGGTATTTTCACCAGAGACTCACCAACCATAACCCTCCAGCCCTATTGGAAATTCCAGACTTATCGATACAACTTGAAGGGATTTCAGACCCTACTGTCTGTGAGAAGATCCAGAATCTTATCAAACAGAAAGAGGCAGAACAAATCAGATGGAGGAGGGCTCCAACACCCTTCCCAAAGAACAAGCTGAGATGGTTGTTGGTTCAACTCTGGTAGTGGTGAAGGATAGCCCTGCTACTTTTGTGATGGTTGCATCTGAAACCCAATGTTCAGGTAAGTCAAGTTCTAAATCCGGCAAACCTATGGCTATGAAAAAGGTGACTACAGAGAATGTAAAGTCCAGGAAAACCTCTTCCTCTGAGTAAGAAGAACCCCAGTGAAGATAAAGACAATAAAGTCGGAGAGTCGGGACCTGCACATGGCTGAAAAGTCGGGCTCGGATAAACCCAAGAAGGCAGAGAAAGGTACAGAGGCTGCAAAGCCCGGGAGAGAACATGCTGCTCAGGCCTCTTCATCTGAACAGGGTACTAGCAACTCTAGACGGCAGAAGGGGAGGCAAGGCAAATCTGCCGCCACTGCTGAGGGACAGGAATCTGACGCTTCCAGTTCAAAAGCTACGGAGACGGTGATGGTGGCTTGAGCAAAAGCCTGAGACAAGCCCACATCTTCAGCAGGTGATGAAGGGGATGATGAGGACTCTTTGAGGTACCACTCGTCCCCGACTGAATAAGGTGGAAGCTGAATCCAAATCTGGGTTAGAGACTGTGGATGACCAGGGAGCTGTTTCAAAACGTGGGTTAAGTCTATGGTTTTGAAATAGCAGTCCCTCTCTGGGTCAGAGGATGAGGGTTATTAGCCTAGCATGAAGCAGGCTGGTAAGTGCTCCGTTCCCCACAAGCTATCGGCGTCCCTACAAAAATTTTCATAACTTAGGCTATAAAAAAGATACAGCTTTACAAAGGATACCATAATAAACCAGAGATTGTGGGCTTTGTTGTCATATATATTTTGAATCTATTGAGGGGATTTATCTGTTTTCATTTTTGTCATATTTTCTCTGAAATCATGCTAAAAGTTAGGCAAAATGTTGAACTTCTAGAATATGAGTGAAGATTCCATAGAATTCAATATGGAAGCAAAATCAAACCCCAGCTTAATCAAGTAGAAATTTCTATGAGGATCAATTTGATACCTTAACTTTTATTGTACTCATAGTTGAAGTCAAAATGGACTGTTTTCTTATCAAAATAGAAAAGTAGCAAAAAGCCCCTTGTTGTGGTATGTGCCATATGTTACAGCATTGTGGTGGCAGGCAGAAAATGGAGAAGTAAGGCTTGGTTGGAAATGATGTAATATTTTTACATTATAATGTCAGACAATGTTTTTCCTCTAGTTATTATTTACAAACAATTGCTTCCTTAGACTAATTAGATATGCAGCATAAGTCAATCTATAAGAATTTCTAGGGAAACACTGTTTGAATCCGGACCCGACCTTGGTCCCCAATATGCCTTCCTGACCTATAGGTAAGACCAGGGACCTGTTTCACTAGTTTCGTGACATGTCTGTGACACCATACAGACATTGGGGTTGTCTAGTTTCGTGACAACACAAGTAGCTGCCCTTAGGAAAAGACAGACCTCAGAAATAAGAATTAGACAAATCTACACATCATGGACCTGTTTCACTAGTTTTGTGGCAAAAAGTGGCACCAACAATGCAAGCATGAACGGACAAAACAAAGTTTAATGTCTAGTTCTTATGAAACCGGACAAACCGGACACGCCATCTAGACATGTCACGAAACTAGTGAAACAGGTCCCTGCTCTTGCCAAGAGGACATAAGGTATGGAACAGGTACTATGTTACCAGGCCATCAATTCGGCTATTGTGTCGGATGATGAGTGTCTGATAGACCCAATGGGTGAAAGCCATTTAGAGTGCTTCCTTACAAGTTACAGACGTACTCTTTCAAATATTGTGCATGAAATATCAAATATCTTTAACTTCCAACATAATGTCCTTTTAATTGTTTGTGTGGACACACGTTGTAAATCGGTTACATTACACTACAGGTTCATAAGAAGTGCTTTGTTTTTTATGATGTTATGCTTCTTTATTGTTTTTCAAGTCAATATATGTTGTCTGAACACCAGTTGTAATGCTCCAACAAAACCTATTGAAATGTATTTTAAAGAACAAAACATCCACATCTCCATAGTAAAAGCCCAATTATTTGCACATTGGATTTACAACTTATTGTTTTACAATATAAAAATTAAACATGAACAAAGTCCGCTACTAGCTTTATCAGTAATGTGAGGTAATCATAATGGGCTCCCGCACATGTATGAATGATAGCATCCTCCGCAGATCGGACCGGGCTTTCCCAGTATGTCATACACATATATGTATGTGCAAACATACGATTTCCCCGTATTTCCGGATAGTTTGACATCGCAATGATTATTCTTGAGATCACGAGGCTGAGTTGACAATATACTGTACAGGTAAGGACCCAAAAGGGGGTACGCATAGCCCCGCTCTCTGGTATCGACATTTAATGATTTAAGTTTTTAGTAGACAAGTGTGCGTGGCAAAACTATCCTGGTTGATACTTTGCATCAATTCATATTTGACTATACACATGTATATAATAATCTATAATATAGGTATGTGTGTATCTCTGCTATTGCGTCAATCATCAGCATAATTTTCTCTTTTTTTTTTTCTCATAAATATCGCGTTTATTTTCTTTTGTGGATAGTATCAAAACATGTAATTTCTTTCGTGTCCAATGGCGTTAAACATTAAAACGATCTACCCCACTTATATTCGCACCTAAATGTGTGTCCGTAATAGATTGTCTAGTCTATTCTGTACCCTTAGGAGTGAGACCTATTCACCTGAAAGCCAGCCAGCGGGCGGCTGCTACAGTGAGACGCAGCCCCGTGTAAGTGGAGGTATCGCGTGCACGACTCGGTTCGTCATGGCAACTTGTCCCGCACGGCGGCTTCTTGGTTCTTGTTGATCCATAGCGACAGAAAACACTTCCCCACACTCGAGTGGTTCACAGACAAGCCTGCCTGCTCCTCCTCGACACGGTCCACTAACTCAACGCCTTTCTTCCCAGTTTTATTCCGTCAAGTGGAAATTTACACATCAAAGGTGAGTCGGATACATCAATGGTGAGGAGTCCCTTTTATCTCCTTAGATCCACTTACAGGAATCTTCTCCAACAAAGTAATGGAGGTTGAGTGGAATAATGGAGTATCACTTCCGGTATTTACTCCTTAGCAAACAGACTTATAAATCGCTTGAAAGATTTTATCAGCATTTTGACCAATTCCGTAACAGACAACTGGCTTTTCTTTAATCAAGTAAAGAAATATTGATAAGGAGACAAGATAGCTATTTGAAAAAGAGAGTACAAGTGATCTTAATTCCGGACAAACTTATTCATCTGAACAGAATTTACTATTTACTATGCAAATATATTTTGCTTAACAATTCACAACTGCATTCCACAATAAGTCATGTTATTTTTGAGATTAAAAAATTTCTTTATTGATTCCATAGTCGATGATTAAAGACAAACACATTTGTATACAACTGCTTTTCTTGGTCTTACCTATCTCCAGAAATTGAAAACCTATCATTTAGGCCGAGTTTATATAATATAACAAGATAAAAAGGAACAGAAAATTTCAACTATTCGGAAGCAGCGCAGGGTAACAGAGTAACTATATTTCATACGATCGACGTGCATTTTACATTCAAGTAAGGAACAAGTTTAATATTGTAGTAGAACCGGATCATTCAAAATCAGATTTCGGCAAGGCTGTTCAACACTTTCGTCTTAGTGAACGATTTTAAAGTATCCCATAGTCTACCGTTTTTGTCATGTCTCTACCAGAAGTATCCAAGCATTTGACTCATTTCTGGAACTAAGGGAGATTGCACATCAATTAGAAATGATCTAGGTAAAAAATAATCCTTTATGTAGACATCAAAGTCACATATTTGTTCAGGGTCATGAAAAAAGTTACTGGTTCAGTTATATAATACTGTAAAAATATAATGAGGAGCATCATACAAAAGCCCTCGGAAAGGATTCGCTCTGGTGTGTGTATATGGGCATCATTTGGCTCTGAGATGAAATAGGGTTATAGGATAGTCCCTAAACCTGTGGCAATGGTCAAACGCTAATTAAAAGATTTAGTTTAGCGACATTCAGAAGTAGAGAATTAGAAAACTTGAAGTTTCCAGTCCGTGCTCTGCTATGTGGATGATTAAATATGAATGATTCACCTTTTAGTTGTTTGCTAGTCACCCTGCCAACACAGAAGCATACATACTGCAGATCCCTGCAGCCACCATGCCTATTTTCCGCCTTCTCTCTCGGGATCTCTCCTGCTTCCCACAGGGCACTTCCGGGTTATGATATACATAACATTCTGGAAAAGATTTGACCAGACTCGAGAGCCGCACTTAACACTGCGCGAAACTAACCACTTTACATACGCCCGGCATATATATAGGTGTGCTTTTGCGTATACAAGGTCGTCCTATTCCACATGTATATACGAATTATCTATAGGCGTATGCACATGTCCATGGTGCGGTCATATATACGTCATATATATGCCTGATTCTGTTGTATTTACACCACTATCCAATAGTTCCAATCTCTGCCACTTGGGGACACTACTGGTAGCATATTTCATTTTTCATTAACCATCCAAGTCTGTATTATATAAAAAATGCAATCTTATATCACCAATTTATTTTAAAAAACCTCTATAAAACCTGATTAATTACACATAATAAACCCTGCATTATGGGTTTTCTTTTACCGTTTTTCTAATAGATTTTACTTTTAAACACCATTTCTATGTGTGGTCCATCTGGGTCCAGTATATAATGGCCCTGTTCAAGTTCATAGTTGACTCATAAAATCGTATTACCCCCGCCGCCACCACCCGCTGCCCCCTAGATATCTTTCTACACTGACGGATGGGTGAATAAGGGAACTGTTGGGTGAAGGAAAGAGTATGTGGGTATGTGACAAATTGATGTCATGGCGATTGAGGGAATTAAGGGTCGAACCACGTCGGGGTGCTTCGGGAGGTCTGAATTCTGGGTCGGCGTTTTTTTTTCTTTTTTCTTAAATACTTTATTTATACTGAGTTTGTACATCGGTTTGGTTGTCCATTTTGAGGGCACCACTCAGTGCAGCCAAGTTACAGATAGTTTCACCTTGTTTTTTTATAACGCAGAAAAGTGGTCGACAAAAGAGTTATGCTCCAGTATCATAAACAGCATATAGATTACAAGGAAATATATCATTTACATATGTGGGTTCCAGGCGTTAGTGATTGAATCACTTTATGAATCACAAACTAATTACATGTACATCCATTGTCAACCTAAATCGACTGAACATCTATAAACCTTTCATCTTTCAGATGTCGTTGCTTCTGAGCTTCATACTTCTTAACCTGATTCAAAATTCAGGTAAGACCAGTTTGTAAATGTCTTATTTCCATAACAATTCACGTTGCACACAGATCGTATGGATTTGTTCTTACTGTTAATTGCTGAAGTTCCTTTACACTAGAAACAAAAAAGAAAGAGTTGCCATTTACCCCGTTAGAGGTAATTACAAATTGATAAGGAATAAGAGTTTTAATTGAACAGAACCAGGAAATGTGTATCTCTGATGACATCAGACAATGGCACATTTGATAAGCGAACAACAAATGTTCCCGTCCTGACTCAGATATTCCGACTGACGAACTTTCAAGGAAACCAGGGCCCTGTTTTTCAGTAATCACATCGTCGGCCAATGATACCGTACGATCGTTCAGCGATTCCACGACATTCTGGAAGACACAAAATGGCCGCTGTTCTATAGACACGATCGTAGTGCGCCACTCACGATCGCCGCTAAAACTGTCGGCCGTCACGACAAGTATAGAACTGTCTTAGGTTCTATAACACATCACTGTGCGTATATAGGGGATTTTTCCACTTCCCGACGGAATGAAGCCATGAAATTTTTATAGGAGTACGGGATACATATAACCTATAATCGTACCATATATAAAGAAAATCGGCTGCACTGTTCCGAAGTTATGGGCGTTTGAAATTCGTCATAGCAATCGTCTTCTCTGGTGGCCAGTCCCCCTCCCACCTCCTGATCCGCAGTTAATGTCAAGGTCGCTGGATGAATTAGCGGAGGCGTCGAGAAAATACACTGGCCACCAGAGCAGACGATTGCTATGACGAAATTCAAACGCCTATAACTTCGGAACGGTGCAGCCGATTTTCTTCATATTTGGTACGATTATTTGTTATATGTATTCTACTCGTGTTAAAATTTCATTGCTTAATTCTTACGGGAAGTGGAGTTGCGCATTCTGTACGACATGTCCATAGGTGTCATGAATGGACGACACTTTGGGCGACATTTTCAGTCACGTGACCCCACGATTGTCGCGACTGAAAAACACGTCTGTATGCCCTGCGACTCTTACACTCACGACATATCGCCTATTCACTATAGTGTCGTGTCTATCGAACACTGACTGCAAAAACACGTCGCCCATAATGATTGTCGTGACTGAAAAACAGGGCCCAGAAGCCACACAGAATCAAGAACACAACTGTTCATTTATTCAGCAGGACAAAAGAGATCTCAACCATTTACTGTTAAGACCATTCTACAATTCGCGGCACAGCTTTTGTCGGAGTGGCCTCTTTGACCAAGGAGCCTTTGTCAGTGAGGTTGCGTAGTTGTGTTGAATATCTTTCATAAAATCCATAGCCTGAAAATAGGAATACATGAAGTACAAATTTTGCGATGCTCATTCGGACATACATGGTACAAAAAATGTCGCCACGTTCAAGGTGCAAATCGTATACTACTTAGATATTAGATGTCTATAAAGCCGGAGAACCCCAAGCGAGAAAAGCAGCGATTTCTGGAATCGCCAAAACAAAATGGCGTGTATGTGAGCTATTATTTCATATTTCCCTTGATTATTGCTTCTGATATGCTTTATTATCGGTGGGAGATATTACTATGACAAAATATTTCAGATATATGCTATTTTGTATGGGCGATTCTAGAGATCGCCACCTTGACTCGCTTGGTGTGTCTCCGGCTTAAGGCCTATAATAAGGCACTGATATGTATCACCGATTCTCACCTGCCGCTGGTCCGATTGAATAGGTATAGTCCTTGTTGATGTATAGTAACCTCTTACACCGACCTAATTGAAATCAAAGGGTACCACCGTGGGCCGTGTGGGAGGCCATTATAGACAATGGCACATTTGATAACTTCTGATGATAACAATTTTTTTAATGCTTTTATTCACTTCTTTCAATATTGAAGAAAGCTCTTCCAATGCAATTGATCTTGATCTTTTACACAATCCAACACCAAACAAGTGAAAAGTTGAGAGAAATTAATGATAATAAGGCATCATAACTTATAAAAAAAGATGTAAAGAGACACACCTTTTGTATTGCAACAGGATCTCAAATAGAATGAGTTAGTTCACTATCATATATACCTATGCTCGAATGTCAAACGCTCACTGGCTAGCCAGTATACCCGGCCCTGTCCCCAAACAGGGCCGGGTGCCGACTCCATACACCCCAACCCTGCCTTGTCATTCACGACTGGCTGCAGTCTGACATATATGGAAAAAAATTGAATCGATAAATATATATCCATTTGTCTTCGCCAACCTTCAAAATAGCTCTCGATTACTTTATAACTGTGTTTTAGAAGTAGTTTTCTGTTAGATCTTGGCTGGTTCTTAAATCCTGCCATTTTGTTCGGTCTTCCTCGCTGGTTCCCGAACTGCAAAGGGCCTCGCCTATTTACATAGAACAGCTGTTCATCCCTGAATGGAGATCAGGGGTGAATACTTGACCTACTCACTGGCCAGTTGTACGGAGTCCGTTCGTCAGATTGTGACGGACTATAGATAATAATACCATGTGTTCCTCTGTGACCCGTTGGGTGAGTAATAAAATGGTATTCTGAATGATTTCCAGGTATATATCATGATAAGGAGACATAATGAGGTTGGCTGAATCCGTGTTGTCTTTGTCGGTAATAAAGACGTCGGTCTTCGAACTCAGCTTTGTATTTTCGACACAAAAACAACACTGACCAAATTTCATTGAGCCACATTAATTATGGCTCCATATATTACTAGTTGCAGTTGATATTGATGCTGACCTGCCCCTTGTAGCAGGGTAATATCACCTCTTCTTGTTTCAGCCCCAGCGTCAATGATCGAGAACCACGTCAAGAATCCCATACCTATGCCGCCACCGGGACCCGTATGTACCGGCGGTTGTAACGGGGCCAACGAGTGGTGCATGCAGACACCTGACGGGTGTGGGGACAGTTACAAGGCGTGCAGGTGTAAACCTGGCTACGGGCGCGTCGCCGGTGTCTGCAAGAGGTGTAAGTCGTACTTTCTCATTCTCTATGTGTTTGATTTTATTTATGTTCCTCAGATGTACACCCCTATATATCACTATTAGTAGGTTACATTAGTAGATTAGGTTGTTCTCTGATACGCGTCTTGCACACCCCCTACTTTCATATTCTCAATACGTCTACCTTCTATTTGAAGCAAACAGCCGATTGAATGTAAATTGATACTAGCTTCATTTACTCCGCGGCCCGTGGAAGTTTGTTTTTGCTGGAAACATAGTGGATCTGTCGCAAACGGGACGCGGGCAGTGGTCATTTATACTGGGGCTATAAGGGAGCCAAAGTGAACCCGATGCAACCACAGATAGATAAAAAATACTATTTCCGGGTATAGGCGCTCAGTACTTTGACTATGTAGGTTCCAGATTATATTTGTCGTTCTTCAATCTTTTAGATCCAAATTTTTAATAAACTTAACAACTGTCATCGTAGTTTTGAAACAAAGTTATTCAGAGACGATAGTTATAAACTTCACTTCAAAAGTAACAAACGGGACCAAAAACAAAAGTCTAGCCTCAAACCCCCATAGCTTTAGCACTAGGCCTCGTTCTTACTTGCCACTGGAAATGGTGTTTTGTAGGTGGGTATCTGTGTTTCAGCGGTTTCACTTTGGCTCCCTATAGTGGCCATGGAGGCAAAGCTTCAAGCCACCATGGAGGGACCATGGTGAGTCAAGAAGAATGTCAGACAACATCATAGGCCGGCATTGGCAAACACCGCTCGACTTGGTACCGTTGGTACCACAGAAGAATTTTGAAATAACAAAACGTTTTTAGTGGGATGTGGTTTATGGGATAGGGCATACCGATACGTAACCGAACATGTTCGTTTGCATGAACCATGGCATGCCTGGTCATGAATGGTGGCATTCCCGTGAACTTCTGCCATCCCAGGAAAGCCACATTCTGGCCCAATTCCCTCACGTTTGCTACATTCTATTGCAGTGTGTCGTGGTGCATGATGTTAGGAACAGTTTCAGTGCAGGTGGCAGTGCCCAATGTGATATCACGCAATCTTGCTGTGATTCTCTCCAGTATCTCATTATACTTTTCATTGCGTGGTTCGCTTGTCATCATTGTAGCGATATGGGCCTGCTGGCACAATGTTTATAGCGGCTCTTATAACTTAGTTTGGAACTTGCCCTTGATTATGACCTTCATGGAATCACTTTTTAGCACATTTCTATCTTTGACCAGTAGCGCATTCCACAGACAAGCAGTTTTTTACGCTTATATTTCTCAGGGTTTATCTGAGCTGCAGTATCTAGCACAGGGCCATCTTGTAGTCTGGGACCTGTTTCAGTAGTCTTGTGACATTAGGTCTAGACAGACATCAACAGCGGCACCAACAGTGCAAGCAACAGCGGAAAAAGGCTAGCAAATATCAGAAGATCGAAGTGGCCAATCTTCTTCATATTTGGAACTATATTTGGATTATAGATTATATGTATCTCCTACTCATGCTAAAGTTTCATTGCTTAATTACTATGAGAAGTGAGCGAAACTCTGTGTGTCATTGACTGCAATCTTGTGATCTGTCCGTATGGTGTCACAGACGCCATCTAGACATGTCACGAAACTACTGAAACAGGTCCCTGGTCTCTGGTCTGGTTTGCCAAGTAAGATTCGTCCAGGGATTGCATGTGGACAAAAGGCAAGAGGTGGGATTCTCTATAGTTCTCTAGATAGTTTAGCTTGCATCATTGATGCAGCTCCATTGATGGAGTCAGCCTGTCAGCGTTAAGGCATAGTCGAATGCCCCGGTTTTGGCAACGGTGCAAGTTGTAAGAGTATTTCGGGTTTAGTGGAGAGGATCGCTCGTCTTTTCACCTACAGTGGAAAAAAATTTATCCTTCCCCTAATAAAAACGGTCCATAGGCATAACATAGGCAAATTTTATGCGGCATGCCATGACATAAAGTGCGATTTATGTCTCTAGGGGCATAAAAAAATAGACCAATCAGCGACTAGATTGTGAGCTGCTCCGAAAAAAGTTCCGGTTGGACTCAAAAGTTCTGGTTGGACTTTGGTTGGTCGTTCAATCGATATTTATATTTTAGTAATTCAAAAGGGTAGAGACGGGGTAGGATAAATACGAAACCGAACTCGAGTTAGACTTGTCAGTGTCTATGCCACTCTGGTCAGGTCTGTTCCTCACTACGCTCAGCTAACGCTTCGCGTAGTAATACACAACCTTCCCGTCGTGGCATAAACACTGACAAGTCTAACTCTCGTTCAGTTTCTACTAAGTCCCTTACTCAAGGTAAGTTACGACCTTGATTTTGTACAACATAATTGCCTGTTTCTTTGTTAGGTATTTGTGGATGTAGGCCAATAGCCTAAGCTTACGGGAGGCCCTTCTGATATTATTGAATGTGTGTTTTTCTTTGATCAAGAGTAAGACCCAAATAGCTGAAGTCAGATACCACTTCTATATCTTGCTTATAAAGTTTCAATTCAATGAAACCAGGGTTGTGCTCAGCTATTATACAGCCGAAAAGAATATTTATTTACCTTGATCTTTTAGTTGTTGTTGTTGTTGCTGCACCACTTATGGATACTGTTTCCATCCAACTGCATTTTGTGGGCAATGTGTGGCATTTCTCGCCCTGAAGTGTACATGACTCTGTCATCTGCATAGAGTTTAGTGAAGGTGTTATGTGCAGTATTGGCGATATTGTCAATATACGAAAATAATGGGCAAATGATTGAGCCTTGCGGTATGCCAGAGCTTATTAGTTTGGGTTTGGATCTTTGAACAGACGTAGAGGTGACTGAATGGTGTGATCCGGAGAAAGATATCTGTCCGATGAATTCTACATGCACTGACAACCACTGTAAGTGTCCGGACGACATCTACTCTGACGACAAAGAGGTCTGCGGGCGACGCCACGACGAGAAATGCACGGCCAGCTCCAACTGCAACGGCCAACGAGGTATGTTCCCCCTAAATACCAGATGAAGTACACATGGCGGTAGAAAGCTGAATTAACATATGAGCTTTTGATTATTCAATCAGAGCGGGAAGGTAGATAGGCAAATGATGTTGTAGTTTCCAAAGTTTCTAAAACCGCAGTGGAAATTCTGATAATCTGACCATAAGTTATTCTTACTCTGTGATGTATATTGTGACAGGGCCAATGACATGTCAAAGCAGTCTGTGTAAATGCGCCCCCGGCAGTGAATACCGTGATGATTATGGCAGGAAATGCCTTCCACGTAAGTTATATTCATATATTTCCATGACAACGCGTATATATATATATATATATATATATATATATATATATATATATATATATATATATATATATATATATATATATATATTCAGACATGTAGGAGTATAAATGCACCACTAAACATTATTAGCCAGGATTGTATAGGGAAGAAGGAGAAGGTGGAGAGTAATATTGAAATGAGATAGTGCTCAGTTCGTATTCCATCGATGAACAATGCCGTCAGCCTACATTCCTTATATTTTGTCCATTCCCCCTCGAGGACCGGGTTTCCCTTACCCTGTGTAATGGTAATCCAGTCTCATAGAATGATTGAATATTTGTTTACATTGTTGCTGCTAGAAGTTAAAGCCTGTTGATGCTTGATTCTCACATATACATTCATACATACGTTTCTATACCTATGCATTTCATATCACGTGTACATACTATTCTGCTTAGGTCCCTATCACTGCACAGTGAAGTTCTTAGTACGTTCAGAGATTTTGCTCCCGCCTCCCCCACTTTAAAAATATTCTGTCGCCCCTGTAAGAGGTGTTATCATAGCGTGCTTCTGTTCAACCCTACAGTGGTGCCAGCGTCACTCTTTTAGATGAACCTATACTGCTGACGTATCACTTAGATATAGAGTCCAAGGTTTGGCCAGGGAGTGTCAAGTGACAGTTTGGGTGATTTCCATGCTTAAAAGTCTTGAGTGTATGGACCTTTTCCCTGTCATCCCACTACCTAGTCTCACCCACACAGTCTTTCCATTGAAAATGGACATCGTGCTATTTGACAGATGAAGATTACTTAATGTTGCAGTTGGAGGCCCTACATGCACTAACAATGATTGGTGTTTTGGGGGCCAGACGTGTGTACTTGGGAAGTGTGCCTGTCCCAGTGGGATGAAATTTGACCAAGAGAGCTTCAAATGCGTCGGTTCTAATGGTAAGGCCAAATTCTTATAGCATTATTAAACTAAATTTGTGTTGTCCTTTGCTATAACGTTATGAAATCATATATGGGCCATACAAGTCCAACCCAGTAAATACAAGACATAAATCTATGTGTCCCACAGGTAGATATCTTACGTATAATAACGTAAAAATGTTAAGGCTTACTTTCTTCTGTAGAACGTATGGTAATTTCTGTAAATTCACATAATTGATATTACGTTTATGTGCATAAATTCACGTTTATGTGCACGAATTCACTAGATGGCATGGCAGTAGTTTCTGTCAAATTTTTTATACTTCTTAAGGAGGATATGGCCTGTAAAGTTGGTTCATTTACTAAATTTACCATACCAGCAGTTTCAATTATCATTAATCTCATTCAGGCTATGATTGGCTGATCTTTTTGTCACTGCAGTTATCCTAATTTTGGTAAATTATCTACTTTCATGTATATATACATATATCTATATATATATCTACAAGTATATGTTCTGTGTTCACAGCTCTGACTGGGGTGGCTCAGGGTGGAGAATGTAGCATGGATTACAAGGTGAAGGACGCCCTGGTTTGTGCATACGGCTTTAAATGCGCTCAATGCAATCCTTATATCTACAAATGCGTCTACGGTACGTTTGACTTTATTACTAGGATGTATGTAGAAACATAAATCATCTAATGTAAAGTAGCAACATGCCATTTATCTAGGTACAAGAGAGTAAGCGTAAGTCATGTATACTTCAAAAGCAGTATACCTTTATATCTTATATCATTCAGAAATGTCTTTCTCTGAAGAACTTATGGTTCTCTCTATATAAAGGCTTGCTGGTTTGATAAATCAAAAGGTGTATAGGACATGACATGTTATAATTGTCCAATGAATGTCCAGCACACAGAGTTTACATGGTTGCTCTTCCCCTCAGAGGAACACATCGAAGTCTAGTCACTTACCAACAATCGCTTAAAACTATTACCATGTTACACTAAATCTGATATCCAATATGTATTTCTGAGTTTATTTGAATAGCCCCAGAATTTAAACTTCGGATCTACATCTTGAGACACTCTATTTCTCGTTTCAGCGCCCACCGACGCAGGCACCAGGGTTGGAGCTTTCAGTCTGTTGTACCTCTTGCCTCTCTTCGCATTAATCGCCATGTAAAGGTATGAAACTTTTAGATTGACCTCAAATTAATTAGCAATGATTCCTTAGGAATCACCAAACAACATTTAAATGGCAGTTAACATATTGCAGGACAATCATAATGTTTTGATATGCTTTCAGTTTAACCTATTGTGTTATGATGGCTAGGCTTCGTTAGAATAAAAAGAAAAGTGGCCTTCCCATATCAAACATGTAGGTTTGCATTGAAGGACAGAAATACGTGTAAAAGGATTAATCTGCAATACTTGTATGTCTCGCCCACTAATAAGCCACACAGCACTTTATAAATTAGTCAGAAATTATGACATGGAATAGTGGCATACAGGGAAGATCTTCCCTCCAGACCGCTACCTTGGCGCAGAGATATTTAAGCAGGGGGCGGGATTTATACTTGGAGAGTGGACCCTTCGCGGCATCATCCCCTTTCTTGTTAGAATATCACCGAAGTCTATTGTCTAAACGTGGCAGCCCTCATAACGATCACCACTGGTGACTGCTGGAGAAAGCATATGATACTTTAGGTTTCCATGACACATTCGGCTCACATCGCGCGATGACCCGGTGCCATCGCACCGGAATTCAGTGTTTTCATTGTATAACTACTGAGGCAAACTCCACATAATGAATACACATGTTTACGAATACATACACCATGGAATATCTTTCATACATTGTTTAAAACTATTGTTTAAAATTCTGGTCTACTTATGGCATTGTCCTGTTTTTGTTTCCCGACCGCTACTGGGAATAACGTCTCCGGACGACAGTATTGTGTCTGTACATCTCTTGAATAAAAAAAATCCTCTGTTAATTTCCTTGTTCCCTCACATATATCCCTCTGCACACTGGCGCCATATTGTAATGGCCGCCTAGGAAGATCGAATGAAAACGAGGCGAGCCCTCTCCACTCAGTCCAGAGTATTGATAAAAACCTAGTGTTTTTCTAACCTGAAAGATGGAAATAGCTCTCACGTGATGAATAATAGGCCGATTTTTATAAGCAATACATTGTTAGAAACCTGAAACTTGGGCTTATCTGCGGATATATATCTGAGATACCTGTGATATGAATAAGATTTCCTGTCAGAGATTAAACATCGGAATTGTTTATGTAAAAAACACTAAAACATTTTACCTTCCTGTATTCACAGCGATTTAATGAAAAATCTATCGTGATGACATATAGAAATAACCATCCTATCTTATTAGGTATCTCATGACAATTAAAATGATACCAATATTACCAGGTTGTGATAGATATTTCCTGAGGTAATGGACTAATAATGCATCAGTTAATTGTCAGTAAATTTAGGAATTTGTTAGCAAAAATCTAAGTTTTGAGGCTATCACAGGAAATTTTAGCCAAGACATAGGTATATGATATCTATACCAACAAATAGACCAGAGTCTTAGCTTTCTAACAATGCTTTATTTATAAAGATCGGCCTGTTATACACAAAGCCAGAGCAATTCACATTTTTTCAAGTTAGAAAAAAGTTTTTGTTCCAAGGTACATATATATAGTGTCTAACACAATATAATACTGTCAGACCCAATGCTCCATTATCTCAGGAAATATCTATCACAGACTGGTTATATAGGTATCATATTAATCGTCCTGAAATACCTAAAAAGATAGGATGTTTATTTCTATAGGTCATCGCGATAGATTTTTCATTAAATCACTGTGAAAACAGGAAGGTAACATGTTTGTGGATTTTTTTACCAAAATAATCTGGATGTTCAATCTACGACTGGAAATCTTAGCCAAAACACAGGTATATGATATTATACCAACAAATAGCCCCAAGTTTGAGCTTTTTAATAATGTTTTATTTATAAAGATCGGCCTGTTATTCACGACACAACAACAAATTACGATTTTAGTTAAATCTGTGCTTATGGGTCTGAAGCCATACTGCCAACCCAGGTAAGGTACCATGCCTCGTTTTCACATGCAAGCATGTTGCTGGTTTTCGGCAAGCAGGGCCTAGTTACATGCAACCAGCGCAACCCGATCGCAGCGCCACGCTTATGTGCAAGTGGTGAATATCCAGTCCAGCAGGTTTCGGGGAGCTCAGTCGCTGCTGACATCTAGCGGGCAAACTCTGCACTACCCTTTCATCACGCCCATCTCACCTCTCCCACTCCACACAATAACGTATGGTGCGTCATCCTTTCTCCAAACTGTAGCTTGCGCGCTTCATACTAACTGTATTTATTTATGTATTTGATCGATATCTCCGTTGACCATATATCATATATCAACATGTGTAATAGGTTATAGGCCTATGACATGTCCCAGCTATCATGAATATTTTCTTATTCTCGTTTCAGCTGCTGTCTCTTAATCGATATTAAAGAAGACTGGAAACACCAAGAAACCAAGAAAGATTTTCAGCGCAAGACGAATCCCTAATCATACTAGTATTTGGAGAAATATGTACTTAAGTCCATCTTCAAACCAACAGAACGACTTCAGATACTTTCTTTTTAAATGGATCGACAATACAAACGGCTATATCTCGTAATTCAATGGAATTCTGTATATTGACAAGAAAGTACTATTCTAAAGAAAGTACTCTGCCAATTACTTATCATAGTTTACTAATCTTTTTAATTTTTTTTTATTAGAATCAATGCATCATGCTTCAGTGATGCCTGGAGGCATCGAGTCGCTCTTCACCTCGGAATGACTAAGATTTCGATTCCATTTTCTGGATAGACTATTAAAATAAAATATTCACTTCCATATCGCTCCATGATGATATAGTTATAATGGCAGAGTGACATTTTATTTCTAGTTAATGATATCCCGATGGAACCCTACCCAAAACAAGGGAAACCCCTTCTAAATGTATTTAAGATACTCTCTGAAGAGCTGTTCAACCATTTGCTATCCTGCATTAGAATAGGAAAAAAGATACAAGCAGCTGCAGTAGGCACACTAAACAATGCTTCCTTGAAATACCATAAAAGGTACCCTTAAAATGTACCTTTTAGATTTATAAATTCAATAGGGAACAAATACATACGAAAAATGATATGATATGTACAAACTAAATAATTTGTAATTCACGCAAGACACCTATAAAGGCACTTTTTTGTGGTTGCCTTTCCCCCCCACCTGTCATACCATGTACACATTGAAACATATTGTTGCTACTAGCAATGTATTATTCGATTTCAAAATATTGACGCACATAAGCTCTTATTTGGTTATTGGAATAATTGTTAGATCTATTTGTAATAATCCTTATCTAATCTCAATTATCGAAATAACTATACAACTTGCATAAGGAGTAATTCGCGTCGAATAAGTAGAGCACCCCTCTCATAAGATCTCACACTCTCTAAGTAGTATTCTGTACAAGGTTCTCACTACGCTCTATGGGACACAAATTCTTAACGAACTAGGCTTAGAGCCTTGAGAATCCACTGGCCTGCCTCCCGTGCTAAACACGTACATCAGATCCTATAATGATGCCACCTAGCGGGAATACTGTGTACTTGGTGCCCTATTGGCTTTATTTGGACTGGAATACAGAATACCACTAAGAGAGTGTGAGATCTTATGAGAGGGATACACCAAGTTATAGGCAATTTCTTTTTTTATATTGCCTTGATGCTTTAACTACTGTGATTACTTGCCGTGTACTGTAATGGCAGCTGAAAAATATATGTGTAGCGGGAGATCTATCTACAAGAACAAGAGACCGAGATTTTACGTATAATTTAATTTCAGAACAGATCCTGATTACAACATTATATATACACGATCATATATATTCAAATTTTGTTGGAAGATCTGATATTTTTTCAAGTAAAGTTTATAACATTTATCCAAGTGCTATCTGGTGATAACAATATGCGTATACATGTATATTCATTTTCAATTCTACCTTCCTGTTGTAATTCTTTCTATTAAAATTAATGACAGTTCAAAGTCTCCATCTCCAGTCTTGTTGGCCTTTTTGTAGCCTATTCTTTGCACAGACGTGTGGAGCAAGTGACTACTCCAGTGGTGGGACTTGGGTTGGCTGGCACGGCACCTGTAGCACCATACCATCTCCAATTTAAACTCATATATATTCTATATATCTCCATAATTACCTAATCACTTAGTAGACTATTAGGTTATATTGAAAATAGGCATATTTTGGCTGCTGTGTCGCCCATTTCCTTTTAACCCTATGGAGACGGATGATGCCGCAAGGCATTGCTTGGGCTGGGACTGATGATGCCTTGAGGTATCATTTGTCTGATATTTATAAAACTGTTTTTCACAAGGAAATAACTGATCAATCAAGTTTACATTTCCATATGATATAGATATAACATGATATTTCGGGATATTAGACAAAAAAAACATTAAGAAAGGCGTATCATATCATGTGATCAACTTTCGAATTTTGAATTCAAGTGATTATGTGCCCATCCGCTAGAACTATACACTAATACATGTACTCAGTGTACTAATACTCAGCAAAACTCAACCTATCGGACTAGAAACATACAGGAGAAGTAATAAATACAAGTCGTTGTACTTTTGGAACTGAATCATGAAATCAGGTCTACCCAAACGAATTCACCACCAAACCCCTTTAGCCCAAAAGAGTAAACTACGATAACTAGATGTACATGTATGATTTATCTTGCGATAGCCCAGTCCGACCCCATCCATACACTTTTAAAGATAGTATTACTGCTAACTGATTATCGTTTTCATTATACATATCATATACTAATTATGTTTGTCTCTTTGTTAAAAAACATGTCTCTAAAGTGAAATTCACACGATGGGATTCATGTAAATGTGGAGAGTATATCCCCCTAATCGTATCAACAGTTCCATACCGTATATTTGGTATCACAAAATGGTATTCAACTGTAAATGTATTCAGGACTGTTATTCACCCAATCTACGGAGTGTTTGCAGTACGAAACTATAAATATGAATATATCAGATACATCTAGAAAAACTCCAATATCAGCAACAAATCAAAGTAGTGAATAGAGTGCAGGGGTTAACTAAATCAATATGTGTAATAGATATTCATTTATCTTGTGTTTCTGCCTTTTAAACCACATTCATTCTCAAGTCCTCATTTAGAGGATTAAACACCACTTTCATAGGAAATTTCAAAGATTTTAATCATTGACTTAATCCCACCATATAAAATGCATCCTTGTACCATCTAATGTTGCTCAGTATTTCTATGATATAGTCTTGTCTGCACATTAGATTTGAAAAAAACTTAGATGTCAAAATATCATTGATAGCAATGATAATTGATATCGATAAGCCAGTATGATGCTAGGGGATGTATAATGGTAGCCATCACAAAATATTTACCATTGCATTTATATATTGAAAATCTCTTAGGGGCCATCCATAAAGTATGTATGGGAGATAGGGGGTCAAGAATTTTGGAAATTTTGCATATGCTCCTTTTTTATTCTAGTGCATATAGTGGGTCAGATATAACACACGGTTATGCATTTAATGAAACAAGAATGAGTTTTGGTACATGGTTAAGGGATCATCTTAGGAACATTTTTACATGCATGGGCATTGCAGATAAGTTCCTGGAGCGGAGTGGCGGCCATATTGAACATTAGCAATCACAGATCACTATTGGCACTTTTCAGAATGGTTATTAACAAGTGGTCATCCATAAAGTATACGTAGAATTCCAAAAAGACCCCCCATCCCAACTCCCAATCTTGTATGCAATAGAACAGAAAAGGGGCATATATAAAATTTCCTAAATCTTTTATCCCCAACCCCTCAGTGCATACATACTTTATGGATGGCCCCTCAGGACAAACCTATATGAATCACCTCAAATGTGTGAAAATGAACAGAAAACATGGAATGATTCATTCACAGATAATTTTGCCATATACCAATGTGTGGGGAGTGACTATCTTGGACTTTCAGCTGAAATATACATAAATCTTGAGGTTTTTCATGTAGGAGTCTAATTGCAACCACACCAAAGACACAAGACACAGGAAAAGTTATTTCCTGTGTTCTGGAAGGTTAAACTTCCTTATTAAACATAATTAGATTCTTCTAGTTAGAAAACGATAACAGAAAATTGATTGAAAATGAGCGGTAATAGTCATAATGGCCATAATTCTGCTCCTATTTAAGCCATGTTTCAGGTGTACTGTCCTAGCAAGAGTGGAGTCCAGGGTTCAAGGTGTCATGTACCACTGTGTTTCCCGATTGTCTCTCATTCTCATCTCATAGATCTGATCTTGTATGATATGAGGCAGGTTGTTCATACAGTATAAAACACTATCTTAACCCTTTAAGGACGGCCGCCTATGGCAGAACTGCAAGCATGGGGACCACGGCTGACAGTGACCATGCACACTTCTAGGGAACGGGGGCATTGTCCTCTGAACTCAGAATTCGAAGCTTTATCAGGTGACATGATATGTTATTCTTAATATCTCTATTTCTATCATCTAGAATTCGAAAATATGATGTTACACCTACATTCTGTGCAAATTTCAAGTTTATTGTTATATTATTAAAAAAAACAAACTTAATAAAAATCCAGCAAATGATGCCTTAAGGCATCATCCACCCCTGGCTAGTTGATGCCTTAAGGTATCTGCCCCCTGCCGGTTGATGCCTCAATGCATCATCCGCCCCCTACCGGTTGATGCCTCATCCACCCTTAAAGGGTAAAGACTGCATCTATACAAATTGAATACCCTTAAGGATAAAGGTACTGAGGAATGGGATAGCCTAGCACACTCGTTCTGAAACTAGGAGCAAATAATATGCTCATCATTGATGAACGAGCATGGAATTATAGATGAATAACAACTAAAATGTTTGGGTTATATTCAGTTAATGGGTCATTTTCTGTAACCCACTTGCACCCAGTCAACTTGCCATTTCTGCAACTGCCTGTTTAGGATACAAATGTATCTATCTCCAGTGGGTCAATGAGGTATTTTGGTCACTAGTGGTTGCACTAATGCTAAGACACAGGCCCTTTGCTCCCTCCCCAATGGATTTGAGATCAATATCAGTAGCATTGTCTTTTACACAAGTCATATGTCTGAAATGTTTTGCATTTGTGGACCACTTGCAGTTCCTAATGCATGATTTTATGCAGCCACAGTTCAACAGTTCTTGACAGATACTGGATTAGAGCACTTTAGATGAGAGGTGAAGAATCTAATATCCTTGCTGTCACTGTGAAAAGGACCATTTTCATGTCATTACAAAGGAAGCAAATAGGTTTATATTGTTATATTCAAATAGTAAGAAGATTAACAGGTTTCCAGGGGGAAAATGATGAACCCGTTCTTCAGATCACATTACCCTTTTTCATTTTATTATAAACCTACAAACTTGCACTTCAGTCCTATACTTACTGACCTATACCCAAGTTGAATATTTGAAGTTATAAGTATAAAGAGAAACTATAGTGTAGACAGAAATCAAGATACACTTAGTTCTGAGTCAATGCGTGTAGACATAGGCTTAGACAAATAGATTAAAGCGGCCATGCTCCTCCAGTCAGCCGTTTGACGAATGTCTTCCAAGGGTATGCCACACCGGTGCATAAACGCGGCACCCGATCTCCTCAGGGAGTGTATACCGCTCCTTTGATGGTCAACGCCGATATTTGACAACAGATTCTTGAGGAAAGTCAGTAGTTTCCTGTACGATAAAGGCACTGATCCTGATTTCTCTGAGATCATGAACAATGGCGAGGTGGGTGAAGAAGGTGTATCGGCGATATGCCTCTTCAGCCAAGATACTGCGCATAACGGGTAGTTGCGAGTATAAGATACCAGAATCTGGTGGCATCTGTCCTTGAATTGGATTGTTTTTGAGGAAGGTACTCTGAGGATCATACCCCAGTCGTAAAATGCAATACAGTCTCTCCTCAGACAATGAGAATAGTCTGACTCATCCTCAATGACCAGGTTACTTTTACGCAGTAAAGAGCGAAAACTCATGATAATACACGACCACATGGCCCTGTCATTAATTGAAGAACAATTCGCAAAGAGAAACATTTTCAAAATGTCCTTAACATCCAAGGATAAGCAGATGGGGGTTGGATCACCCAGTAATCTCTTTACTCCCAAAAGGGTAGACTTAAAGAGAAAGCTGGACCTTATGTACAAAACATCATGTCCATACCACTTGTTTAGTGAGATAACTGCACTCACATAATTATCAATAGTCCTGAAGGACACAGAAGATGACAAATAAATCACATATTTGCATAGCAAATCTTCTGAAGTAGGTATAGGTTTATACATAATCATCCGAGAAAAATCTAGAAATCTCTTCCACTGGGAAGTTTTCGCCCTCCAGGTATTCCTGGCCCAGTACTGAGCCCGTGCGTCTACGGCTCTGCGGTCCAATTCCTGATGATACCTTAACACCCCTACAACAGAAATCGGGTATCGGTATGATTGCATCATTATCAAATAACAGAAATCGTGAGAAAAAAATCAGCATAAATATTACATACACCTGGGATGTGAGATGGTACAATTGTATAAAACACAGAGCCAGAATAGGAATCTTAACATAGCCATCGATTCCTCATTTCTACTTCTGCCCGAGTTTATAGCGGCAACCACCTTAGTATTGTTAGAGACAAACAAAATCCTGTGATTTCTCCATTTGTCTCCCCATCTGACAAAACATTCCACTATTGGGTAAAGTTCACGTACGTTGATGTTTGGAGAGACATCCCAAAGAGTCTCTTCCACCCAGTGGCAGTGTGGGTCCCTTTGAGAAACATATTTGTCCCAACTTCCTGCGAGCCAGTCGTTTTCCCAAGTGGAGCAAATGGAATGTTCATCATAGATGAATGAGCGTGCAACTATACGTGAATAACAATTAAACAGTTTGAGTTACATTCAGTCTATGGATTGTTCTCTGTAAGCTAATGGAACCCAGTCAACCTGTTATTTCTGCAACCACCTGAGTCTAGGATCCAAAAATATCAAGGTCAAGCACCAGTGGGTCAATGAGATATTTCGGTCTCTAGTGATTGGTCATGGTCAGCTGAGCATGCTTCTAAGGTCCTGAGACACTGGCACCCTGCTCCTTTCACACTATCACAGAAAAATGTCAAACCGGAGCTGGCCGGGTATGAAAACCAGTCCATGTATGTACTGAACCTGAACCAGCCTAAATAAATGATTTTAAACAAAATATATTAAAAAAAATAGCACACAGGCAGTGAAGGGATAGTTTTCTGGCAGCACGCTGTAAGTGTATGTGAGCACTCTAACCTGTTGGTCTATAGATGATGTATATTGGCGTGCAAGCACACTCTAATAAAGAACACGACTGATACGTTGGCAACTGCAATTAGGGGGAGGACGGCGGGGACGCCCCGCAAGAAACGGGTTTCACAGAGTGGATGTAGCCGGCCCCTGGATATCGGGGACTGCAGCTCCTTCAGCCGGTGCGCAAGGGGGTCTGCTCTTCCGGCGTGGCCTTGGTCCTCGTCAGGGAGGGGGCGGAGAGGTGTCTAGAGCGGGCGCGTGACAGAAGTGGAACGGTCTCGTTTAGATATACAGTAAATACATAGACAATAATCGATGGTTTTGTGGACAGGCGGCCGTAAACTACGAGGGGTTGACGCGTATTAATACACGAGCGCTAGCGAGTGTATTACGAGGTCAACCAAACATCAACATCTGAATGATCAAACTTTTACGAAAGGTGTAATCACGGTATGCATGCCTGTCATTTCCTTGAGTAGCGTTTGGCCGACGCCTGGTGAGGGCCAAGGTCGCTCACCAGCTTGTCACCCAAACTCTTGAAGTACCTCTCTGCGGCACCTAAACACCAACATAGCAATATTTGTATCTCATATACTGCATTCGGGATGTTTCAAAATAGGTCTATCCCAATATTTTCTTGATTGAATAAAAATGACAGGTGTATAACTGGCTTCAACATTCACTCACTTGTTATAATCTTAGATAAAGTCAGTACCAGCTTTGAAAACCTTGCATGTATTGGGTACCAGTGTTAAACGTATGCTACGGTTGACAAAGTCTATGTCGAAGACCTAATATCTTAACTTTGGTAAAACCATCCAAAGTAAGTAATGCTATATCATACTTACTCATGATGTCGTCTAAGGTTTAATTGGGCCACGTCCCTCTTACATTGTCCACCATGAAATTGAGCAGGGGCCTGTTCTCCATGTCAGTAAAAACCCTACTTTTCATGTGACTACTACACTTTCCATTACAACTATCTCAAGTTATCAATTCTATGTTAATATAACTATCAACAGTATTTGTGGTGAATATATATTGTATTCGAGAGAATTCGTTACAGCTGTCAAGCCATAAGAATTTTCACTACAGTTTACATACTGTCCTACTTTTTGTTTCTAATGCAAAATTCTGTATTTCTGTTGCCAGCACCCAGAAAATGTCTACTAACCGATTAATTTCTTTTATCCTTTCATGATAAAGTTTGTCTACAAGTTAGAATCTGCTATAAGTTGGTCTATAAGTTGAAATTTGCTATAGGGGACAGAGCCATTGTTAGTTCACGAAGTAGTCACCAGGTGCTCGGGGGACAAACCTGTATTCTGGCTCTTTGTTCTTACAAAATTCAACTGCCTTTCAATATTTTACTATGGTTCCCTTGACTCTCTACACCGATCCCAAAGCAGGATGACATAATGATTAAACCCAAGACATGATATTTTCCATATGGAACACTTTATATAAATATGTGAGCAAGGCTAAAGTTGTGACATTTCCCAATTATCACTCACTTCTTTTCCACCTCCTTTAGTGAAGAACACCTACTTTTTCACCTCCAATAGTGAAGAACACCTACTCGGGGGGCGTCATGGCAGCGCCCATGGATCATAGGCTATATGCCGTATAAAAGCTTCAACTTACCTCTTTCCCTTGCCAACAGTCCAGGGCAGGCCCCACTCGACTACCTTGTGGTAGGCTTCTCACATCTGGTACTACAAATTGAGAACAGGTACATTGTTGGTTATTCCAGTGTACATGAATCTTTTTATTAGTGGCATACCAAACCCCACCTATATGCATCTCTATATTATGTATAATCCAATGCCTCTTATTTTCCTATACATATGAATCGATTAACTGAAGTGTAATTCTGTTTGCATCTCAAGAAATTACTCACACAAACTTTCTCTTGTACTTTGGGAAAACGTTCCCTTCTTCCCGCCGGTGCACTGTTCTTCTCCTTCTCCAAAGTGTCCAGCCATGCGTGCACTCTCTGCACCTCTTTCATGAGGAGAGAAGCCAATTTGTCTGCAAATCAAGTAAGCAACAGTTAACATAACATATAAACTATGTTACCTTTTTGGTAGTGCATGTGAAACTGATTTTTGGTTAGTGTATTTTCCACATAGGTATTAGAACAATAAACAATTGAAAATGTTCAATAGAACCAAAATCACACATTGCAGGTTTACTCCTTTTGTTTACAGACAGGGGATTTACTTGAAAAGTGAAATATGTAGCATCTAAACATTAACAACAGCTGATGCGATAGTTAAATCACTTACCATCTCTGGGTGGTGTATTGTTGATGACAGGAGTCGTCATGGCCAGCTCACGTGGCACTGGCACCCTGTGGGCCATCCCGGTGTTCTGATCATCAGAGCTGGGCCAGTGTAGCAGCGACACAGTCCCAGCTGGAGGCCAAGGTGTCCAGGGCCCTGTTTTTCAGTCACGACAATCGTTATGGGCGACGTGTTTTTGCCGTCAGTGTTCGATAGACACGACACTTTAGTGAATAGGCGATATGTCGTGAGTCTAAGAGGCGTAGGGCAGCCAAACGTGTTTTTCAGTCACGACAATCGTGGGGTCACGTGATCGAAAATGTCGCCCAAAGTGTCGTCCGTTCATGACACCTATGGACATGTCGCACAGAATGCGCAACTTCCTTTCCCGTTGGAATTAAGCGATGAAATTTTAACACAAGTGAGGTATACATATGACCTATAATCGTACCAAATATGAAGATATTCGGCTGCACCGTTACGAAGTTATAAGCGTTTGAATTTCGTCATAGCAATCGTCTGCTCTGGTGGCCAGTGTATTTTCCCGATGCCTGCGCTAATTTATTCAGGGACCTTGACATCGACTGCTCATCGGGAGGTGGGAGGGTGACTGGCCACCAGAGAAGATGATTGCTATGACGAAATTCAAACGCCGATAACTTCGGGACGGTCTAGTCGATTTTCTTCATATTTGGTACGATTATAGGTCATATGTATCCCGTACTCGTGTCAAAATTTCATTGCTTAATTCGTATGGGAAGTAGGGAAATCCTCTATATACGCACAGTGGTTTGTTATAGAACCTAAGACAGTTCTATACTAGTCTTAGTGGACGACAGTTTTAGCGGCGATCGTGAGTGGCGCACTACGATCGTGTCTATAGAACAGCGGCCATTTTGTGTCTTCCAAATTGTCGTGGAATCGCTGGACGATCGTAGGGTATCGTTGGCCGACGATGTCGTTACTGAAAAACTGGGCCCAGATGTCCCGGTCAAGTTCCTCGGTGGCTGTCTCTGGCCGAGCGCTGCCTGCAATTCAAAGACCTCATAGTTGTCAGTTATGGTAGTTGTATGTCATTTCTGTGTATCGAAGTGGTCAGTTGAAGTGTTAGTGATCGAATGTGACTACTGCTCTCAGTGATGCAGCTTATATAGCAATGTTCCTGCCCCACCCACAGTCACCAACCACCGTGGCATGACCGACTCACACCTTACCCTACCGCCAATGTCACGACCAACTCAACACCAACCGCTTTGACATGTCAGTTTTTGCATGACCGACTCACACCTTGCCCTTGCGCCATTGCACGCTCCTGCAGCTTGGCCGATTAAGGGCTGTGACAACACTCATTTTATGCCACCACCGACTCAACACCAACCAGTTCGACATGGCACACAGGGAATGTCTATCAAGACGCCATCCCTTTGTTACTTTGATGGCTTGCCATACTGGGGCAATGTATGGTCTTGCCTGAAACCACTGCCACGCACATTAGCTTAATGAATAAACTTTTGCATCCCATAAATAGTACAGACCCTGAGTTCCTTTGGAATGTCATACTAAACTACTTAATATGCTTCCTTGATAGGAACTGCCCTATTAGGGAAATGCGTTTCAAGAAGTGTAAACTTCCTTGGATCACTGATGAGCTAATCTCACTTATTCATGAAAAACAGGAACTAATAAGCAAATTCAAAACAAATGCTGATGATAAGTTACTGGCCGAAGCTAAAGTATTAAGCACAAAAATCCGCAACATGTTAAAACGCTGTAAAGACGAATATTGTAAAGAAGTAATAGATAAAACAAAAGATACCCCTGCTGAGTTCTGGAGACAAATAAACAATCTAATCAATGGCAAAACACAAAAAAACAATTGTAACCTTGTAGATGAGACTACTAATGTACCGATTGATGAATCTCAAACTGCTGGTTTTATCAATTCTTTTTTGCCAAAATAGGCCAAAATCTGTACAACGAATGCAACCAGGTGCTCATTGAAGAAAAGCTAAGACGCTTTGCCTCATATGTACCAGACCCTAACAACGAATTTATGCACGAATTCTCTACTGACACTGATTAGGTCAGAGAACTGTTATGTAGTGTAAGTAACGCCAAAAGCTCGGGAATCCAACATGTCTCTACCAGGGTACTCAAAGACTGCATGTTTATCTTAATTGACGAAATTACATATCTGTTCAATTGCTCGTTACAGACTGGTTTAATTCCTCCAGAATGGAAGATAGGGTACATAATCCCCATTCCAAAATCTGGGAACATCAATAACGTTAATAATTGGCGCCCTATAACTAATCTGAACCTGCCCAATAAAATATTGGAAAAAATTGTGCACAAAAGGATCTATAATTATGTCAATGATCAGAACCTATTGAATGATGAACAGTTTGGCTTCCGCCCGAACAGGGGTACTGCTGATGCTCTGTATAAATTCTGTGAGGACCTATACAAGGCCAAAAAATCCAAACCATACACGACCACGCAATATCCTTGTAAGGCTGAGTAACTCCAGCATCAGGGGCCCACTCTACAAAAATATATCGAAGCTCAAAAATGATCCAAAATGGCGCAACATGTTCGTAACCAATGACTTATCTCCTGAAAAACAAATGGAAAGAAGAGACATGCGGTGCATTGCAGCCTTTGCAAAACAAAAAGGACAAGACGCAAAACTCAAGGGATTGAAAGTGGTAATTGATCAAATCGAGTATCAATACAAGGACATGGCGAAGTTACCGGACAACATATCTCTTGAAGAGGCGAAAACTATTGAAGTCGAGGACGGGGTGGCCTTTCAGGGACACCATTCGTACCTCTCCAATATGTTTCAATGTAGAATTAGATATGATGGGTACGTATGGCACTCCAGTGAACAAATTTATTCACACAGACTTGTGATAGAAAACGATAATTCCAGATTGGCACGTAAAATCAAACTTTGTGAAGATGCGTATGAGGCTAAAAGGTTAGCCAAACAGGTAACCACAGACAAACGCTGGGGAGACATGAAGAAGGAGGTAATGACCGAAATAACCCTACAGAAATTCTCACAAAATGATGGCATTAGGGAAAAGTTGATCCGGACGGAAGGCAACATTTACGAAGCAACAACTAAAAAGTTCTGGGGCTGCGGGTTTACATTCGCCGAAACGAAAAAGATAAATAGCCGATCCGTTACGGGAAACACAATGGGCAACATACTTGTTGATATCTGACAAAGGATCAAGGCAGGAGACTAAAATGTCGATGAATTTTTGGTCGAGAAAACCCACTAATGTGATTAAATGGACTGACTGGAAGCCAAAACCTTGTAATGCAATCTTTGCGGATAGTAGAGGACGAAAATTGGTCAAGTTCCAGGAATCAGAAGAGGGTAAAAAGTTACGCATAAGTGTTTACTTTATTCGTGGGACGACACTCCATCAAATAAGTGACGAGGGTCCATTACCATCTATCCCAATACCTGGCGGATAATGTCTATGTGATAGCAGGGGTGAACAACATCACATCACGTGAAGGAAAAACATTCAAATTCAAATGGGAAAATGCTGAACAACTAACGAGACATCTCCAAATTTATTTGGAAGTCGGACTGGATTGGCTTGATCACTTTCATGAGAGGTCTAAAGTAATCATGTGTCCACTAATAGGATTGGTCCTCGGTAAATGGGCAACAAACGCGACGGATGACAAACAAGACATGGTCAACCAAAGTGTGGTTGATTTCAACAGGACCGTGGTAGAGGCCAACACGGGACGAGGTCTATCAATGCCCTGGCTAGCAGACACAGTCCACGCAAGGAAGCACGACAAGTACTACCATGAGTATAAATGGCTATACGACGGACTGCACTCAAATAGTGACCTCGTAGACAACTGGATAAATGCGCTGAATAAGTGCATCCCCATAAACTCATTGGCGGATAGTCATGTTCAGTGATGGACAAGCACACTTACATATGGGAGCATTAAATTATCTTTAAATCATGTTTAAATGACACATTTGTCCGTTTTTTATAGGGTGTGGATTGTTCTCTGGCTACCTACCGATCCCCCTGGGTTGTTAACCAGAGGGGACGAGTAGAGTTATTTCCATACTTGTCATTGACGCTTATGGACTTATTTGACCTAGAGACCCAATCCAGACCCGTTATGGTTATAGACTAAGGGTTGGAATAAGCTTTATTTGGGGGAATATTTTTAGATATAAAATGATTCTAAAGATTTACTAAAGAATACATCAAGCTAGGACCCACTAGCTGAGTATACACACCTTAGTACAGGCTAAGGTAGGTAAATGTGTAATATATACGTTATGTTATTATTAACAAATGACATTGACTAAAATTGCCTGGATACCCCTTAGGGACAGGTAAACCAATTAGGATATAATGATCTCATAATTATATAGTTCTAATGATATATGTGCGTTTTGATAAGGTGATATAGTTGAAATGAGCCTCATAGTGAACTCACCGCGGCCAATTAGAATGGCCTCACGTTGGGGGACGCGCAAATACTGCACTGGTCCCTACTGTAATAGTTGGTTCACCTTGTATGGTGTAGAGTGTCAGGATGATTTTAATGACATAGATGTATGACATAATTGATGTACAGAACTACAGGGGGCTTAAGATTGGACATGTGAACTGCTGCAGTTTGATGAGCAAGATTGATTTATTAAGAATTCAATTAACTGGATTATTTGATGTTTTATGTATATCAGAAACGTGGCTCACTTCCTCAATTCCTGATGCGATGGTTAATATTAATGGTTACGAAATAATACGTATGGATAGAATGTGGAAGGAAGAGGGTGCTGAAGATATAAAAACGGGAGGGGGTGTAGCCATTTACGTGAGGAAGGGATTGGATTATGTAATACTTGAGGATATAGGTCTAAACTCTTCTGATGTAACTATTGAATCACTTTGGATCAGAATATTGAGACCGAATAGAAAATCACAAAATATTGCTGCAATATATAAGCCTAGAGATGGACTAGGATCTGACACAGTTCTAAGGTTAAAAGAAATGATTACCAACTTTGATTTAAACAAAAAGGAAATTGTGTTAATAGGGGATTTTAACATTAACCTGTTTGAAAGGGGTAACGAATTAGTGAAAGAAATGAAGAGCTGGTTAAAGGCCCATGGCTTATTACAAATTATTGGAGTACCGACCAGGAGTAATGAGAACACTAAAACATGCATCGATTGGATACTAACAAATCTACCTCATCGTAAGCTAGAGGGAACGGTTGCAGTGAGTATCAGTGACCACTGCCCAATTTTTCTAATAGAAGGTAAAATTCCAAAGACTCATGAGAAGATTGAGTTCGAAGGTCGATCCTATAGAAATTTCAACAAAGAAAAATTCAAAGATAATATTACAAATGCAGATTGGGATTTGTTTTGGAGCCGAATGGATGTTGAATCAGCATGGGGAGATATGTATGACATATTTCAAAAATGTTTGGATGATCAATGCCCCATAAAAAAGTTTAAAATTAAAAATCTGAAGGAATTGTGGGTTACAAATGAAGTGCTGGAACTTATCAAAGATAAGGACCAGGCACTAAAAAGAGCAAAAAGAACAGACAAAGAGGAGGATTGGACCAGGGCAAGACATTTAAGAAATTTTTGTAAAAGAACAATCGAAAATGTAAAAAGGGATTTCATTAAGGACAACCTGGAAAGATCTAAAGGAGATAGCAAGAAGTTTTGGAGCCATGTACATACTCTCATACCTGACAATAAGACTAATGATAAAATAAATCTAAGGGATGACATAACTAATGAGGATATTGAAGAAACTGAAATACCCAATCTCATAAATAATTTTTTTACAGAAATCGGACCGAAGTTAGCATTGAAAATTAATAAGCCATGGGAATATTATGGGAATCTTCCGACTAACTTTATGGAAAATATTATAACAGATGAGGAGGAGATTATTAAAATCATTCGGAAAATTGACATATGGAAAGCGTCTGGGATAACAGCAATTACTACAAGATACATAAAGTTAGCTCTCACAGCAGTTAGTAAGCATGTTACTCACTAATTAATTTATCTTTTGAAACATGTTTAATGCCCAACAAATGGAAACAAGCAACTGTTATACCTTTGGTCAAGCAAAAAGGAGGAAGATCGGTCTCAAATCTTAGACCGGTCTCACTCCTGCCTGTCATGAGCAAAATAATTGAGAGAATTGTACATAATAGACTCTCACTATTCTGTGATACCCATAGTTTATTGACTGATTATCAGGGCGGTTTTAGGGCTGGTCATTCCACTACTGATACAGCCCTGAGACTTTGTGAAGATATATACCTAGGTATGAATAAGGGGGACACCACTATAGCCACGTTTATAGATCTGTCAAAAGCTTTTGACACAGTTGACCATATTATACTTATTAAAAAATTAGAATTATTGGGAATTAGAGGACCACTTTTGTCTTGGATTAGTAATTATCTTAGCGAACGATGTCAAAAAACATTTGCTAACGGTTTAAATTCTGATTTTAGACCTGTGGTATGTGGTGTGCCCCAAGGCTTGATTTTGGGGCCTTTTTTCTTTCTTGTATATGTTAACGACATGGTAAAGGCTATTAAAAAAACAAGTATACGTTTATACGCTGATGATACAGTACTGTATTCACATGGGGGGACACTTGTAGAGGATATGCAGACAGATCTTTATAATATTGACATATGGTGCCAAAGAAATAAGCTGACTGTGAACAAAGGCAAGACAAAATACATGATTTTGGGGACAAATCAAAAGACAAAAAGGATGGATCATATACAGATAAGGATGGCAGACATGTTGATAGACAGAGTATATGTGTTTAAGTATTTAGGATTTACCCTGGATACACAGCTAAACTTTAATAAACATGTTGATAATAGTATCAAGATGGCTGCACATAAATTGTTTCTATTATCAAAGATACAAAGATTTGTTGATCAATATACTGCCTTACTTATGTACAAAACTATGGTACTACCATATTTCGATTTTGGGGATATTTTTATAGGGAACTCAGGAAGTAAGAAATTATGTCAACTACAAATGCTAATGTGCTAGAATTACATAAGAATGCTAAAGTACTTTTTCTTAAAGAAAGAAGGGAATGTCACCTACTAAATTATATGTTCAGAAGAAAAAAAGAAGTAGCCTCTACAAGTGTCCTGTTCAATGTGACTAGACCAAAGATTGAAAGATATAAGTCTAGTGCAATATATAGAGGAGCCTTATTATGGAATGGCTTAAAACCGGCTATGAGAAACATTGTTGATATTGACATATTTAAGAAAAAGGTTAAAAAGGATACCTTGTTGTTACTGGAAAACTGCACCTGCTAATTGTTAATTGTTAATTTTTTCTTCTCCTGTTGCTTTCCCTGCTTGAGTTCTGTATATATTTTATAATTACAAGGTAATACACATGTAGCAGTTATTGTATGAAATGAAATTAATTGACAACAGACAATACTCTACGGATTCAATGAGATGGAGATAAGAAAGGATCAATCGAACCTTTAAAAAGACAGTAACTATTTAATGATGTAATGGTGAAGTCACTAATGGACAAATCTGGACTACATCATTCTTGGACTGACTGCCTGAATAGCGGTCAAAACAATATACTCATAGTAATATGTGTAATTTATTTATAAGACAACGACTTATCATGTATCTTTTTGAGTTAATAACTTATATATTATGAATGTTAACTCCTTTAGTGTTTGCTGAAACATATAGGAATGTAATGTATCTCGAACTGATGGGGCAATCATACCGGCGCAAGCTGAAGCCTCTGCAGTATAAAGACACAAATAAAAAAAAATAAAATAAAACAAAGGCCCGGGATAAAGCCTGTGCAACTGCTATCTGTTACTTTGATGTCAGAAAAGCGTTTGACTGCGTACCACATAATCTTTTGTTGGCTAAGATGAGGGCCCAGCACCGAATACCAGAGAACGTCCTTCTGTGGGTGACCAACTACCTTCATGATAGGAAACAATTAACTAGAGTAAACAGTATTACCTCAAGTGTTGCCAAAGTCTGTTTCGGTGTTCCGCAAGGCTCGGTGCTGGGCCCCCTCTTATTTATCCTCTACATCAACGATATGTGTAAGGATCTGACTAATGTTTCATTCTTGTAGTATGCAGATGACCTTGTGGTCTATGCCTCTGACATGAATGCTGCTACTGCCTCTTCCAGATTGCAGATAGCTATCAACTGTATCAGTGTTTGGAGTAATGCTAACGCAATGACCATTAACCTAAGCAAAACAATGACCACCTGGTGCAGTACCAGATCTCGAATAAAACGGCTAGATCCGTTGGAGTTAACTTGTAACAACAAAATTCTCCCACACTGTACTTCCTATAAGTATCTAGGAGTAAAGTTAGACTCCTCACTCAACTTGAACGAACAAATGCGCTCTGTGCAGAAAACCGTAAATGCCCGGCTGTATAAGATGAGTAAACTCAGAAGTAAGATCTCCAGAGAAGTTAGTAGACTAGTGTACATCTCCACCATTCGTCCGATCATGGAATATGCTTGTTTTCTGTACGACGGCACAAGCATGGCGCACCTCTCAAAGCTACAGAAACTCCAAAACAGGGGTCTGCGCCTTATACAGCAGGTTCGTGTCAGAGAGTATGGTACTGAGGCGCTGCATATTGCAAGCCAGGTTGACATGTTGGGGTATCGAAGACAAAAGCAGCTGATGAGTATGATGTATAAGCTTTCACTTAACCCTGAGAACTTACAGACAGGTAATAAGAAAACTCGTAGTAACTCAAAGATCAACTTTGTGGAATACAGGTTTAAATCGAACGGCTACAAACAGAGTCCTATGTATCGTGGTATTCAAATCTGGAGGAACTTAAGTGAAGAGCTGCAAAAAGCGCCAAACAAACTGGCCTTTAAGAAAGGAGTTGACCAAGAACTTCCCAGTATCTTACACATGCTTAATCAACAACAGTAGAACTACAACTGACTCGCTGACTTCAATTGACTCTGCTTATATACTAGGTTAAATCTCATTTTCATCATTAACTTCATCTGGTATCACAAGCACTACTTTGTTCCTTGTTCTTTTTGCCACTTCACTATTGTATGTATTTACTATTAATTATATGAGTGTCGCCTGTTTCATGGAAGAACTGTTCTAAACAGAATGAAATAAAGGATATAAACAAAAACAAAAACAAAAATAGACCCAATTGACAAAAATAACATAAACAAACTGTACATTTATATTCATCACCTAACATTTACCCATAAAATTTGCTTGTAAATAAAAAAGATGAGATGGAAAATATTCCACCAGCTTGGCGATGGGCAGGATCCATTTTTAAGTAACAAAATGATTATGAGACATCATTTACTGACATGTTCCGGACTATTTCAGTCCTTCATCAGACCTAAATAAAAAAGGTCTGGGATATCGCCCACATTACACAACACACAATCATGGACTTTATTAAGATTTGTTGTATGGAATGGGTAGGCCTTATGTCTGACAATTACCAGAGACCTCACTATTATTGCTAACTTTTCATAGTGGCACAGAATTTTTTTTATTAATTACCTACCACATATAAAAAGGCATGATTTCGACAGGATTTACTTTGAGTAGCTCCCCCACATAGAGACCGACAGAATCAGACCGGTGTAAGGAGATTAATTGTCACGCGAGTGAGAATTTTGTGTGCAGAAAATCTTGATCCCGCTATTTCTTTTTAGTTGTCTATACTCGGATTTCCTTCATCTCTGAGGATTTATTTGTAGCCAATTCTAAAACCAAATTTATCATTTATTTACTAAAATTTAAGATCTCAGTAACCTGAGATAGGTGTGTGACTTCCTCCGTCATTTCAAAATGGTGCAAGTTGTGCTCCTCCCAAAATCACGCCGAGTGTTCTTAGATTTCTTAGATGTAAAAAAAGATGTTCACACTACTATAATAATTGTATTACTGTGTCACTAACACTTTTTGACTTTTGCCATGCTTGAACTGTATTTGATATTTCAAGATGCTTTTCTTAAAGTTGAATAATCTGGGATGATCCCAACAAGATTAGCTGCCAAATAATATTAAGAAACATGATGACCATAGTGTGATGATGTCATTTTAAGTGTTGTATTCAGAGTTCAGATTACCCTATTGGGGTCACCCTATTTTGGTGGTCATAGATACTACTGGCACACATCAGAGACAAATATTCCTGTCGTGAGGAAATGTTGACCGTTGGAATAGAAAGTTTTATTTGTCAAATTTCTGGCCTGGACATTAATTTATCACGGGGAGTTTAGAGTCTGAGAGGTTCTCCTACATCACTTGGTTTTATTAGATTCAGTAATCTGTTTTGACAGGTCTGTGCTGTGTGAATCTTGGCTACTAAGGCACTAATGATTCACTAAATAAGGATAAATCCGTTTATTGCTAACTCTCTGGGAAATAATGTTTCATAATTCACAGTATATTTCGCTCATTACAGAAAGTGAGAACGTTCTTCGCACCACGAGCGGCTGTATACCTCTCACTTCAAAAGGATATCCACTTGGCCTACTGTATGTGAATGTTCGCTTTGACGTAGCATTCTCTCTCACCTGACTTTGCTGTCGTGCGTGCGTTTCACATAACTGAGAGTATATCCACGCTACTAATTCAGCTGCACATCTTCCTGAATTGTTGCTCCTACATAAACGTTCATCTCTGATATCAGTCCCCATAGCCAATCCACATCCACTAAGTAGGTTATATTTCTATGGTGATTCATATGCATCATACGAAGTGGTAAATACCACAGTAGAAAATGTTTTGTTCGCCGGCTGAACGAAAGTATTGTGGTGGCTGTAACTGCTAGGTTTCCTCACATAGTTTCCACAGGCATGTTTCTTATGGTTGTCCATATAAAGATACCAGTGTCAGTAATGCTTTCAATTAGCTCATATATTGATGAGGAGATCTGCAACCTCGAAGAGGGGCCAGATGAAATCACGGAAATAGATGAGGAAATCAATAACAGTCTGAGAGATGCAGTTGATGCTGATCATCATTTGTTTTCTGATAGTGAAATATACAAGGCAAGTGACACTGAAGACCCAGATGATGTTCCACCCAAATCTGAGATCTCCCTACTTGCATGATTTTTCGGATGTTTCCTATAACGTTGGGCATCCCTATACTGTATTTCTGATAATGCAGTCAATCATTTGTTAAAGGGCATTCAAATTGTGTTCCAAGCAATTGGAAGTACAGCGACTTTGTCACACATTTCCCCCAAAATTTGAGAAATCTTTGTGAAAGGTTTGGAATACGTTGTGAGTATACTAGGTATGTGGTATGTATTAAATGCAAGTCTCTCTATTATTATAGTGACTGTACGCAAGTAGTAGAGGGTGAAACTGTTTCTGCAAACTGTATTTTTCTTGACAAGAGCATTGTGCAACATCCATGGATAGTTTAGCGTGGTCAACCACTCCTAAAAACGTCACAGTTTCAAATACTGCAACAAAGCATGTACTTAGACCCTACAAACAGTATTTCCATCAACCCTTGAAATCGGCTTTCCAGTCGATGGTATGCGGCCTCAGTTTGAAGAGAAATGTGAAGTGGCGAGATGAAAAAGACGGAAAATCAAAACCTTCCAACAGATGTTTATGATGGTAGAATTTGGAAAGAATTTGGGGATCCCTCTCAGGACAACTTCTTGAACCACCCCAACAACCATGCATTTATGTTGAATGTTGATTGGTTTCAACCATATAAATATGTAAATTATTCAGTGGGTGCTATTTACCTGGCTTTCCTAAATCTTCCAGTTGAAGAACATTATCCCTGTGAGACTAATGCCAAATTTCGAGAAGGAAACATCTGTGAACTCATTCCTTAAGCTGCTGGTAGATGAATTAATTGAGGCATGGCATCAAGGCTTCCATTTGCTGAGTTTCTGTGCCCAAAAATTACATCGGCTGTTCAAATTAGAACTAATCTGTTGTGGTTATGACGTCCTTGCTGCTCAAAAAGTATGCGGTTTCTTGGGTCATATGGCTAACTACAGGAGAAGTATGCAACTGGCAACAACTATGTTCAAATATAAGAAAAAATCAGAATGGCTGGATACCGTGGATAGACATACTAGGAGTGATAAGAAGATCAAGTTCAGGATCCAAACTACAAAAAGCACCACTGTCTTAAAGAGTCCTTATAATAGAGGAGCCAACCTCTGGAATGACCTACCCGGATGGCTACAGGAGAGTGATTCGAAAGAGAAATTTAAAACTGAATACCGAGGATACCAAGTTGGAAAAAACAGACTACGGAAAAACTGAAATGTCTGACATATCTATCAAAACATTATCATTAATTTCATACCCATATCTACATCTCTGTATTTTCGACTTACTCTTGTCAACCGTTTATGTAAATTCTGAATCTGTACTGTTGTATCAGAATAACTCGTCTTTATGTATGAGAGATACAATAAACCTAATAAAAAAAAACTTTAAAAAAAACTTGAGATGCCATCGTATTTCCTGGAGTTGTGGGTAAAAAGCACTTCAGCAGCTTCAATACTGAGAACTGGGTGAACCTAGACAATATATCACACCGAGAAAAGTTAGGAAACTGGACAACTGTAAGACACATACCGAAAGGAAACAGCTAGAATCTAAGTTGGGTGCTAGATATTCTGTTCTGTTAGAGTTGCCCTACTTTGATCCTGTCCATATGACAATTATCGATCCTATGCACAATCTATTCAGGCATCTCAAACATCAACATCAACCAGTCAACCAGTACTGCTAAAAGTGTAATGACAATATGGAAAGAGTCGGACTAATCAGCAGTAAAATTTTGAGTAAGATCCAGATGAAAGTGGACAACTTTCACTGTCCAGCAGAAGTTGGTAATATTCCCCATAAAATTGCATCTGGTTTCAGTGTACTCACTACAGATCAGCTGAAGAACTGGAACCAAAGGAATTGATGCAAATGCCATCACCATCATCAAAGGCTTACTCAAGGCATTCTGTATGGAATTCTATGGTCCAACAAGCATGAAGCCAAACATGCATCTGCACTGCCATCTAACAGATTGCATAGAGGACTCTGGTCCAGTATATGTTTTTCGGTTATTCAGCTTTGAACACTATAATGGTACCCTGGGTAAATATCCCACAAACAAGAGGAATATAGAATCCCAGTTATTTATGCGTTTTGTGACTGATGCTCATGTGAACTCAGATAATTGCTATGTTGCTTTCACAAAGGATATGTACTCTATATTACATACACAATAATGACTGGTTTTGTGTACCAGTGGCCGTAATCTCCGACTAGTTGATGCGTAGTAATATCCGAGCGATTAGCGAGGATATTACGTCATCAACTACGTGGAGATTGCGACCACTTTCTTGTGGCAGTGTTGCTACTATTCCTTTTTGGGTTTTTTCTTCTCCTTTTCGCCATTTTGTTCGGGGTTGGGAGAGGAACTTAAGTATATATAAACTATTTTTTCTACTTATAAAATTGTGGTGGATATACATGATAACTTTAATGCAAAAGAAAATGAGTTTCACATAAATCATGTACGTAACGTTAACCCCATAAACATGGGTGCCGGTGGCCAAACTTCCTGTGAGAAGTCTGTGAATTGAATGTTATCTCACCCCTGGAATAAATGCCCATAGGCTTAACATTAGGAACTCGTTCCCCATGCCGCTACGAGTATTGCGGTCCGTTCTCCATGGTCTATATCCTGTGTGTTATCCATTCTTTTAATGTGTATAGGGGTGAGATAAATACAGAAAGCAACTCGTTTTGGTCAAAGAAGTCATTCTGCAACTCGTTTGAATGCTACATGATATTTAGTCGGCTGGCGCCTTGTTCATATCACCCCGCATCAAACTCGTGGAGAACGACGACTTTGACCAAAACTTGTTGGTTTCTTCTTTATAACTTCATAATGCTGAGTGGCATATTGTAAGGTGCATGGGGGGACGCAAACCCACGCCAAATCCCGTCGCCACTCCTACAGGCGGTATTTTTTACCCACAGCCACTGCTCCCTCCACCCAATCCAAAAACATTTTTCGTAAGGCTATAGAGATGATCATTTTTTTTTGACATAACAATCTGATATTTTAAATTTTTTAAGGAACACTGGCATATAGTCTACACTTCCTTTCACAGCGTAGCCATTTCCTGATTAAATTTAAAGAAACATTTTCTATTATTACACCTAGGCATTATGCACTGTTAGTGCAGTCATGTGTCAAGGCATATAAAGTCTAAATTATAAATTGATGCCTAGAGGCTTCATGCAAATTAAAAGGGCTAATAACTATTGTATATAGAGCGCTAGTACAGAAGATGTAAGTACTAATACTTGAATAAAACCATATGTAACTTTCTATCAATCATTACGGGTCTTACCCTGGATGAAAGTAGAAAAGCAGTAGCTGGGAGAATAAAATTTTATTGAATTTTATGTAGTAAAATGTAGTAAAATGTAGTAAAAGTTTATGTCAACCTTACTGGACGGCATATTAAAAGAAAATTATTAATATGACGTTATGTAATAATACAAGTAATAATTGACAATTAGAATATGAGTCAATTATGATAAGGTTAAGCACATGATATACAATATAATGGTAGTTTGTATATGATAATAAAAACGGTCCTACGTATGTAGGAAAAATGGAAAATTGGTTGAGGGTGGGTGGGAAAAGAAAAAGTGTAGTACCTGTGTACTGCAGGGAGGGTCGAGCAGGAGTGAGGGAGGTGCGAGGGCCGAGCGGACGCACCTGAGTGCTTAGTGAGTGAGAAAGCTGTGAGGCGGCAGGAGGGGCGCCCATGAGGCGCGTTAGAGGGGGACACCAGGGGAAGCAATGACCACCCGTGACCAAAGGCCATGGGTATCCCAATACCCTTACCCTGGATGAAAGTAGAAAAGCAGTAGCTGGGAGAATAAAATTTTATTGAATTTTATGTAGTAAAATGTAGTAAAAGTTTATGTCAACCTTACTGGACGGCATATTAAAAGAAAATTATTAATATGACGTTATGTAATAATACAAGTAATAATTGACAATTAGAATATGAGTCAATTATGATAAGGTTAAGTACATGATATACAATACAATGGTAGTTTGTATATGATAATAAAAATGGCCAAGAAGCCAGTAAAAAGGAGGGGGTGGGTAGGAAGAAATTAAGAGTTTATGTTGTTTAGAGAACGAACTAAGGCCAGGTTGACTGCCTTTGCGTTGTTGTTCTTTATTTATCCTACCCCTATAATGTAAAATCCCATAGGCTTAACATTGGCTTTCCATATGCCACGCTGACTGGCATAGGGAGTTTTATATGCCAGTAGTGGCATACAGCATTGTTATCACGCAATATTACAAAATCGAGGAGATAGGGTAGGATAAAATCAAAACCTGATTCGTTTTAATCTTGGCCACCGCATTCCACTCCTGAAGTTTTGGCTCCAGACTTCACTTGGCTTCGCCTCATGAAGTCACTTTGCCAAACTCCAGTCGTGGAATACGTTGGACAAGATTAAACCTCATCCAGTTTTACGATAGTATGTTCTGTGGGCATTGGACTTCCACCCACCATACCTTTGGATGGCTATTTCAGGCATCCCTGATTGGAATGCCTGAGTTGCGGCCGCCTTCCTCAGGCTGTAGAGTGTATATATAGAAGGCTGTCCGGCCACCTGGAGCAGATTCTTCCACTCCTTTGTGAGTGTCCGTGTAGTTATTGGCGATCCGTCCTCGAACATAAGGAACGGGTTCTCGGGCCGCGCCGTTGGGCCCCCTGCGATCATATCTTGTATCGCATGCAGCGGGCAGAACCTTGGATCGGGGGATGCCTGGGCCCTGTTTTTTAGTGACGACATTTGTAAGTTACGACATGTTTCAGCTGTCAATGTACTATAGAGCTACGATCTTAGGCTGGCTGCGACACTTGCTGTAGATACGACACATAGGGAGGTACTAAAAGGTGTGCTATAGTCACGACACTCGGTGGCCACTGGACCGGAAAGTGTCACCCTAAGTGTCGTAGATCTAAGACCACTCTGGACATGTCGTACCGAATGCGCAACTTCACTTCCCGTTGGAATTAAGCGATGAAATTTTACGACTAAGGTATACATATAACCTATAATCGTACCAAAGATTTCGGCGTTTGAATTTCGTCATAGCAAACGCTGCTCTGGTGGCCAGTGTATCTCTACCCTCACTCTGTGCTTACTTCACTCTCCCAGCAGAGATTCCACGCTCTTTACCACGAAAGATCTGCAAGGAGAGTGCTTGTAGATATCCGATCGATAGCCCAATGTTTTAAATTCAAATGCCGATATCTTCCGAACGGTGGGTCCGATCTTCTTCATATTTAGTACGATCATAGGTTATATGTATCCCTTAAGCGTGAGATCCACCAAGAACTGCAGAGGCGACGTCCAGCCGGCTTTGGACGACGGTCATTTCTGCTATAATCGCCTAGGCCGGCTGTCCGGCCGTCTCGAATTCTCCGTGCTGATCCACCAAATAGTTATTTCTAGCCGGCCGACGTCCACACGGCGCCCGCGGGGACGGGTCAGCCGAGTTCTCCATTAATCCGATAGGCGGCGCGCACGGTGTTTTACGTAGTAATCGAGTTCCCCGACACGCGGCGCCGTGTGCGGCTATACACTTCGACGCTCTGAACCCGCGAAAGCACCCCGTATCGTTGCGATATCGTGACTAAAAAACAGGGCCCTGTTTTTTAGTCACGATATCGCAAGTCTGCGATCACCTAAGATCGGATCAAGATTCTACGGCATTTTCTACGTCACAAGATGGCGGGTGTACTATAGACGATGTCGTGGGTTGAATCAAACGATCTTAAGACAAGTATAGAACTGTCTTAGGTTCTATAAAACGTCACTGTCGATTTCCTACGCCTTCCTTAGGAATTAAGCGATGAATTTTAAACATGAGTAAGGGATACATATAACCTATAATCGTACCAAATATGAAGCAGATCGGATTTATCGTTCCGAAGTTATCGACGTTTGAATTTGAAACATCTAGCCTGTAGTGCGGCCACCATTCACCAGACGGGGTATACACATCTCCTCAGCGTGCCCTGTGCGCCTCGAGCGGTCGTGAAAGAGAATATTGAAACATCGGATATCGTATCACGTGGTGGTAGGGGTACACTGGCCATCAGAGCAGTATTTGCTATGACAAAATTTAAACGCCGATATTTTCATAACGGTGCGGCCGATTTTCTTCATATTTGGTACGATTATAGGTTATATGTATACCTTACTCGCGTTCAAATTTCATTGCTTAATTCCCACGGGAAGTTAAGTTCTGCGTTTGTTACGACATGTCCAGAGTGGTCTTAGACATACGACACTTAGGGTCACATTTTCCGCTCCACTGGCCACCGACTGTCGTGACTATAGCACACCTTTTACCTCCCTAAGCGTCGTATCTCCACTAACTGTCGTATCTGCTCTACAATCGTATCTCTCTAGCACACTTACGGCAGATACGTGTCATAAGTTACGAATGTCGTGACTAAAAAACTGGGCCCTGGGCCCTGGAGTACAGCCGTCTTTTCTTCCCCCACGAGTTGCATGTTCTTCGCGGCTTTGATCCTCACTTTCACGTGTCGGCGGGTGAACACCACGTGGCGAACCACGGGGCGTGGTCCGCGACATACTCGAGGTACGCCATGGTAAAGCTGACTGTAGGTGTCTACGGGTCCGTGCCCATCCGGCTGCAGAAGGCGAGGTAGGTCGCAACGGCGCTCCGCTGGTTGGCAACCGTTCCTGGGGCACGTGCCTCGGATTGCCGAGCAGACGCCCTCATCAGCCTGCCAGGGACCTGTTTCAGTAGTTTCGTGACATGTCTAGATGGCGTCTGTGACACCATACCGACAGATCACAAGATTGCAATCGATGACACGCGGAGTTTCACTCACTTCTCGTAGAAATTAAGCAATGAAACTTGAATATGAGTAGGGGATACATATAACCTATAATCGTTCCAAATATGAAGAAAATTGGGTGCTCCGATTTTCTGATATTTGCTAGTCTTTTTCCGCTGTTGCTTGCACTGTTGGTGCAGCTGTTGATGTCTGTCTAGGGCTAATGTCACGAGCCTACTGAAACAGGTCCCTGGATGATCGTAGCTAAGCCGTAGCTTGAAGCTAAGCCATAGGAAACCAGTGTGACCACCACTCCAAACTAGCAGCAAATATTATGTTCATCATTGATGAATGAGCATGCAATTATACATGAATAACAATTAAAAGGTTTGGATTACATGCAGCCTAAGGATAGTTTTCTATAACTCATTTGAACCCAGCTAACTTGTAACTGCAACTGACTGAGTGTAGGATCCAAACATATCAAGCACCAGTGGGTGTTGAGATATTTTGGTCTCGAGTGATTGTTCATGGTCAGCTGGGCCTGCCTCTAAGACACTGAGACACTGGCTCCCTGCCTTGTTCTCAATATCACAGTGAATAGGACACAGATAGTGAAGGGATTAGATAGTTCCTATGCAGTACCCTGAAAGTCTATATGGAGCACTCTAACCTGTAGATGATGTATTTAGCACGGGCAGGCACGCTCTAATAAGTCACCCGCCGGTAAGAAAACTGCTACCCTTCTAAAGGCTAACTCAACACTAGGACAAGTGATAGAAAAATCAATGACTTGGAAAAAGGCTCGCTGATCAAGAATCTTCTAATCTTTCTGCTTTGAACCTAATAAGCAAGTTGGAGGCACGTATATCTAAGGCTGAAAAAACAAAAACAAAACGACAAAGCCGTTGTATACTATTACCCAGAGACTACCAACTACCGAAAATACACTCAAGGACGTATCAAGCGCGCTGAACCGTACCCATGAACGACATAGAACAAGCGAGAAAAGATATGCTCAAAACTCACTTGTAAACTTTGAGGAATTCGGAAAAAATGGAAGCTTATGAAAACAAAGTTCTTTTAGGATATGGCGAAACCAAAGAAGAAACCCCAAGAGATGCAGCCACACAATTCTTTAATGATATTCAAATCAATCCTATGGAGGAACAGGTGGAAAAAGGGAAGATTTATAAGAATCTTTATCATCTTAAGGGAAATGAGAAACGGAACCGGGTATCGGTCCATGACGAATACAGCAAGGACGAATACGAACAACAGAAAGACCTAAGGGCGTTGGCAGCACTAGCAAGAAGTAAACAGCCTCAATAAAAGACATGTCTATCATAGTAGAAGGACAAACATACATTGTGGACTCCGTGTGTGCCCAGCCAGAAAATTTATTGTCCCACAAATAGACTGTGACCACTGACCTCGTAAGAGCCTGCTTGCATGCGCTAAATACATCATCTAGAGTTTTTAGAGCGTGGTCACATTGCTCTTTCAGTGTGCTTCCAGAAAGCAATCCCTTTACTATCTGCATGCTGTTCACTGTGATAGTTAGAACAGAGCAGGGGGCCAGTGTCTCAGGGTCTTAGAGATGTGCTCAGCTGACCATGACCAATCACTCAAGACCAAAATACCTGATTGACCTACTGGTGCTTGATATGTTTGGATCCTAGACTCAGGCAGGTGCAGAGATAGCAAGTTGACTGGGTGCAAGTGGGTTACAGAAAACTATCCATAGACTGAATCTAACCCAAATCTTTTAATTGTTATTCATTCATAATTGCACGCTCATTCCTCCATGATGAACATCCTATTGGCTCCTAGTATGAGGATACGTTGTGCTACAGACCCAATTGTTATCATGAAACATAACAAACTCACGGGGAAAAAAAATTATTCCAACAACTTGCCCAGCTCAACATGGGAAATACACAGATAGTAGTGCGCCCCTTCAGCGGACGTACTATCGTAAAACCGGATGAGTTTTAATCTGGGCTCCTGTATGCGACGACTGGAGTTTGGCATAGTGATATCCAGAGCCAAAACTCCAGGATTCGCATACGGGAGCCCAGATTAAAACGAATAAGGTTTTGATTTTATCCTACCCCCCGTGAACGATGTTTTTATGTGAGGATGATAACAAAAAACATGATAAAAACCTTCTGAAGTCCTCCATATAGCTCTCCTTGCTGCTCTGAAGGCGCTTGGAACTACTTTCAGCTGCTGATCTCTGATTGGTCTATTTTTTGTACGTTCCTAGGAGCGATTTTTTATCCGTATGCGACATACGGACGCATACGGAAAGTCAATGTTAAGCCTATGGAATTTTATATTAGGGGTAGGATAACATACAAGACCTCTTTGTAATATGTGACTATTATGCCTCTACCCGACCGGAAAATATCTATAATATAATGGGTTTGCATCATGACCCAAATAATCGGAAGAAACATATACTTCAACTGGCAAACAGCAGAGGAACCACAACTATACATACCTGAAAGAAGATGGAATTTATCTATCTTTCCCATTATTGAAATTCTGGGCGAAGGAAACAATGAAAGCTATAAATCAAAACTGAATAAAATCAAATAAACTGACTTGAGCTGGTTCACTGAACTAACCCAAGACAGTATAGACTATATAATTAAAATTATACACATTCCAAATTGAACTCAAATAGAGAACAAACTATTGACTTGGACTGGGTGGCTGATCTAATCCAAGATCTTTATCAGAAACTAAAAACGCACTAGTTATCACTACCATTAGTATGGATTACCCATATATAGGAAGGTTTACTATTACGGTTATATATTCAATATAACGATGATACTAAATTGGATAGAATGATTCATGATTATTATATAGATGATGTTATGAATGAGTATAAAAAAAAACTGAATTTAGTAATGAAATCATATAAACAAATAATATATATTCCAAATTGAACTCAAATGGAAAAGAAACAAATGACTTTTTCCGAACTTCGGAGCACCCACTCCAGCGGAACGGACAAAGATTAAACAAAAAATGACTTGGACTGGGTCGCTGAACCAGCCCAAGCTCTTTATCAGAATCTAACAACTTGAGAATGGAAAAATAAACTATTTGACTAGCAGCGACCAATGGCGTCGATGTTGCTTGTCCTTGAGCATACAATGCTTATTTTGCTCTATTGTTTGTTTTATAATGAAACGTTCTATATAATATGTCTGACTTTCTCCTTATTTAGCCTAACACATGTACTACAAAACCATGAAACCAAATATACAAATTTCATCCCAATGCATGTACTACCAAACTTAGAATATGTGAATATGAGTGTTACGTTACTTAAGATGGTAATAATTACCAACACAAATTATGGAACCTAATAAGATATAACTATATAAATGACCTAAGAAACCTGAGGGGACTCAAGATCATACACCTCAATATATGGAGTTATAAAGCCAAATACGAGAGGTTAAGGACAGAACTAAAAAACATAAACTTGGATGTAATAACCTTATCGGAGACCTGGGTGACTGAAAAAAAACCGAACTTAAGGCCACTAAAAAAAAAAAAATTGTTTCTCATCACCAAGCCATGAAAAATATGACGAGGGCGCTTTTTTTTTTTTTTTTTTTTTTTTTTTTTGCTATATCAAAGATGGCAGACATACAGTAAAACCCCGCATAAGCGGACACCCTCCGATCCGGGCCAAAGTGGCTGCTTACACGGGGTGTCTGCTTACGCGGGGTTTACAGATTTTTACTGGCTATACATTTAATGCATCCCTGAGATCAGGAGCTTTAATTTGATACTAAATACACATACCTTTCATAATATATCAAGATTCATCTATTTAAAAAAAAAAAAAAAAAAAAAAAAATCTTCTAAAATCGTTTTTTCTGATGCGCGCGGTGATGAGAAACAAGTTTGTTTTTTTGAGTGGCCTAACACCTACCTGTTCCCTGGATTCAATATTCTACGACTGGACCGGATGTGGAGAGAAGACCTACAGACAAAACCCCTAAATCTGGTGGAGGACTGTTAATAATGGTAAAAGAAAACCTGGATTATGATGATAGTAAATACAAAATGAGGAATGTTAATACCAAGGACATTGAAATGCAAATAATTTGTTTAAACCATACTTACATGAAACCGATTGTGATTACAGACCTGTATAGACTGCCAAGGGGTAACAAAACCATATTTATCGAGACACTCAAATCAACTATAAGAAATGAAAACCAAGAATTTTTTATTCTAGGAGATATGAATCTAGATATGTCAAAAGGTAGGGACCCACAAGGTCCGACACTTATAAATGCGTTATCACAAAGAGGACTCATGCAATGTATCAAGGATATCACACACTATTCAGAAAGAGACACTATAATCGACCTTATTTTCACTAATACAAATTGCATTTAAGCAAGGTTGGGTTACATGATAATAAAATAAGTGACCAGCAACCCATATATATAATTAGGGAAAAAACCCAGAGAACGAAATTAGGCTACAATTCAAAGGGTGTTCGTATAAAAAACATAACAATGAAAAGTTAAAAAGATTTGTAGGGGATATTAAATGGGAAAACTTTCATAAGTGCAGGACAACCTCAGAAAAATGGGATTTTGTCATGAAGCAAATAACCTTATATTTGGACACCAATTGCCCGATAAAGGAATTCCAGATTAAATAAAAAAATGAACCCTAGTTAACGGGAGACATTGCAATACTAAAATAAATTACTAAGGGCCAGGGACATTGCAAGAGAAGCGCGTAAGATGGCAAACAGAACAATAAAAAAGGCGCGTCAAGAATACTTACTAGGGCAAATTAACCAACAAAGAAACAATCAAAAAAAGTTCTGGAGGCAGATAAATGACATCTTACCCGGTAAAAAAGAAAACAAAAACCATGTATTCAAACTAATAGACCAAGATTCCATGTTAAACATATCACATGACGATACAGCATACCATATAAATAATTTTTTTTACGGATATTGGACCTAAGCTTGCAAGAGACAAATATCAACCAAGAAGACTTTATGATAATAAAATTAATATGCTACAAGATAACTACCGTACTAACCAAATTGAAATAACTGATCTTATAAAGAAACTTAATATACATAAACCCTTTGGAATAGAAAATATCAAAACAGAAATTCTTAAAGAATTCCTTCTCGAAATAACCATATATTTTAGGGAGTGCTAGGCTTCCCACTAATAATCCAAATGTCCCGGTTATGAAGTTCAATTGAGGTTACTATGTCTTGTAGTTGCTCATAGAATACTTTAGCTGGTTTCGGGGGTGGTTTATAGCAGGTAATTACTGCTGCTTTCTTAAAATGGGGTTTATCAACCAAATTTACTAGGATTTCAAGATTTTCAGTTGTCTTACTTAGCTGACTTATTTTAGTATAGGGGGCAAATTTTTCAGACACATAGCATGCTACACCCCCGCCAATTACCTGATTGGCGATCCAGTCTGTACAATTTATATCCAGGCCAGTATACCATATTTTCCTCATATAAATTGTGTAAAAAGGTTTCTGATAAGCAAACAAAGTCTGCCCCCTGAAAACTTACCATCGTTTCATCGTGATTATTATACAAACTACGTATATTCTGACCAATAAAAGTTGTGTTATTTCCTAGAAACCTTGCGTCATCCATTATTATTATAATTAAGAACAGACACACGATTGGAGTAAAAGAAAAATTGTATATTCACAAGATTAAAAGAAACATCTACTACACTCATACGTCGTCTGGGTCGAGTATAAAAATATACAAATGTAAAACTTCTACTACATTAATACGTCGTCTGGTGATAAAAACTTGTAGTAAGTAAATTAGATGACTACATTCTAGCTCTTATTTAATGCCCTACAATGTAATAATACATAAATGGTTTACAGAGAGTAAACTAAAATATTTCATTCCACGTGGTGGCTTCTGGGGTGGATGGCGGGTAGCAAGTCGGCCAGCTTGTACCTACTGAAGACTTCAGGAAATGTGTGCCTTATATACTGCTGGTCTGCCTGTCCACAGGTGGGTATATGTCCATATAACAGCATGTTTGTTTGCCTAGGAATGTGGCGTGGTCCAGGCCTCTCATGAAAATAGAACAAGGTTAGGGTGAGAGAAATGTATATATGTTTGTTTCACAGTCTTAATTCTTTGTTTTACATCGTGGTCTTTTAAAATTAAAAACCAATTTTCAATTACTTCATAATTAAGAACAGACACACGATTGGAGTAAAAGAAAAATTTATATATTCACAAGATTAAAAGAAACATCTACTACACTGATACGTCGTCTGGGTCGAGTATAAAAAATATACAAATGTAAAACTTCTACTACATTAATACGTCGTCTGGTGATAAAAACTTGTAGTAAGTAAATTAGATGTCTACATTCTATCTCTTATTTAATGCCAAACTAGAAGCCAGCGCTGGGGCATCCCCTTCATTAAATAAATGCCTCGGGGCATACACATCGATGGCGTCTGATTTCCATCCGCCTTTGGCCTTCGCAGCATCTCTGGAGGCACCATGTAAAGCTGCTGCCTGGGCGCCTAAGCGCCTTAATGAATGTATCGTTACCTGACTAGCCCCCCTAAAGCCTATGGCTTTGAGGAGCATCTTGAGGAGTCTCAGGAGGGCGACTGCTGTGATTGGGCGCCCCTTGTCATCTATAACTGCAGGAGAAGAGGGTGATGCAGGACACGTCTGGATATGCTGAATCCATGCTTCTATGGGACAGGTGAGACCACCGACCCTGGCGACTGGAATGATGTGCGGTTCTGCAGCTGATGTAGGCTTCGTTGATCCCACATGTAGTACAAGCCCGTCCCTGGTCACCACCACATCTTTCCTTGTCAGGATGTGCTCATTTGGTGAAGCTGTTAGAAGTAGATTAGATTGTCTCAAAAGAGATACAAATAAGATGGCGATAGCTGCCCGTGCACCAGTGAGTCTGGGATAAGCCTTGGCAAGGGATTTAAGACATAGCTCGATAAATTTGACAGGTATATTTGCGGCCTGTTTCACAAAATTGGGGAGATACAAATGAAAAACGACAATGTAGACACACCAAGACCCCATACGCGCGGATTGGTAAAAAACAATATCTACCTTCCGAGACCGAGGAAGGAAAACCTCAGAAAGTCAAGTGTGAACAATGCTTTAATGCTGTGGAACTCTTTAACACAAGAGACACAAGACACGGACTCAAAAAGGATTTTTAAAAGAGAAATCGTAAAGAAATAAACTAAATACTACTGAAGCTAAAAATGCCCAACACTGTATAAGACATTATATAGTTTTTGTCGGATAATAAGTTCATTTGTATAAAACGAGGCAACATTATTATAATATTAAGGAATAAAAAGATTATTTATTTAGAGTACAAACGATTATATAGATGTATTGTACCATAGGTACTACAAGAACTCATTGTGAATAACATCATTGTTGAATCATTCTTGTCGCGTCGTCTACAGAAAAAACAATGACCGATTCATCTAATTCCAGTTGCAATATTATAAGCAATCAGAACTTGAATTGTGGACTGGCCTTACCCCTCAGGATATACTAGTCATGTCTTCCTTTCCATCCCCCTGCTCAATGAAAGCCTTTTGTAAAAGCAGATAAAAGATAAAGGGCAATATGATTTATGCATTTTAAAGGGCCATTCATATAGTATATTTCAAACAGCTTTGCACTTTACAGGTGTGAACCGTTATAAAAATATGATTTATTAGAGTTTCAGAATTATGGTCTGAAATATAGGTTACAGGTTAAAACCGCTATCAAAAGACAGCTTAGTACAGTTACAATTTAAGGTAAGAAATATATTAGGATCACCCATAAAATGGGAAATACCATCAAATTTACTGGAAATATTTTAGAGTGCAGGGTTCAACATCTCATGAGATTCTGTTCCTTCTAGAGGTAAATGTCGTCAATTGCAGGGGAAATGGAACCCTACAACTTAGACGAAGATATTGTGTTTAAATACAAAATCTCAGCAGGATTTGTCTCAGAAAGAACACCCTGTGATGTACATAAATGGTATCGTGTTAATCCCCACACCCTGAGACACTGGCACACTGTTCCTTTCCCAATACCACAGTGAATAGCACGGAGATAATGCAGGGATACTGTGGAGATTTATTTCGCAGCAAGCTGGAGGTCTCTGTGACCTTCTTATGTTCCGCATATAAAGCGCTTCCAAGCACGCTCTAACTATGCTCGGTTGGCTGAGTCCAGATGTTAGTATGCGGTAAGGATAAAGTTTATGTATTCCAGTAGCATCGTCTCATATGATACTTTACAAACTGGCACGACAGGTAGACCTGCTAACAGGATCTTGGTCACATGCTCTGGTACAGAGGTAAAAAGGTATGTTCTCATTTGTTTCTAATTTATTTATGATTCATGTATCTAACGGGGCTAAAATATCTCATGGGATTCTGTTCCTTTCTAAAGGTAAATGTCACCAATCAATTTCTTTGGATTGTGTGAGAGTCCCTTCAGATTAAAAACTCAAATAATGAAACAAACACAATAACACATTGATCGTAGCTTTCCATTGTCTGTAATCCATAATTGTACACGGATATATCATACTTGTAGACTGGTCAATGTTGTTCTTCATTTTGAATCTTCCAATCCCATCGTCTGAGCTTCACTATCCGTGCTGACTTGACGTCATGCTCTATGGATTATAATAGGAAATAATTGTGTTCCCGTGTTACACTGGTTTGTGTTTCCTTATTTCATGTTTACTGATGTTGAACCTGCAGGAAAATGTAAGTGGTTAGTTTCAGCTATGATAAATGGTTAAATACACTGGACGCGCTTAAGGCCACCGAATGAGAATGAGGGATTCAATAAATATTTTGTTCTAATTACATATGATTTAACATCTGCGATCTTGAGAAATATTGACACCAAATGACCAAGATTAACCTAAATTAACATCTCTACGTTTTTATGTTTACCTTGTGAGTACTCAAAGGAAAGGGTGTTTCTCCGTCGGTCTTATAAATTCCTGCTCGACATACACAAGACCAAAACACTAGCGAATGTGCCTGTTTAATAAAAAAAAATTCTCGGAAAGACAACGACTTCAAAATACCGTGTACTATTCATAGATCTATATACATGTATGCGACTACTATATGTACTGAATATTTGATAGGAATAAATCGGTATTGTGAAACCAACCTGCCCGGGGTGAAGCAGGTAAACAATAATCTGACGTGTGAATTGGTAAGCCGCAACCTTCGCGGGTTCCACATACAGTGGAACCTCGAATTAATTCCCCGTTTGATAATAGGACAGCGGTGATACAGCAGATTTAGGCGTTTTAAGCGTGGAGCAACGTCGACACAACCTCAATGCATTACGATGTGATTGAGTGTAGTATATGACATTGCCGGATGACTATAATAAGTTTAACATATCTAGGTATGTTTTATGGAGCTAGTTATATTCAAGTTAATGGTATTCATTGTACATCGATTAGGGAGTCTTCATACTAACATTAGTTGAAAGGGACTGAGTAATTGACAGGACGGAGATTACGGGTGCTCGTAATCTCTGCCCTATACAGAGCGGAGATTACGGAAAAATAGTCACTTATGTACAAAATAGGTGAACCATGACCTTTGGTCAGGGGTGGTCCTGGTGGCACTCCTCCGCACTTCAGCGCACCTGCGCGCACCCTATCGCTTCCCCTCTGCACCACTCATCTTCGTGTGTCCGCAGCGCACTCACCTACCCCTCAGACTTCGCTCAGCACTCGCACCGTACACACATACCTTTTTCTACCCACCCACCCTCACCTCTTTTTTCCTGCACACTACCCTCGTAGGGCTATTATATCATTTCATTATCACATTATTATGTAATAACTCATAAATATACTTATTATATATTATTACTTATAATTGACATCAATCATACTTCTGTCAATTATCTGTTATCTTCTTATTATTAATATTCATAGTAATACTCGTATCACTTATTCACATTAATAAGTGCACATAAAATTCAATAAAATTTTATTTAGCCCACTCCGGCATCACTCTTTGTTCATCCAGGGGTATGGGGTAATGGTGTGTGAAAATGTCACACAAGTAAATATGCATTGCTGAATAACAAATAGAAATATTTCATTCGCTCGGATATCACTACGCGTTTCGTCCTCGGAGATTACAGGTGATTACAACCAGTTAATATTGGTTGCGTATTTATTTCATATTCTCAATTCTTACAAAGAGACGAGAAAATGGCTCCTCAGTCTCAGCTTCCGATAAAGATAAAGAAATATATACACCAGTATACACCAATACTCATTTAAGTAGCCTTACCTCCTAAGGGAGCGTTCATTAATTATGGCCCCTTGGAATACCAAAAAAAAAAAGTCCCCCCCCCCCCCATCTGAATAGGGTAAAAGCATAGGGGACTGAGATTGAAACTGGCCTCCACATGGTGTGTGTTTCAGTCCTGCTCCAGACTCCCCCATCTTTTTTCATTGGTGCTGTTCTGTCAACAACAGATGTTTATTTGCTACTTGTTTCTTTTTTGATATTTCCAAGCAATTTCTATGGAGGGAATATTGTGCGTACAATCATCAAATTTGGCAGTACAGCCATTCTTCCCCTAGGGACCTGACACCCTACTCCTCATTCGAATGGCAGGTGTTAAGCCGAATGGGCAGTGGGTACCTTTTTTGTAATTCTTTGGTATAATCAGACCAGGTTGAAGAAATCGATGTTGAAGAAAAAACTAATGATCTTGTGAGACTGTACAGAGACTGCATTGATTCTGGGACAAATGCACTAGTGTTTGTCCATTGTTGTCTCCCTCCACATCAGTCTGTCAGACTGAGGGAGGGTGTACACCCATCTCCCAGTAGAGAAACGGCACTGTAACCATAGACACTGAACTTCAGGGGGTGATACAACTATGGTTACTTTGTGTGTTAATCAATTACTATAGTAGTACAACTAAGCTGATTTTTTGTGATATGATATGAATGCATTTCATTACAAATATCAATTCTTGTCATTGAACACAAATATGGGAGTCTCATTGTTTAGCCAAAAATTTAAGGATGGCATTCATAAGCTACATGATCTTTCCCCAAGCACTCGAGGAACTGCTTCAAAAGATCAAGGTTGGATATAAGAAAATGGCGAAGCAGGACCAGAAAATCAACTGAGACAAATGTCATCTGTCTTTCTAATTATAGAAGTAAGTTAATTTGCCCAAAGAATGATGATTAAAATCGATGAATCATTATCTCTTTAAGTTTCCCTTCTGGCAGGAGGATACATATCCCTTTGAAGGCTGCTGTTTACTACAATTCTAGGTTTATATAGAGACATATACCATATGTGAGTTTAAATAGTAAGCGACTGTGGCGCCACGAGTGCTCCGCTGGTCTGGCAGGTGCACCACACGGACACTTTCAAACGTGCGCTCATACACACTCATGCTAAAGCTACGTTTACACCAGTTTCACGGCAGTCCCAGCAGCCCCGGTAGGTCACACCATAGTTCACTGGGGAACCTTTACTGGATTCTTATGACTTTTGCTTCACTTGGCCCAACATAGGCGAGTGAGTTCCATCGCGGTGCATTACGTCCTGTTAGGGAGACTATGGGCACCTGGGCACCTGGTATACTTGTAGCACTCATAGCATCTCTTCTCCAGCAGCAGCACAGTTGTGAGCTCTGCCAGCAGCTCAAGGACTTGGCTTCAACAAGGGACAGTGAAAGCGCCAGAGACTCAGTGTTTGGATGTGTGATTGGTTGTGCAAGAAAACAAGCCAAGAATATGGTCACTTCTCCACCTTGCTAACTCAAGAACTATAAGTGGGAGATGTACCAAGCTTCCAGAACTACCTACGGATGCCGCCTGACCTCTATGATGAGATACTGAGTGTATCTTGCCTAGTATTGCAAGAATGGACACCAGATATTGGTCGGCTTTGCTGGCTTGGCTGAGATTATCACTCACTCTCACACATCTGACTAGTGGTGACAATTATCAGCGTGCCACCACCATGTCCTCTCCCTAATGATAATGGGAACAGAGATGTGAAACAAAAAGTAGTGGCTCGTGTATATCGAGATTTTGACGCAGGCTACCTTTTTCTCTTGACGAAGTAAATAAAGTTATTAAAAATATTGACTGCAATAAATCCTCATCGGTCAAAGATATTAAGACATTTGTTTTCAAGATAGCATTCAAAGCTGCACCTGACAAATTACTGTTGCTCTTTAATTCCTCTATATACTTCTCTCATTTTCCTGAATGCTGGAAAACAGCCGCTGTTACACCTATCCCTAGAAAGGGGATCTTATCCAACGTCAATAACTTAAGACCGATTAGTATGCTCCCCCTACCTGGTAAGTTATTAGAAAAGGCTGAAAACACTCGCCTTAGAGATTACTTAGAAACAAATTTACTACTGTCTGCTGATCAACATGGCTTCCGAGCAAATAGGTCCACAATTACAACTATCACAAGTTACCTAAACATATATATGACAACATAACTAACCATAAGAACCTAACTTCCCTTTTCCTTGATTACAAAAAGGCTTTTGACATGGTATCACATCCTCTTCTTCTTAAAAAAATATATAACCTTGGTCTCAACAAAACCTCCTGCGCCTGGTTCCATAGTTATCTAAGTAATCGTAAACAGTATGTAAACCTAAATAATGCCACATCTACTACATTACCTATTACCTACGGTGTCCCCCAAGGATCAGTCCTTGGCCCTACCCTCTTTATAATCTATGACCTCACTACTGCCCTAAATGATGTAGACTGCCATATCACCCTCTACGCTGACGACGCTGTAATAACCACTAACGACAGTGTCTCGATGCAAGTTCTAATACCCACTATTGAAAACTGGTGCAACGCCAACCTATTAACTATTAATGAAACAAAAACGGTTAGTATGACCTTTACCCGCAAACCTACTGAAGTCAACAACTTACTCTTAAATAAGGTCCCCTTGCAACAAATTTCTTGCTTCAACTATCTTGGTCTTAAGATAGATAGTCGTTTAAACTTTACTGAACACAGGAATTCTGTTATACAAAAAGTGTCTTATAAATCTTATTTACTTAGCAAAATCCGGCACTACATTGACATTCCTACAGCACTACAAATATATAAATCAACAATTATTCCCTACCTAGACTATTGTGACTTTATATACGACAATAGCACTCACCATACTTCCCACCAACTCCAATGCCTGCAGAACAAAATCCTTCGCATAATATACTGAGAACTTGAGAAGAACCCTAAATATACAACAGACCAATTACATGCTTTAGCCCAAATGAGGTCCTTAAGTGATAGAAGAGAGATCCATCTGCTACATTATTCATTCACCCTAGCTCAAACTCTAGAACTCAAAGACACGAGAAACCTACCTACAAGGCATAGCCAAGGGCTAGGACTAATTCAACCCCCATTGAAAAACCCTGTGTTCAACAAAAGCTTCCTGGTAAAAGCCTTTAGACTCTGGAATACCCTGCATGACCAATACACCCTCATTAAAGATAAAAAGACTTTCAAAATTACAACCAAACGGAGTTATCCAAACTGCCTTAAAAATAATTAACTCTCACAATGGTTATAACTGACCCGAGGTTAGATTGCGTTGCAACTACCTTACATGTAGCCAAGCTTCATTGTATACCTGAGGTTGTTCCTTTCTTTTATCCACCTTGATCACTCCTGTATTGAACTTATGAAAACCTAGGGTAATCATATTTGCAGTCTGCGTAATGTTATCCCGTAAAGTGGAAGTGCATAAATGTCTCCTTGCTTAAGTTCGCTTTTACTTCACATGTCAGTCAATAACTACCTCGACATATTTCACCAGTATCTAACTGTGTTACATCTGCGTTAATTCCTATTTAAGTATAATCAGAAATGATCTCGATATATCATCATTGGATTATTCTACTTGTTATTACTATTAGCCAACAAAAAAGATTTGTTTGGGTGTGTGGTCGGAGGGTGTGTCTTGTTCTTGAGCACATTTAAGTTTATCATCTCATCATTCTCGCTGTTGATTGAACATTATCTGACCTGTCGCATCAGTGGATGAAGTTGTAACTTGTCTACTCTTATATGTACCTATAAAATGTTCCTTGTTCCAACCCGGAAGGGACCAGGTGGCAGATCGGCCGTAGCCGAACCTGGCTATACTTGTATGAGTTTGACCCTAATAAAACCATTTATTTTTAAAAGAAAAAAAAAAGAAAAAAAAAAAAAAAGAACCAGTTGAATACCCCAAAACTGAAAGGTATAGGCATAGCCCGCTATACCTCGGTGTGAAAATCTGGGATAAACTGCCAAAGCACATTCAAGACTCTGATGATAGCTCATACTTTAAAATATTTGTCAAATCATACCTCCTGGCTAACAAGGCTGAATGGGAGTAGAAAAATCTGAAAGTCATACTTACACCCTATATGCTGGCCGGAACGCTATATATATACTCGCGACTTATGTGCAATTACTCAAGAATGCTAGGTGGTTAGTCGCAAATTGTGATTATAGTAGGTCACCTATAATATACATCCTATATATGTCCAATATATCGTGTTGTAAAGTTCAGCACTGTACCATAGTAGTCCTGCTCCTGGCGATCTATATACGTAGAATAAAGGTTTGGAGTCAATGCATAGATATTGTAGGTTCAGAATCCAGGTAAGGACTGAGTGATGTTTTATTCTGGGCCCGTTCTTAAATAGGCGACAAATTAACATATTCATAAGCGTCTCCAGGTGGAGACGCTTATACGGGTACGAGACAATGGCGCCAGTTAGCGTCAGCATTGTCTCACAGAACGCGCCCGCATCTCCAGGAAGTTGGGTTTACAAACAATGGGCCGGACTAAGCCGGGTTCAAAGCGAGGATTATATCTAACAACAGGAAGGACCAGGGCCTGAGGAAGGACCAATTAACCTGGCCAATGTCGGCCATCTTGGATTTGGAGGGCGTATTTTAGAATAGATTCACTATATATTATAATTAATAATGCTGCTTTTCCAAAGTAAAATACAACAAAAATAGAATTAACGACTGCAGATCTTTACAGTGTGTTCTATATAGATGACCGGAGATGCGTAAATGAAAGTCGGAATGCGCCGAAAAACGCCAGAATACGTACAAAAGCGTAAAGAAGCGTTGATGAACGTTGAGAAGCGTACTAAAACGTTATGCGCCAGTTATGCCCCAGTCACACTGGCGTAAAATTTGGCGTTTCTTCTACTTATTTGAATTGGTGGGGACCACGTATTAGCTACGGATTTGGAACGTATCTGTTTGCGTTTCTTTAACGTTTTAGAACGCTTCTCAACGTTCATCAACGTTTCTTTAAGCTTATGTACGCATTGGTGCGTTTTCCGGCGCATTCCAACTTCCTTTTACGTATCTCCGCGTTTTGTGGCGTTTTACAACGCATTTGTAGATTTCAAAATGCGTAGAAGAACGTAGACGTGCGTACACGGGAAAACGCCGTATTTGTAACAGATAACGTATTCTGTGTTGTGAGACCTGAATAAACAGATCAGATGTGCTTCAATTATCGTTCACACAGGTTCTTATTCTTAGAACTAGTCCTGACAAATCTAAGCAATATAAGAAGAACTACATGGTGTCAGAAGTAAAAACTAAGGTGCAAAGCAGCATTGATGCCAGCAGCAGTCTGTCAGTAAAACCAGGCAAGTGGTAAGCAGTGAACATGGAAGTTTTCAAGCCCCCACCCAATGTCAGCTTTACTTCAGGCAATGTAGCTGAACAGTGGAGAAGGTGGGAACAACAGTTCAATGTGTATTATGAAGCAGCTGAGTTGGTGAAAAAAGGACCAAAGACTAGGGTAGCTATTTTGCTACACTGTGCTGGTCCAGAGGCACAGGATATTCACAGTAACTTTGTGTTTAGTGACAATGAAGGGGATAAGGCAGATGACTACAAGGCAGTGCTAAAGAAGTTCAGAGAGTATTGTGAACCAAGGAAAAATGAGGTGTTTGAGAGATATAAATTCTGGCAACGCAATCAGCATGAGGGTGAATCAATTGACCAATGGGTAAATGATCTCAGAATATTGCTGGGAAGCTGTGAGTATGGGGATCAAAAGGACAAAAATCTCAGAGATAGGATTGTGTTTGGGGTAGCTGACACACGTGTCAAGGAAAGGCTACTTCGTGAGGCAGATCTGACGTTAAGCAAGGCATTAGATATTTGTCATGCAGCAGAGGCAAGCAAAGTCCAGTTAAAAACTATGACAGGTGAGACGCAGAAAAGCCATGATATGCACACCATAGGCAGGAGTAGGCAAAATTTTAATGGCAAACCATCAAACTTCAAGCAGCAAGGTTCAGGGGACAGAAGCTATAGGTTCCAGCCTCAGCATAAGGATGGTAAAGCGCACAGGACTCAAGGCAAAGATTGTGAGTATTGTGGTGGTAGGCATCCCCCACGTAAATGCCCAGCATATGGTAATACCTGTATAAATGCAGTCGCCTCAACCACTTCGCCAGTGTATGCCGTGATGGTAGCTTTGTCAGAAAGAAGGTGCATGTCCTCGAGCAGGAGGAACAGGAAGAATCCGAGGGTACTGAGTATGAAGATAGTGACTATCTTTTTGTTGGTTCATTATATGTGGGTGCAGTAGCCGAGCAAAAGTGTGACAGTGATTCTAATAAGTGGTATGAGACTGTGACTATTGGAGGTGAACTGGTATGCTGCAAACTGGACACTGGAGCAGAAGCAAATGTATTGACCGAATCAGTTGTACGCAAAATGCAGAACGTAAATATAAAAAGCACCAAGACCATTTTGAACGCAGTCGGCAACTATCAAATATACCCGAGAGGCACAGTGGTGCTTAAATCATCAGCACATACAGGTCAGAGTAGCAATTTCAAATTCTATGTTACTGACAAAGCAGACACGCCAATTCTGGGACATGAAGCATGTGAGCAGCTGCATCTTGTAAAGCGTGTAAATATTCGTACATGTGAGCCAAAGCATTTCAACTTAACAAAAGACCATGTAGAAAAAGAGTATGCAGATGTCTTTAGGGGAGTAGGTCAGTACGACAAAGAGTATGATATGCAGCTAAATGAAAAAGCACAGGGCACAATCCAGCAGCCACGCAGAATTCCCTATGCAACACAACCAAAGCTTAAAAAGACACTTGCAGATTTAACGCAGCGAGGCATCATTGCAGATGTGGACAGGCCCACAGAGTGGGTCAGTAATCTAGTGATCGTTGAAAAAAAGAATGGCTCGCTGCGGGTGTGTCTCGATCCAAGGCCATTAAACGAGGCAATCAAACGTGAAAGATATAATATCCCGACTCCCGCAGATGTACAGGCCCATTTAGCAGGCAAGACTATCTTCACAGTAGTAGACATGAAAGATGGTTATTGGCATGTTAAACTCAGCGACCAGGCATCATACTATTGCACATTCAACACTCCATGGGGACGGAAGCGGTTCTTGCGCATGCCTTTCGGCATCTCTTCAGCAAGCGAAATTATGCAAAAACGCAATGAAGAGACATTTGGTGACATCAGTGGAGTTCATGTCATAGCTGATGACCTTATCATTGCAGCAGCTTCCGAGCAGGAGCATGACTTGATTTTGCGCAAGGTCTTTGAGCGAGCAAGGGACAAAGGTGTGAAATTCAACTTCTCAAAAGTCCAGTTCAAAGTCAATGAGGTTGAGTACATGGGCAACCTGGTCTCATCGCAAGGACTTAAGCCAGACCCGAAGAAAATTGAGGCAATTGTCGGCATGCCTACACCGACAGATGTGCCCTCTCTTCAACGCCTACTGGGCATGGTCAAGTACCTGGCTCAGTATATTCCAAATGAATCCACCATCACAGCCCCTCTCCGAGCTCTACTTAAGCAGGACACTGAGTGGAACTGGACCTATGAGCATGATGCTGCAATGCGTAAGCTACAAGACATTCTTACAAGTGAGCCAGTTCTGGCATTCTATGACGTGACAAAGCCAGTGACTATTCAGGCCGATGCATCACAATCTGGCCTGGGAGCATGCCTCCTACAGGATGGTAATCCAGTGGCCTATGCATCTTGCTCCATGACTTCAGCAGAAGAAAACTATGCACAAATAGAGAAGGAGATGCTGGCAATCTCCTTTGCTACCAAGAAGTTTCACCAATACATTTATGGTAAACCAGACATACGTGTGCAGACCGATCACAAGCCCCTTGAGAGCATTCTCAAGAAACCCATGTGCAAGGCTCCACCAAGACTACAGAGACTCATGTTAACTATTCAGCCATATGATCTGGTTGTCTCATATGTGCCCGGGAAGTACATGTACCTGGCCGACACACTGTCTCGTGCATACATCAAAGGACAGCCTGATATGTCCATAGACGATGAAATGACTAGAGTGGTACATAGCCTCATCGAGAATACCACTGTGAGTGCAGCAAAGATGGATGAAATCCGTGAGGCCACAGACAAGGACCCAACTCTCCATCAGGTTAAGTGCCTTATATTGGATGGGTGGCCAAAATCAATCAAGAGCATTCCAGTTGAAGTCCGCGCTTATTGGAATATCAGGGATGAGCTGCATGTAGCTGAGGACATCATCTTTCTGAGGGAGCGCGTGGTAGTTCCCATGCAGCTGCATCAACAGATGCTCGCCCTTATCCATGAAAGTCACCTCGGAACAGAGAAATGTAAGGCCCGTGCAAGAACTGTTTTATATTGGCCCGGCATGGGCAGTGACATTGAGCAGGTTGTGCAAAGATGCTCAGTTTGCATGAAATACCAGCGAAGTCAGCAAAAGGAGCCAATGATCCCGCACAAGATAATTGATGGTGTATGGCGCAAGATCGCTATGGATATTATGACATTCCGTGGCCAGGATTTCCTTGTTATCGTTGACTATTTCTCAAAGTACCCCGAATTCTCACAGCTCCCAGACAAGACGGCAAAAACAATTGTGACACATACCAAGAGCGTGTGCGCCCGCTTCGGAATACCAGAGGAAGTTGTGAGTGACAACATGCCCTTTGGTAGCCACGAGTTCCGGAACTTTGCAAGTGAGTGGGGCATCAAAGTTACCACCTCAAGCCCAGGATATGCCCAGTCAAATGGGCAGGCAGAGAGATTTGTACAGACACTTAAAAACCTGTTCAAGAAAGCAGACGAGGATGGCCGCGACCCATATTTAGCACTGCTGGAATACCGGAATACACCACTGACGGGTGTTATATACTCACCAGCACAACTTCTTATGAGCCGAACCCTGCGGTCCAAAATACCAACAAGTGATGTGCTCTTACGCCCCAGGGTGGTGGAAGCACATGAGGCCCTCAAGAAGAGACAGCAGCGCCAGAAGTCGTACTACGACCAGCATGCCACATCCCTCAAGCAGCTTCACCCTGGTGATGTGGTGCGGGTGCAGCGAGGAAGTGTATTGGAGCCAGCCATTGTGGCTGACAAGTGTGACCAGCCCAGGTCACACACCATCCAGACTGAGCAGGGGTTGCTCCGTCGTAACCGCAGACACTTGATGAAGTCTGCTGAGTGCCCACCCCTGCTCATCCCACCGTCAGATGACTATGCCATGGTGGAAGTGAACCCCCAACGACACGCAGATGTGAGGTCTACTGAGCCTCCACCTGCGGAGGTAGAGCCGTCTGAGTTGGTGGCTTCCTCAGAGCCTGTACTAACAGACTCTACCCAGAGGACGCGAAGTGGGCGTCCCGTGAAGAAACCGAGCCATTTTGATGACTATGTCTAGTATTGATTTGTGTGGGATGCAAAGTGACCGTCCCATGAAGAAACCGAGCCGTTTTTAGTGACTATGTCTAGTCTTGATTATCGGTGCTAAATTTTATAGCATTGCATTTCAGTTGTTTAGAGCTAGTGTTTATCACCAGTATGTTAGTGACTTTTAAACAAAGGCTTTATTGAAGCATTCACCATCTAACATAATTGATATCTGTTTGTATCAACCGAAAGACCTATCTTGATATTCCTGTGAGACTGCATATCAAAGACCCACTATCTCATAAGGCAACACTTCCTAAAGAAGGGAGATGTAACAGATAATGTATTCTGTGTTGTGAGACCTGAATAAACAGATCAGATGTGCTTCAATTATCGTTCACACAGGTTCTTATTCTTAGAACTAGTCCTGACAAATCTAAGCAATATAAGAAGAACTACAGTATTTTTATGCCAGTGTGACTGGGGCATAACACTGGCGTAAAAAACGGCGTTTTTCTGTGTACGTACGTCTACATTCTTCTACGCATTTTGAAATGTACAAATGCGCGGCGATGCACGGGAAAACGCGGAGATACGTAGATGAAAGTCGGAATGCGCCGAAAAACGCCACAATACGTACAAAAGCGTAAAGAAGCGTTGATGAACGTTGAGAAGCATACTAAAACGTTATAGCAAACCAATCAGATACGTTCCAAATCCGTAGCTAATACGTACTCCCCACCAATTTAAATACGTAGAAGAAACGCTGAAATTTACGCCAGTGTGGGCCGTTGCACAAAAAATTATCGTACGTAATAACGCACGTACGTATACGTACCTGGGGGGCGTTGCACAAATAACGCACGTACTGGCTTCAGTACGTGCATTAATTTTAGTATGGTTACGTGAGATGCTGCGTGCGATAATTTTCAGTGTTGCACAAAACCGCTCGTAGACGTCACGTAGTAGTACGTGCGATAACAGCATACTACGTACGATGCTACATACTTACGCAGGAAAACACGGCCGGGTACCCGTAAACTCGCATAATATCGCTCACACATGCGAGAGGTCACGATAGGTCACAAGGATACCAGACATATTTCGGACGATTACTACGTTAATAATGGTCGTAGAAACACGAAATAAAAAACAGAGGATATGTTTTAACCTCCCACACACATCTGTGATTTAAATTTTTTTTCTTTTCAAGATTTCAATTTTTCGACAATACATAATATACTGTACCCAGTACAGACTTGCATACATATTAGGCCTACACTTGATCACACATTACGTATTCAATACCTTCTCAGCTCATAACCCTTCTCATAACTTATCGATGTCAATATAAGGAACAATAAAAATTACATATCACACTTACAACTATGATTAAAAATGATTCAATTATATTTGTTGGAATTTCCTCCACCATACTGCCCCTCTACCATACTTTCCCTCAACCATACTGCTACACTGCCCCTCTACTACACTGTCCGTCCACCATACTGCCCCTCTACTACACTGCCCATTCACCATTCTGCCCCTCCACCATACTGTCCCTCCACCATACTGTCCCTCAACCATACTGCCCCTCCACCATACTGCCCCTCTCCCATACTGCCCCTCTATCATACTGCCCCTCAACCATTCTGCCCCTCCGCATACTGTCCCTCCACCATACTGCCTCTTCACCATACTGCCCCTCTCCAATACTGCCCCTCTACTAAACTGCCCCTCCACCATACTGTCCCTCCACCATACTGCCTCTCCACCATACTGCCCCTCTCCAATACTGGCCCTCTATCATACTGCCCCTCCACGATACTGCCCCTCTCCCATACTGCCCCTCTACTATACTGCCCCTCCACCATACTGCCCCTCCACCATGCTGCCCCTCCATCACACTGCCCCTCCACCATACTGCCCCTCTATCATACTGCCCTCCACCATACTACCCGTTTCCCATACTATAGGGGGCAGTATCGTGGAGGGGCAGTATGGGAGAGGAGCAGTATGGTGGATGGGCAGTAAAGTGGAGGGGCGGTGTAGTAGAGGGGCAGTATGGGAAACGGGTAGTATGGTGGAGGGCAGTATGATAGAGGGGCAGTATGGTGGAGGGGCAGTATGATAGAGGGGCAGTATGGTGGAGGGGCAGTATGATGGAGGGGCAGCATGGTGGAAGGGCAGCATGGTGGAGGGGCAGTATTGTGGAGGGGGAGCATGCTGGAGGGGCAGTATGGTGGAGGGGCAGCGTAGTAGAGGAGCAGTATAGTAGAGGGGCAGTATGGTAGAGGACAGTATGGTTGAGGGACAGTATAGTGGAGGAGCAGTATGGTGGAGGGTAGCATGGTGGAGGGGCAGTATGGTGGAGGGGCAGTGTAGTAGAGGGGCAGTATAGTAGAGGGGCAGAATGGTAGAGGACAGTATGGTTGAGGGACAGTATGGTGGAGGGGCAGCATGGTTAAGAGACAGTATGGTGGAGGGTTAGTATGGTGGAGGGGTTGTTTGGTAGAGGGTTAGTATGGTGGAGAGACAGTATGGTGGAGGGTAAGTATAGTGGAGGGGCAGTATGGTTGAGGGACAGTATGGTGGAGGGGCAGTATGGTTGAGGGACAGTATTGTTGAGGGACAGTATGGTGGAGGGACAGCATAGGTGGCCCCCCGAGGGGCAGTATGGGCCGCACAGCGGTAACGATAACGCGATAACTTAGTCAATTTGCAAACCCTACGAGACCTACATGGGTTGTCGTAGCGGTACGTGCGATAAAAGGCTCGGATGCACCCTTATCGTACGTAGTGAGTTTTTTGTGCAACACTAACGGACGTACGACTATGTGCGTTAATCCATTATCGTACGTACTGGTTTTGTGCAACACCCCTCTACGTGCGATAAAAAATTGCACACTACGTGAAGTCTACGTGCGTTAATGGTTTTGTGCAACGGGTTTATCGCACGTAGACCCAATAACGCACGTACGGCTTTTGTCTTAGGGCTAAGCTTGGTTTTGTGCGACGCTAACGCACGTACGTATACGCACGTGCGTTATCTACGTACGATAATTTTTTGTGCAACGCCCCCCTGCGTTAGTGTCGCACAAATCCCAGCTTAGCCCTAAGAGAAAAGCCGTACGTACGTTAATAGGTGTACGTGCGATCAAACCCGTTGCACAAATCCATTAACGCACGTAGACCTCACGTAGTGTGCATTTTTTTATCGCACGTAGGGGTGTTGCACAAAACCAATACGTACGATATTCGATTAACGCACGTGGTTCTGCGTGAGTTAGCGTTGCACAAATGGCTCACTACGTACGATAAACGTACCTCCGAGCGTTTTATCGCACGTACTGCTACGACAACCCATGTAGGTCTCGTAGGGTTTGTAAAATAACTAAGTTATCGCGTTACCGTACCGCTGTGCGGCCCATACTGCCCCCGCCACCTATACTGTCCCTCCACCATACTGTCCCTCCACCATACTGCCCCTCAACGATACTGCCCCTCAACCATACTGCCCCTCCACTATACTGCCCCTCCACCATACTGCCCCTCCACCATACTGCCCCTCCACCATACTGCCCCTCCACCATACTGTCCCTCCACCAGACTGCCCCTCCACTATACTGACCCTACACCATACTGTCCCTCAACCATACTGTCTCTCCACCATACTAACCCTCTACCATACAACCCCTCCACCATACTGCCCCTCCACCATACTGTCCCTCCACCATACTGCCCCTCCACCATACTGTCCCTTAACCATACTGCCCCTCCACCATACTGTCCCTCAACCATACTGCCCTCTACCATACTGCCCCTCTCCCATATTGCCCCTCTACTATACTGCCCCTCTACTACACTGCCCTTCCACCATACTGCCCCTCCACCATGCTGCCCCTCCACCATACTGCCCCTCCACCAAGCTGCCCCTCCACCATGCTGCCCTTCCACCATGCTGCCCCTCCATCATACTGCCCCTCCACCATACTGCCCCTCTATGATACTGCCCCTTCACCATACTGCCCCTCTATCATACTGCCCCTCCACCATACTGCCCCTTTCCCATACTGCCCCTCTACTACACTGCCCCTCCACTATACTGCCCCTTCGTCATACTGCCTACATCCCAACATCCCGACATCCCTACATCCTACATCCCCACATCCATTAATCCTACATCCCTACATCCTACTTTCCCACATCCCTACATCCCTACATCCCTACATCCTCACATCCTACATCCCCACATGCTACATCCCCACATCTCCACATCCATACATCCTACATCCCTACAGCCTACATCCCCACATCCTACATCCCCACATCCTACATCCCTACATCCTACTTTCCAACATCCCTACCTCCCTACATCCCTAAATCACTACATCCCTAAATCACTACATCCATACATCCCCACATCCTACATCCATATATCCATACATCCCCACATAATGTGGATGTATAGATGTGGAGATGTGGGGATTTAGGATGTAGGATGTACGGATGTGGGGATGTTGGATGTGGGGAAGTAGGATGTGGGGATGTATGGATGTAATGATGTTAGGATGTGGGGATGTGGGGAAGTAGGATGTGGCAATGTAAGGCTATATGGATGTGAAGATGTAGGATGTAGGGATGTAGGATGTATGGATGAGGGGATGTAGGATGTGGAAATGTATGGATGTATGGATATAGTGATATAGGAATATGGGGATATAGGCTGTAGGGATGTAGGATGTATGGATGTGGATAAATGGATGTGGGGATGTGGGGATGTAGGCTGTAGGGATGTAGGATGTATGGATGTGGAGATGTGGGGATGTATGGATGTAGTGATGTAGGGATGTGGGGATGTAGGGATGTGGGAAAGTAGGATGTAGGGATGTAGGATAAATGGATGTTGAGATGTGGGGGTGTGGGGATGTAGGGATGTAGGATGGATGGATGTAGAGATGTGGGGATGTAGGGTGTAGGGATTTAGGATGTAGGGATGTAGGATATAGGGTAGTATAGTGAAGGCCTGGTAGAGGGGCAGTGTAGTAGAGGGGTAGTATAGTAGAGTGGCAGTATGGTGGAGGGGCAGTATGGTGGCGGGGCAGTGTAGTAGAGGGGCAGTATGGGAGAGTGGCAGTATGGTGGAGGGGCAGTATGATAGAGGGGCAGTATTGTGGAGGGGCAGTGTGGTAGAAGGGCAGTATGGTGGAGAGGCAGTATGGTTGAGGGACAGTATGGTGGAGGGACAGTGTGGTTGAGGGACAGTGTAGTGGAGGGGCAGTATGGTGGGGGGACAGTATGGTGGAGGAGCAGTATGGTTGGGGGCAGTATGGTGGAGGGGTAGTATGATAGAGGGGCAGTATGGTGGAGGGGCAGCATGGTGGAGGGGCAGTATGGTGGATGGGTAGTATGATAGAGGGGCAGTATGATAGAGGGGCAGTATGATAGAGTGGCAGTATGATAGAGGGGCAGTATGATAGAGGGGCAGTATGATAGAGGGGCAGTATGATAGAGTGGCAGGGCAGTATGGTGGAGGGCAGTGTAGTAGAGAAGCAGTATTGGAGAGGGGCAGTATGGTGGAGGAGCAGTGTGATAGAGGGGCAGTATGATAGAGGGGCAGTATGGTAGAGGGGCAGTGTGGGAGAGGGGCAGTATGGTGGAGGGGCAGTATGTTTTTGATTGCCCACACATTTATTCCGGTTTCGCTTTTTCACAGTATTTTGGTAAAAAGAAAATGAAAAGAGGCAAGTCTATATATTATGTATTGTTGAAAAATTTAAAAAAGAAAAATCTTAGATGTGTGTGGGGGGTTGAAACCTGTTATGTTATGTAGTCTCGTGAACGGACTCATGTTGGTGCTGTTGTGCATGTCTTATAAACGGCCTAATGTGGAACCAGACAGATAGATCCACCATACTGGAAGCCAGATGTAACCAGCTCACTTCTCACTTGAATAAACCCAATTTATAGCAGCTCCAAGAACTTCTAATATATGACACAAAGCATAAACAAACATGGTGGCAGCAGGGAAACTGTGAGTATGGACCTTACTCAATTCTTGACACAGAACAGTCTGTAAAAGTCTCCAGGAGCAAGTGAGCAGAAGCTGAGCTTCCCATCTGAGCAAGCACATGGTCCCATCTAACAATTGACAATGGTTCTAGTTACATGTGTTTGTACCTAAGGCATCTTTTACACAACTGACTAATATCTGGTGACTCTAATAACCCTCAGATTCATATGAATTGTGTGTACTCTGCCTAGGTGGATGTTTATAGACTCTAATAGACTCTGTGTGTGTGTCACTAGCCATCTAATAGTACCAGTCTAGGAGTGACAGTGACACCTATCCTGTGCTAGTGAGTTGACAGCTGCAGTCTAGCATCATGGCCCCACCAGAGGGACAGGCCCAACCGGCGGGTCCCGCTCCTCCTCTCATTCTGACAAATGTGCCATTTCCACCACCTCTAAAAACTTCAGGAAACATGAGTCAGAATTGGAAAAAATTCAAGAGAATGTGGGACAATTATTTTGTGGCATCTAGAGTCAACCTGCAAGAAAATGCAGTCAAGGCCTCCCAATTTCAAGCATGTCTAGGGTCTGATGGGCTTGACGTGCTAGATAGCCTCAGATTCGCCGCAGACGAGGATGCAGAAGATTATGCGACTCTATATAAGAAGATGGAGGGACACTGCATAGGCAAAACCAACGAAACCTACGAGAGGTATTGCTTTAACAAGAGGGCACAGGAGACTGACGAAACCATTGACAAATACGCTGCCAGTCTCCACATTTTAGCAAAGACGTGTAACTATGGGACGCTAGAAGAAGGACTAATTCGCGACCGAATGGTTCTCGGTGTCCGGGATGACATGTGCAGAAAAAGACTGTTACAAACGGAGGACCTTACTTTAGACAAATGCCTCCGAATCTGTAAGGCGTTCGAAAGTACTGAGGAACAGATGAGAGAAATGACGCATGCCACTGACAATGTACACAAAGTGACCAGTGCTAGACCCAAAGTGTACAAGAAGAACAAGTCTTCAAGACCTCCCCACAAGACACAGTTTCAGGAGGGAGATAGCAAGGATGCCAGAAAATGTAGATTCTGCGCACAAAAACACGAGTTTAAGATGGGAATGTGCCCCGCATGGGGGAAAAGATGTTCCAAATGCAATGGGCGAAATCATTTCTCAGCTGTATGTAAGAAGACTGGGGATAAAGTCCATGCTCTTGAGTCTGAAGAGTCTGAATATGAGGAGATAAACTGTGTAAATAACTTCAACGACCGCCAAGTCTATGCGAAAATGCTTGTAAACGGCAAACCCGTCAGATTCCAGATTGACAGTGGAGCCTCTACCAATCTCATCCCCAAATCCTATGTTGGAGATGTGAAACTGAGTCCAGCTAGGACACTCCGCATGTGGAATCAGACTGAGAAAATACCACTGGGTGAGTCTCATGTGAAAATGACAAATCCAATGAATGGGAAGAAATACTCTGTGAAGTGCACTATTGTGGAAGAAGAACTCACCCCAATACTCGGTGCGAGAGCTAGTCAACAGATGGGTCTAATAACAGTGAACCAAGAGAATTTCCACCAAGTGGCAGCCGTAACTACTGATCGGATAGCCAAATATGATGAGATCTTCAAGAATGAAATAGGTAGTCTCCCAGGGGTAGCGCATCTAGAAGTTGATCCACAGATCAGCCCACATGTCGCAGCTTCCCGAAGAGTGCCGGTAGCTCTAAAATCCCGTCTAAAAGAAGAACTTGACAATATGTGTCAACAAGGAGTGATACAAGTGGTGAACCAACCTACAGATTGGGTGTCAAACCTGGTCGTGAGTTCTAAGAAAAATGGTGGACTCCGCATATGTATTGACCCAAAACCTCTAAATGAGGCACTCAAACGTGAACACTTTCAACTCCCCATCCTAGAAGACATCCTACCAGAACTCTCTAAAGCAAAAGTTTTCTCCACTATTGACCTTCGAAGCGGCTATTGGCATGTAGAACTGGACGAGGAATCCAGTTTCCTAACCACGTTTGCAACACCGTTTGGCAGGTACCGATGGAAAAGACTGCCATTCGGCCTCAAAGTCTCGTCTGAGATCTTTCAAAAGAAGCTACTACAATCAATTGGTGACCTTGAGGGGCTGGTATGTGTTGCAGATGATATTATGCTGTACGGAGTAGGACGGGATGAAGGAGAAGCTACAGCGGATCACGATCGCAAACTCGACAAATTCCTAAAAAGATGCCAAGAAATAGGCATTCGCCTTAATCCGGACAAGATGAGCCTTCGCCAGGAACAAGTATCTTTCCTGGGTCATCTAATAACAAAGGATGGCCTGTGTCCGGATCCTGATAAAGTGAAGGCAGTGATGGAAATGCCGACCCCCACTGATGTCGAGGGCATCCAGCGGGTTGGAGGGTTTGTGAACTACCTAGCAAAGTTTTTGCCCAAGCTATCTGACGTGACCGAGCCCCTACGACAACTCACAAAAGGAGATGTGGAATGGAAGTGGACGGAAGTACATGAGAAGGCGTTTTATGAAATACGTCAGCTAGTAGCAGAAGCACCCGTACTCTCATTCTACGATCCGGAAAAAGAGCTGGTAGTTCAATGTGACGCCAGTGAGAAAGGGCTGGGCGCTGCTCTCATGCAAAACGGCCAACCCATAGCATATGCTAGCAGGGCCCTAACGGACACAGAGACCCGTTACGCCCAGATAGAAAAAGAGATGCTGGCCATAGTCTTTGCTATGGAGAAATTTAACCAGTATACGTATGGTCGATCTGTAACGGTGCAATCAGATCACAAGCCACTAGAGGTCATTCTGAAGAAATCTCTAGACAAAGCTCCTCGGCGACTGCAAGGAATGATGCTGCGCCTACAGAGATACGACATACACGTCATCTACACACAAGGCAAGAAGATGTATCTTGCAGACACTCTGTCCCGTGCCTTCCTTCCCAACAAGGGCAAGCCGGAGACATTCGACCACATTCATGCAGCACAGTTCGTACCAATTACTGAGACACGCATGAGGATGATCCGTGCAGAGACAGAGAAGGACGATGTCATGAGGATACTGAAACAAGTAATACTCCAGGGGTGGCCTGATAACAAATCCAAGATTCCTGACATCATACAAGTGTACCATCCCTATAGAGATGAGATGTCGGTTCATGATGGCATAATCTACCGTGGTGATCGGGTGGTCATACCCTATGGTCATCGGAAAGTCATGAAAGAGAAGATCCACTCATCTCACCTTGGAGTAGATTCCTGCCTGAGGAGAGCCAGAGAGTCTGTCTACTGGCCCAATATGAACACAGAAATGCGCGAATACATCAGTCAGTGCAACACCTGTAAAACCTTCGAAACAGCAAACCAAAAGGAGACACTGATGTCACACGATGTACCAGACAGGCCTTGGGCCAAAATAGGGTCTGATCTTTTCATGTTTGATGGAAAAGACTACTTGGTGACAGTGGACTACTTTAGCAACTTCTTCGAAGTGGACAGGCTGTACAACACTGAAGCTGACACGGTAACTCACAAACTGAAAGCCCACTTTGCCAGGTATGGTATACCAGACACAGTAGTCAGTGACAACGGGCCTCAGTTTTCAAGCAAAGAGTTTGCAGCATTCGCAAGTAAATGGGAGTTTCAGCATGTTACCAGTAGTCCCGGTAACAGCCAGGCCAACGGCAAGGCCGAGTCCGCAGTGAAATCTGCAAAAAACCTCATGAAGAAGTCTAAACAAGCAGGTGGTGACACATACCTAGCTCTACTGGACCAGCGAAATACACCAACACAGGGAATGACATCTAGCCCTGTACAGCGACTAATGAGTAGACGCACAAAGACTCTGTTACCAGTCACCACTCACCTACTAAGGCCACAAACTGTCAACAATGAGCAGGCAGGTCGAGAGATCTTGCAACGCCAGAAAAACCAGGCGAAGTACTTTGATCTGCATGCGAAAGACCTACCTGCACTAGAAGAAGGAGATCCAGTTCGGGTTCAACCATTCCGCCTGAACCAAAAAACCTGGACTCCAGGCAGTATTGTAAGAAAGTTGGACAGCCGGTCTTACGAAGTCCAGACACCTACGGGCACTATCAGGAGAAATCGTAGACACCTTAAGCCTGGCGTGAACAACCCTAGCATCACTACTACACCACTAGCGGACGCAATGGAGACAGGCAATATCCAAGGAACAAGAGAAACTGCACCAGTTTCCCCCAGCAAAGTGCCTGTTGAGGTTACACCCACAACACCAGTCAGAAGATCTGCTAGGCACTCAGCCAAGCCTAGCTACCTGTCGGACTATGTGACAGAATAGAAACACTGATGAGAAACTCATGTCATATCTTAGCTTTAATTAGATCGTAAACTAATAGAACATCCTAAGATATTAAGGACTAAGACTGAAATTCAGAGACAGACATCAAAATTCATTTTTCATACTGTCTACTAGTCGAGTTAAAGTTTGTAAAGAACTCTTGATATCAATATAGATATATGGACAGAAAGTATAAGGACTTAAGTCTTCTCTTAAAGGGGAGGATGTTATGTTATGTAGTCTCGTGAACGGACTCATGTTGGTGCTGTTGTGCATGTCTTATAAACGGCCTCATGTGGAACCAGACAGATAGATCCACCATACTGGAAGCCAGATGTAACCAGCTCACTTCTCACTTGAATAAACCCAATTTATAGCAGCTCCAAGAACTTCTAATATATGACACAAAGCATAAACAAACAAAACCTACCCTCTGTTTTTTTTATTCCGTGTTTCTACGATAATTATTAACGTAGTAATCGTCCGAAATGTGTCTGGTATCCTTGTGACCTATCGTGACCTCTCGCATGTGTGAGCGATATTATCGCACGTACTACTACGTGACGTCTATGAGCGGTTTTGTGCAACACTGAAAATTATCGCACGCAGCATCTCACGTAACCAAACTAAAATTAACGCACGTACTGAAGCCAGTACGTGCGTTATTTGTGCAACGCCCCCAGCTGGGGCATAACGAAGGAACACTTAACGGGCTCGGTCAGTGTGACGCGAGTCTTGAAAGATTAATGACACCGCCACAACGTGAAAAACGAACCGGTAAATTTTTAACGATGACAGTCTGTATTATGAAACGGTTCACTGTGGTCGATAGGCGTGCAGCTGGACGGAAGCCTGTCTCAACACCCGCTTATCAATTATGTAGGGGCTGATAATAGGTAGGGGACTGAATGCATATGCCTCTTGTAACAGGAGGAGTCTACTAGTACTAGGCAGAGCCATCAGTCAACGATCTACGCGCGCCTCTACTTTGGATAGGGTAGTGTACTTTCCACATGCATAAGAGTCCGATAGATGATACATCCCGTCTGAGAACGTTAGAAAACAGGACACACATATATATTCCAACGCAAGCGGGTACGCATATTTGTCATAATATAGTTTCAACTCATTGTTTTATCTAAAACATTGACAGCATTTGTTGATCATGTTTTAGTACGTGTACACTGTCAGTGTACAGTGATAGTAAACTCGTATTAGTGCAAAACTATCCCTTTCTTAACGATTCCGGTCCCTCAAGTACATTTTTAATCTCAATTATGAAAGATTTGAGTTTTGTATGTTAGATACTGCACCTACTTCCATAATAATAATATGCGTTAGCATTATGTGAAGCACGCGGCAATAGTAGCCTAGTGGAGAGCGCTGGATGAAACCGAGATCGCGTTGTAGCGTAGGGTTCGTCTGTCTGAGTTTATGAGAAGCATGTTATGTATATCATATCATATAGAATAATGAAGTATACGTGTGCATCTTCTGCAGATCTTATTTGACATAACTATTTTACCCCCTCGAACCCATCCTCATTTTGACGGCCGTGTTCCAGTGGCAACGTAGCCTACGCCGGTATTCCAGTGACTGCTGGAACTCTTCCACCTTCCAGTAATGTATGTTCTAGATCTATCCTATTTCCCAAATCAATCATATTTGACCAAAAAATTTTCACAAAACATGTGTACGTGAATGTCCACACTCAACCGATATGTCTCAACGTATGCCGTATTACAGTTTATCTCACCCCTGGTACAAGTTTAGCCATAGGAATAACATTAGAAAAAAATACTCAACGATCAACCCCGTAAAGTGAAAATACTACGCCACGGCCGTGGCGTAGTAAATTTGAGATGACGTTATATAGATTTGCCAAGTCTATTCTAATTATTGTGAAATCATGATGATACTTAATATCATAAAAAGGGGTGAGATAAATCCAGAACCGCACTCGAATCGTAAAATACACAAAACTCCACTCGTTTGAATGTGCCATAATCGTCACTCGGCTTCGCCTCGATGACTATTGCGGCCCATCCAAACTCGTGGAGTATTGTGTATTTATACGATTCTTGATGCAGTTCTATATAAGTACGACGCCGGGGGCCTTCCACTGTGTCCCCCATGAACTTCGACCCCGCACCCACTAGTTGACACGCTCCGATAAGCGTTCCGACACACTCCCACAGAATTTCTCTGTCGTAGTGCAATCGTAGCACTCTTGTCGGAGCGTGTCGTAGCATGTCGGAGCATGTCGGAGCGTGTCGGAACGTGTCGTAACGGTTTTTGGCGGAAAAAAAGGAAACCACGGCGCCGACACGGGCTACGACACGGGCTATGACAGAATACGGTTTTTCTCAATTATTTAAAAAATGATAAGAGTAAGGCCACTCAAAAAAAAAAACTTGTTTCTCATCACCAAGCCATGAAAAATATGATGAGGGCGCTTTTTTTTGTGCTTTTTTTTTGCTTTTTTTTTTTTGCTGGAGCAAAGATGGCTTAAAAGTGCCATAAAATGGGCTTCAGACATACAGTAAAACCCTGCGTAAGCGGTCACCTTCCGTTCCGGGCCAAAGTGCACGCTTATGCGGGGTGTCTGCATACGCAGGGTTTTTTCAGATTCATACTGTTTATACATTGAAAGCATCCCTGGCATGAGGAGCTTGGATTTGATACTAAAAACACATACTTTTCCTAATTTCTATCAAGGTTGATCTTATTTTAACCAAAAAAAAAAAAAAAAAAAATCTTCTAAAATCGTTTTTGCAGATGCGCGCGGTGATGAGAAACAAGTTTTTTTTTTTTAGTAGCCTAACCTATGATTTTTAAAACTTAAATAAGTAGCATTAGGCCCCGCACCCACTTACTACGATTTCGCTTCCGACACGCCCCGATAGCGCCTGAATTATCGCAGTAGTGGAGGCCGGCTTCCGACAAGGACTGCGACACGCCCCGACATGGCTTACGACACGCTCCGACACGGGAGCCTTGTCGTAGGCCTTCCGACACGCTTCTGACAATTCCAACATGTTGGAATTGTCGGAGTGTGTCGGAAGGCCTACGACATGTCGGGGCGTGTCGGAGCGTGTCGTAACGCTATCGTAACGTTCTGCACTAGTGGAGGCAGGCTTCCGACGACGTCTACGACACCGTTCCGACACGAGTCACGATATTTAACACTGGCGCCTATGGAAGCAATGGTAGGTCAATGGGCATTTACATTTTTATCTATATCTCCGTTTATATTTCAAGAATTTTGACAAAATTTTAGTTACATACTAATCTGGATGTGTTCTTCCCATATCCTAAGAGTTTTAAAATATTTGGTAATAAAATATATAGGAATTCTAAAAAGTTCAATTTCACTCAGTAAAACCCATGTCACCTTCTCCAAACTTTACCAGAATATAGTATATGCATAATGCTACTTATTTAAGTTTTAAAAATGATAGGTCACTCTCATCATTTTTGAAATAATTGAAAAAAACGTATTCTGTCATAGCCCGTGTCGTAGCCCGTGTCGGCGCCCTGGTTTCCTTTTTTTCCGCCAAAAACTGTTACGACACACTGCGACACGCTACGACACGCTGCGACAAGAGTGCTACGATTGCACTATGAAAGAGAAATTCTGTGTCGGGAGTGTGTCGGAACGCTTGTCGGAGCGTGTCGTAACTGGTGGGTGCGGGGCCTTATGTATATACTATATCCTGGTAAAGTTTGGAGAAGGTGACATGGGTTTTACTGAGTGAAATTGAATCAAATATTGTAAAACTCTTGGGTTACGGAAAGGGTACATCCTGATTAGTATGTAACCGAAATTTTGTCGAAATTTTCAAAGTTTTAACGGGGATATAGAGGAAAATATAAAAGCCCATTGAATTACCATTGCTCCCATAGGCGGCAGTGTTAATATGTCGGAACGGTGTCGTACGGTGTCGTAACCATTATCGGAAGCCTGCCTCCACTACTGATGAACGCTACGATAGCGTTCCGACACGTTCCGACACGCACCGACACGTTCCGACAAGGGAAATGTCGGAAGCGTGTTGCAAGGCCTACGAGACGGCGCCCATGTCGGAGTGTGTCGGAAGCCATGTCGGGGCGTGTCGGGGCTAAACTAACCCTGTCAACTAAGGCAAAACTGGTAATTATCTGTGAATTTGTAGGGCTATCCTACAGATTATACAATACAATGGGCGAGCCTTTCCCTGATGAACAATCGGAGTTAAACAATGCTGTTGTTGTTGTAAATAAGGCAATCTACGCGGAAAACCACCTATGTAATGCCACCACCCCTCACATGGTGCAACACACGCACAAAACAAGACATGGGAAACTAGCCCACCGCTACGAGAGTACAACAACCGATGGTATTCACTTCAACCAACAGACAAAAGACAAATTTGCAAGAAACTTAGTATATACCTTCAAGCACAATATTCATAACACCTGTAACTAGGCTCTGATCTATAGGGACGTGGTGAGGTCATGCCCCTACTATTGCTACAGTTACTATAAATACCAATACTGTCACTAATCCTCATGATTTATGTCTACTTATACTCATACCCACCTTGATTCAACATGAGATGTGGCGAGGTTACGTCTCTACCAGATTGAATGTAGGTTCGTGATTATTATGTATAATCTCTTCTTGATACTTTCACCTACTATACTGCCATGATACAGTTAAGGTGATGTGGTAAAGTCACGTCACACGCGTTACTCTATGAACACTAAAGGATTGAATACCAGCATATAATGAGACTCAGGTGCCAGCACTATAAACCCTGAGAAACTACCACTAGCCTGAGCATTATCCAACTCAGACTTACTGTTTGATTCCAAAATACAAGCTGTTGTCCATGCATGACCCTATTTAAATTGTGTTCTATATCTGTTGATTTTTTCACACTCTACTTAAAAACATTGCCTGGAACGCATCTTGGAAGATCTTCCTTGAAGATCCCACAATCGAATTGTATAAACTGCCGCCTGCACTATTCCGAAATTTGCACATCATCGAAACCAATTCTTCAAACTGTAAGTGACAACCTATTATTTAACTTTAGGTATGAAAACCACTTTGCAGTCGAGCTGCCATGCTCGCTCGGCCTGTACCTTCTTGACATTGTTATATCTTTTTTTACGATTTATACACATTTCTTTGTCTCCTTGGTTTCTTGTCAAATTATTCCAAACACTCCAGACTTGGGACTAACTACTCCCTTTACCACTCAGTGGCTAAAAATGTCTATTATAAACTGTGACTGCTCTATGCAGTACTGTCTAGGTTATCTTTCCTCTTCGTACTGTGGTTAATCACATAAACGACTTGGGCAAGGGCTTCCACATTATTCACGTTCTCTGAAACATGGCTAACAATAAACCAGGAAAGCTCACTATATGAAATCGACAATTACCACCTACTACGTAATGATAGAAAATGGCTCAACAACAAGGGTGAGGTGAAGACAGGAGGGGGTCTCTGCATCTACGTGAGGGATGATTTAGACTTTGTCCACCTAAACCTATATGACGATAGCAATGAGAACATTGAGGCTATGTGGCTTCTTGTCAAGCTACCTAACCAGAAAACCCAAATCATTGGGAATATTTATCGCCCAAACGACGGAACCATGATCAGATTATCGAAACTCTTAACAATAGAATAGGGGAACTCAGAGCAGCTTACAAATGTGAGATTTCAATCTTGGGTGATTTCAACTGGAAAGTTAACTTGAAACACAGCCAGGACTATACATCTGCCCTAAATTTCGAAAGAACTAGTGGTCTAACTCAAGTGATAAAAGAACCTACTCACTATGATAATACCATAGACTTAGCATTCTCAGAGTGGGTGCACCTGGGTAAAAGTGGTATAATCGATCTTAACCATAGCGACCATAGTGCGATTTTTGTCACCAAGAAAAAAGTAAAGATAAAAAGAGAAGTAAAGCAATTCCAGGGTAGGTCTTACCGTAAATATAACAAAGAAGAGTTACAAGAATCGCTGGGTAATCATGACTGGACAGGTTACTTTGAAACTGTTGACCCAACAAGTGCGTGGCAAGTCATGCGCAATACAATTTCCTCTTATATTGACGAGCAATGCCCCGTAAAAAACCAGCAAATAAAATACAAAGCAGAACCTTGGCTCAGTAACCAAATAATTGAATCCATCAGTGAAAAAGACAGAGCTTGGAAAAGAGCAAGGCACTCTGGCCTAAAAGCAGATTGGGACTATGCAAGACAGCTAAGAAACATGACAAAGACTATGGTTCATAATGCAAAACGAGACTATATTAAAGACGAAACAGATCGCACACCTCAGAAATTCTGGGAACTAATGAACAAACTGGTCCCAAACAAAGAAAAGATGTCTAAAATCACCCTAAAAGACACTGAAACTAACCAGACCATCCCTGACGAGGAAGTTCCTAGTACTATTAATGACTACTTCACTTCAGTAGGGCCAAAACTAGCGACAAAATTCTCTGATCAATGGTATGATGACTGTAGCCCGACACGAGCCATCATGAATGACATAACCATTGACGCCGCTGACGTAATTGAAGTTGTTAGATCAATTGATACAAAAAAGTCCTCAGCTGTAGAGCACCTATCGACCACAGTGTTAAAAGAAATTATCACAGATCAACTAGTACATCTATTTAACCTATCGCTGCAGACTGAAATTTTTCCTGATGTTTGGAAATTAGCGAATGTGATTCCCCTAAAAAAAGGTAACTTCAAGGACGAAGTTAACAACCTACGCCCCGTCTCCCTCCTCCCCCTCCCCGGCAAACTCATGGAGAAGTTGGTTGGTAAAAAGATCACAGGTTTTCTCGAAAACTTTGACCTGTTACATGAGCACCAAGGAGGCTTTTGTGCGAACCACTCGACGGTTCAAACCATAGCTGAGATCACTGACTGCTTTCTACACAGTATGAATGATAATGAAACAACTGTAGCCGCCTTCTTAGACATGTCGAAGGCTTTCGACACTGTCGACCACGCGATTTTGCTATTTAAATTGCAGAAAATCGGCCTGCAGAACAATATAATAGGTTGGATATCGAGCTATCTCACAAATCGCAAACAGATGACTTCAGTTAACAACCTTAAATCCAAGGTAAACTCGCTCACACATGGGGTACCCCAAGGGTCCATCCTTGGACCCATATTCTTTCTCGTGTATATCAATGATATTGCAAATTCCGTAAGTCATTCAAAAGTCAGACTATATGCCGACGATGTAGTTATCTTCAAGTCAGGGAGCGATCCGGTTGACACCGGAACGAAATTGCAGCAAGATTTAAACAGCCTTAATGAATGGTGCAGTAACAACAGATTAACTGTGAATGCAGCTAAATCTAAGATCATGTCCTTCGGTACCAGACAAAGACTAGCCAAAGTAAACATCCCCGAACTTATCCTAAATAACAAAATACTGGAAAAGGTGAGCAAATACAGCTACCTAGGGATCACCCTAGACAAAAAAATCAGTTATAAAGCACACATCGATCACATTTGTCACAAGATGGCCCATAAACTGTTTCTTCTAGCGCACATTCGCAAATACATATCAGAAAAACAGGCCATTCAAATCTACAAAGCCAAGGTTTTACCCTTCGCTGAGTATGGGGATGTGCTTTTCCACCAAAAAAACTCTGGCCTTCTTTTAAAACTCCAGCGACTCCAAAACAGGGGCCTTAGAATATGCACCAATGCAGGGAAGGACGACCATGTAAATGACCTTCACAAGCGTTGCAAAGTTAACTATCAAACTGACAGAAGGGATGCTCATCTGCTGGCTTTAGCACACCTCCGCTCAAAAAACCCCAGATTTACTGACAACAACCCAAATAGAACCCGACTGCACGATGCCCCAGTACTGACAGTTAGCAGGAATATTACAAAAGCGAAATATATGGCGTCTGCCGAATACAAGTCCGGGTTAATTTGGAATGACTTGCCAGCAGCAATTCGCAAACTAGATGATAAGCACCAGTTCGCAAGTTGGCAGAAAAATGAACTACTAAAAAAGCGACAAATGTACTAACCCATTTCGGCTAACTTGGCCTTTGTGAAAGCTAAAATGTCTTGCTCTTTCTTTTTGTTTTGTCCTAGGACTACTCCACTTGTATATATTGATCACCACTTACTATTTAAGTATTATTATATACTAGTACTAGGCGTACTGCACAGGATATATCACATGATTTACCAAATATTGAATGTGGTGTATGGGACGAAGGTCTCACAAGTCGGTAGTGGATATTAAGTAAATTTGAAACGATACTGTTCTTTTGTTTTGAAACTTGGGGTAACTGTTTCCCCTGATGTACAATGCTACAAACTAAGTTGATATATATCCTGTCTAGTTAAGCCTGCCACCATTGTACGCCCATAATCTGGGCATTTTGGCAAACTGAATTCGCTAAGACTGGAGACGGTGGAGGATAGGAGTATTCCACTCCGAACCGGTTACTCCAGTATAAATAAAAAATAAATTAAAAAAAACAAAAAAAAAACCGGCCTCCACTCCTGCGATAATTCACACGCTTCCGACACAACGTTCGATTTTATGTCGGAAGCGTGTCGGAAGGGCTATCGGGGCGTGTCGGAAGCGAAATCGTAGTAAGTGGGTGCGGGGCCTAACTTGCAAAATTGCGTCACGTTTATTGTCTACCAACTGATCTGCTCATCTAGATAATCAACTAATTACATTATATATAGTTGCTTAATTATATATATCGTAAACAATCGGTTACATCTTTTAGTGCAAACAGTCTATATTGTATTTATCATCCACCTTTTCTGGACAAGTGGCATATTAATATTTATTACCCAACTGATACTAAGTGGCCATAGTAAACCCATGAACTCTGTTTGGAGATACCTGGCGCATGCGAATATGTTGTATGCTCCGGACTGCAAAAAAGGCACATACGGAAAATAGTGCATATGAAAAATTAATGCATAACTAAAGTAAAATTAAATTGGCATGCCACCAGTTCGATAAAGGTAGATAAGAAATACAATATAGACTGGTTTAGGATAAAAGCGGATGTAAGCTCCTCGGAGGTAACTCTATGCAATAGTATCGCATGCGCTTGGCTATTTCTACACGGCAATTCCTCAGAGCATACGGCCACTAACATCTGAAACCAGTTAATTTATTGTATTAGTTTTAGGTATGTACTATTTTTCCGTACACACTATTTTTCCGAATGTGCCCCCCCCCCCGGTAACGTCAACACATCCATATATGCGCCGGGTATGTACATACGTTTACACTCCCTATGTGTTTTCTATGGACACTTTGTAATAGGTGGATATTTTATCTTTTTGTTCTTTAGCTGACCTGGGGGCTGTTTCACTAGCAGCTACAAGTCTCGCTGTTTGTAACAGTGGCAGCAAAGCGGCAGTTTGCGTTTCATTAGTAGGTGCACTCAAGCGTGAGCGGCACTTGGGATACAAGCGGCACCAACAGTGGCAGAACCCGTTTCATCAGTGCAGAGAGTCTCGCTGTTAGTGCCACTGTGGAGCTGCAGTAAGCGAGAGGCTCTACCCTCTCGTTTGTTACGTTTATAGAATACTCTCACCCACTTCCCGTGAGAAGTAAGCAATGAAACAGGTAAGGTATACATATATCGTATAATCGTACCAAATATGAAGAAAATCGGCCAAGCGGTTCCGAAGTTATCGGCGTTTGAATTTTTTACTCCCTCCGTGCGTTTGTGTTGGACGCTGTTCTTTTTCACTCCCACCGTAATGCGGCGGGGTTTCGGCCGTTCTTTTTTTCTCCCCCTGGAGGCCGGCGGGAAGTGCAGTATTTGCTATGACAATATTCAAACGTTGATATCTTGTGAACGGCTTGGCCGATTTTGTTCATATTTGGTACGATTATAGGTCACATATATACCTTACTCGTGTAAAAATTTCATTGCTTAGTTCCTATGGGAAGGGGTGAAATTCCACGTCATCGCGGCCCGTCCACGAATAGATTTGAACGTCAAACACGTGCGCATAGCGAGAGCTGTGCCAACAGTGACAGCTAGTCCCACCTCAACAGCGACAGCACTGATGAAACGCAAATTTGGGCTTGCCACTGTTGGTGCCACTGTTGGTGCCACTGTTGCGGTCTTACCTCTCACTTTCACTCCACTACTAGTGAAACAGCTCCCAGGCTATCCCTGCTGTGTGTTGGTTCGGGTTGCTGGTACATTGTTGCCATGACCTGGGGGCCGTTTCACTAGTAGAGATAAATCTCGTTGTTTCTAACAGTGCCAGCAGAACGGCAGTGTGCGTTTCATGAATAGGTGAACCCAAGCGTGAGCGGCACTTGGGACATGAATTTATTAAGTAGACTTGAGATATGAGTCCATTATAATATACTTAAGGTAGAGACGAAAGTTCAGGAGCTATAAAGAAGCCCTACGAAGTAGAAGTTGAAGAGATGAGATTGAAGAGTTTTTTTTTATGTAGGGTGGGTGGGTGGTTTCTTCTCTTTGGCGTCCCAGGGTTGAAGTGGGCGCAGGGTTGGAGCGGGGTGGTCACGTGAGGGTACCACGTGACCGGAACCACGTGAGAGTCCTTGACGACAGTACGAGTCCTAAGTCCATATAAGGAATAGAGTAGACCGAGCAGCAAAGCGCGACTTTGACCCTGACCTCCTTACATGATATTTTCTAGTGCCTTGGGACGTAGACATCAGTCGAGAGTTGATCTCGAATCTTAGGGGCCACAACCACCCTCCTGCCAGGAATAGTTGACGGGTGTGTGATTTGACGTCAGCGCCACATACATAGGCCAGCATAGTGAGACCCTGTGCTCACTAAGTGCACTATGCCATTGAAATTGAAAGTTGTAGCCAACAGCGAAAGGGAACAGGGGGGCGTTTCACTAGAAGATATAAGTCTCGTTGTTTGTAACAGTGGTACCACAGCGGCAGTGTGCGTTTCACTAGTAGGTGCAGCCAAGCGTGAACAGCATTTGGGACACGAGCGACGCGACGGCCTTGATCGCGGCCGTCACGGGCCGTCGCACACGCCGCACCACCCACATCAGGGACCTGGGGGCCCAGAGGAGGTGTGAAGTGCAGCGCCCCCTATCGTTTTGGCATGGTCTCAAATGACAGCTGATGCAGATTCCTATACAAAAATAGGCTAACTATTAACAGGTAGAAATTTCATTGCTTGATTCTCACGGGAAGTGGGTGAGAGTATTCTATATACGTAACCAACGAGAGGGTCGACCCTCTCACTTACAGTGGCTCCACAGTGGCACTAACTGCGAGAGCCACTTGACTGATAAAACGGGATCTGCCACTGTTGGTGCCGCTCGTGTCCCATGCGCCGTTCACGCTTGACTGCACCTTCTAATGAAACGCAAACTGCCGCTTTGCTGCCACTGTTGCCAACAGCTAGACTTATAGCTCCCAGGGAAACAGCCCCAAGCAAAGCGAGACCCTGTGCTCACTAAGTGCACTATGCCGTTAAATATGAGCGGCAGTAGGCAACAGTGAGAGTTGGTCCCACTTCAACAGCGAGACCACTGATGAAACACGAATTTGGCTTTGACACTGTTGCTGCCGCTGTTGCTACCACTGCTGCGGTCTCACCTCTCACTTTCACCTCACTACTAGTGAAACAGCTCCCTGTCTCACTAGTTTCTTATGTTTCCTAAGGGCCACCTACTTGTGTTTTCACGAAACTAGACAACCCTAATGCCTGTATGGTGTCACAGACATGTCACGAAACTAGTGAAACAGGTCCCAGGAGAATAATAGGGAGACATAGATATTGGCCCATATGGTCGCTTCAAGTCACCGTTGCTATTCCTTCTACACTTCCTTGCTCTCACTAACCAAATATCCGCACTTCGTGTTGCAATAGGAGAGGATGGCAGGGACCTGGGACCTGTTTCAATAGTTTGGGGAGTAAAAGGGAATAGCCACCACAATAGCGAGAGCAATCAGTGACACTAACAGTGCAATCTATAAAGTCTCGTTTCAGCAGTGGTGTCGCTGTTGAGACCCCTGTGCCGTTCGCTATGCCAGCATAACAAACGAGACATTTAATAAATCTATATCTAATGAATAAATCAATAATTCCAAATTATTCCTCATGTTTTTCTCCACATTTCAGTTTTTATTTTATGTCTATATTTGCATTTTGGTCCAAAGTGCCGCTCGCTGTTGCCATGCTCTCCTATTGAAACACGAAGTGCTGCTATTTGGTTAGTGAGAGCAACTACGAGACTTTTTTCAACTATTGAAACAGCTCCCTGTTTAAATAGTTGAAAATCCTCTTGCTGTTGGTCTCAGTGGCATGACAGTGGCAGTTCTCGTTTTGATACTTGGTGGATGCAACAATGAACAGGGACCTGTTTCAATAGTAGAAAGTCCTCTTGCTTTTGGTCTCAGTGGCACCACAGTGGCAGTATCCATATCAATAGTAGGTGAACAGAACAGTGAGCGGCACTTGGGAAATGAGCGGCAACAACACTGGCAGTAACCGTTTCAATAGTTGATTACCTCTCACTGTTACTGCCACTGTTACTGCCACTGTTCACGAGAGGGTCTACCCTCTCACATCGAACAAAACAACCATCTTAAAACATATTGTAACATATCCAAGTAAAGAGAAACATGCTCTGAACATGTATCTTTAACCCACATAACAATTTTCATGTTTCTCTAGTGGTCAACTACTTTGTGAGAACCACTATACTATCTGAACCAAGAACTGCAGTAACTGCACTACTCATGCAGTTTCCTATGTACTTCTCGACCCTAGGCTATCACTTACATGTCTCACAAGTGATACCTACAGTATGGGCTCTGTCACTCAGCTAGAAATGCACATAGAAACGTCAAATAAAAACTGTTTCTTAAATATTTCGTTCGCTATGCACCAACAGTGCCACTAAGTGGCACCAACAGTGGCAGAACCAGTTTCAATAGTCAGAGACCATTCACTGTTGCTGCCACTGTGGTACCACTCTTCACGAGAGGGTATACTCTCTCGTATCGATCAAAACAACTATTTTAAGTACGAACGAAGTTGGGAGATGATGATAGGATATTGTGGTGGTAGAAAAGTATAAGAACCACAGGTGCTACCTATAAGGAGAATGGTTGATCTCGTGATGTTCTGACATGCGAAATGGGGGAGTATACCTCAGTGATGCCTGCGCTGAGTGGCAGAGAGTAGGAAGATAACATCTGGATGAGGTACAGGGACCTGTTTCAGTAGTTTCGTGACATGTCTAGATGGCGTCTGTGACACCATACGGACAGATCACAAGATTGCAGTCGATGACACACGGAGTTTCACTCACTTCTCGTAGGAATTAAGCAATGACACTTTAACATGAGTAGGGGATACATATAAGCTATAATTGTTGCAAATATGAAGCAGATTGGTAACTTCGATCTTCTGATATTTGCTAGTCTTTTTCCGCTGTTGCTTGCACTGTTGGTGCCGATGTTGATGTCTGTCTAGACCTAATGTCACGAGACTACTGAAACAGGTCCCAGGTGAGCGCTACTCGCTGCTTTGCGGCGACTAGTTTGCTCAGTAGGCACCGGAGGCCCCAGTCTATCTGGAGTGAGGTTGCCTCAAGAGATAGTGATTGCATGAATATAGTTCTACTCCATGAGTGCCTATAAAGCAGACAGTCATGAAACAGGCTCTCATAGGGAGAGCACACTGAGTGAACACGCCGGGACAGAACATTGTGTGAACAAGGACAAGATTTATATCTGAATGAACTGTTAGTGAGGAGGATCTGTGAAATAACAACTTAACGATCGACTCATACACTAGTTTGGTTAGAACGATGGAACGATGAAATGACAATGCGATGGAAGGGTTATTGTCAGACAGGTGATTATGAGGTGTTATGAGACGATAGACCAATGTGATGGTTTATGCTTGTTGAAATTGCATTATTGGGCCGATGTATGAAGAGATAGGAGAGTACAACTAGAGAGTACAACTATCAAGGAGGTTTATCACTGAAAGCAGTTTGTACTTGTAATGTTGCTGGATTACATAACTAATTCATCATCGCCTTTTTACGCACATCTGGTCATAGGTGTGTGTGTGGTTACCGTGCATCTATGGATGATTCACAGCAAGCAGTTCTAACAAATAATATTGCGAGAGATGAAGCATTTCCCTGAGAGACTTAGTATCTTCGTACGATTCACCAAAGAGTAGTTCCCAGGTCTTAAGTAACATCTTTTAAGGCCCCACAGTGGTACAATATTGTATGTATCTACCTCTCATATATATATATATATACACCTGTAATTGTGTATGGGTAGGAATTTATATGAGGTCATTGCCAGGGGGAGGGGGATATCCGGGTATGTCCCGGGGAAGAGGTGGGATGGGCGGGGGGTGCTTCAATTTGGCCTCGGAAGGGTGGTGTTTGTTGGGGAGGGGGTATTTCATTTGGGGTATTCCATACTAAGTAGAAACCAAACTCGAGTTCGGTTTCGTATTTATCCTACCCCGTCTATGCTTATATTACTGTTAAAACAATAAATAATGAGTCAACGACCAACAGAACTTTTTTCATAGTAGCTGACATCCTGCTCTCTGATTGGTCAATATTGTTATTACTCTAGTGGCATAAAAAACACTTTATGTCACGGCCTGCCACATAAAATTTCCCTATGTTAAATCTATGGCCGTTTTTTATTAGGGGTAGGATAAATGTATATTCCATACAAGTACATGTTTTATTTTGAAATTTTACTGTTATTCAGTCTCGACGACCAAGGTGTGCTGATGGCAGGGGAAGGCAAAGAGTGTAACGAGGAGTCGGCGTTAGTGCCGGAGTCGCAGGCTGCAGACCGCTCGCCGCGCTACCTGCTTCTGGGCTACGCCATGGTCTTCTTCCACGCGGTGTGCATGACCACGTCCAGTGCCAGCGTGCAGGCGCTCAGTAACCGGATCCCGCACTTCGAGCTCGTGCTGATGCGCTTCTTCACGCTCACCGTGGTAGCGTCCATCGTGCTGGCGGTGAGGAGAGAGAGTCCGCGCATCCTGGGCTCACGGCGGACACAGGGACTACTGATCATAACGGCACTCATCAACACCACCACCTTCACGCTGTACTACGCGTCCTCTTACTTCATCTCGTTGGGGCCCATCGGTGGACTCTACCGCTCCACCACGCTCATCATGTCCATCGCGCTCGCACGGTGTCTGCTCGGCGAGCTGCTCAATAATATCAAAGTTTTGGCGATGGTGTCGAGCATCATCGGCATGGTGATGATTGTGCTGCCGGCGATCGTGACGGCCGAGGTAAGGGCCGTCAGACTGGCCGACCAGAGAGCAGCAAATAACCCACCTCTGATAGCCATGGACATGGAAGCCGCGCCTCCGCTAAAACAACTACTAGGACTGAACGACTCAGTCGTGCCCGTTGTAGAATACGCGGGGAAGACCATCGGCTCGGATAATGGCACTGTACAGGTGGCAGCTCCCGTAAATGCGAGCGGCTGCGGGGCAGACCGACAGATCCATCTGGTAGCACCGAGGCTAAAAGTGCTCGGATACCTGCTCATTCTAGTGGCGGGCGCGTTTAATAGCACCGAGCTCATTCTCCTCTCCGGCTTCCTCAAAGATAACAGCTCAACTGTACAAGCCTTCTGGTTCGGTGTCTGCGGTACTGTAACGTCTGCATTGATCATGGCGCTCACCGAAACGCCCGTCCTCCCATGTGACGGTATCACATATGCTCTGTCGTTCCTGCACGGGCTCGGTGCCGCCTTCTCCATTTTCACCTTCATTTGTGCACTGAAATACCTGCCAGCTTCCAATGCGGCCATCACACAGAGCATCCATATCGCCCTCATGTATATAGCTCAGTGGACTGTGATGCAGCGCTGGAACACGGAGTCTACTCCCCTGTTAATCTCCTCTGAGATATCAGGCACAATTCTGATCTTAATAGGGGTGCTCACTCTACCGGTAGCAGATATAAGCAAGTACGTGTTGTCTAAGGGGAACAGAGACTCTTCTTAAAGGCATATCCTACAATTCACAGTGGCGCCACCTGGTGATTTTTGAATTATGTTAAATATTAGTCAAAACTGGTTTCTTGGTATTCATCCTAATTCTACATGGGTAGATTTAACATTTTGTCACATTTGAGTAGGTAAAATAGGCCAATTTACATTTGCTTGATTTACATAGGAAATGTACTGAAAAATATGGTTTTCTTCAATTCATTATAAAACAAGGATGGTGACCTATGGTTTTTAAAACCCAAATAAGAAGTACTATATATGTACTATATTCTGTGAAAGTTTGAGGAAAATGACATTGGTTTTACTATATGAAAAAATACATTTTAGAATTTCTATATATTCTAATATAGAATTATCATAATATTGATCCATTTATAAATCAAAAACTAGCGCGGTGACCCCCAATTTTTAAGTTAGTTATGTGTTCCACAACACTTGGAGATCATCATATCAAATTTTCAGGAAATTGACATGGATTTTAATTTTCACGCCAAATTGTCCGATATCCCTTTAAGTCCTTAAAAATGTATACGTCACTGAAATATGATCATTGGTATTTGAACAAAAAACAGTCCTCTTGAACACTTTGATGTATACGCCTTTATATCAGTGTCTATCACATGTTTAACATGGTTACAGGTATAACGCAGGTTTTGTACATAGATTGTAGTTAATTGCGTTGAATAATGGCAGATCACGCCGAACACAATTTGCAGATGTCCTTCTCTAATGAAGTACAATATCAGGGATGAAAGTCGGGACCGAGGAAAAAATCGGAAATTCTAAACTCTGGTTATTAAGATTTTTTTTTTTGGATTTTTTTAAAAACATTATTTTGGAACAGTATGATTGTGAATCGATATATGTTTTAACACTGCAGGTGCTGCCGGTGAATATGAAATGGAATTGCGTCATTTGTCAGAAAACTTGCATCCTTGTAGTATAGTTAATGTTATACTCATGGTTCAGGACATCAATAGTTTGGATCTGTAAGATCACTTGGTCAGAAGCTATCAAAGGAACATGGGTCTCTTCTTTTTTTAAATCCGGGGAAATGACATTCACTTCTCTCATTTGGGGGCCAGTATTTGTAGATATTATATGTGAATTCCCTGCACTTAAATTGCCTCTTATATTACGTGGACTCATTTTCTTCTCTGATTTATATTGATTTCAAGAATGGCCATTAGGCTGTCAACAAATATAGAAATTCCGGGAAATCCCATACCTGTATTTGAAAAAAGGGGTATCTGCTGAGAAACATCACTGATATCCAATGACGTACCTGTGGACGTATCAACAGGAAAATGATTCATCTGCATGATATCCGCCATGGATACATAATAAAGGCGAATTATTTGCAATTAAAAAAAATCTCAAGGAATCAACATCGTTGGGGCAAAATATGTTTTTACCCCTAGCTTTTAAGTGACTAATATTTACATTACTTTTTACCAGGAGGGAACCATCAGCTTGTGATCCCCACCTAGCCTGGAAGCCTGGCCAATGTGCTCACTTACATAATAGGCCAGGTAACTACCATCATTTTCTGGTGCATTGTAGGATTGATTTCAGCTGGCAAAATGTTAGTTTTTAGAGAAATATTCTTATAAGTTATCTTTGATCATTAGAAACGTTGTCATTACTTTACTTTCATTGTAAGGAAGTTTAAATATACTATTTGGGGAATCTCATGATGGTCATGGAGATAGGTTGTGGTGGTTCTTCCGAGGGTGGTTGTGGCCCCTAAGATTCGAGGTTAACTCTCGACCGTAGAACTGTCCCAAGGCGCTATAAATATCATGTAAGGAGGTCAGGGTCAAGGTCGGGGTTTGCTGCGAATGCAGCCATTGGCTACTCGGTCTACTCTATTCCGTATATGGACTTAGTGTAATGGGCCAACTCCATGCTGCTAATCCCCACCCACTAGTCAAGTATCACCTGTGTGACCTGGCATGATGCAACAATTAGTTAAACTGTAATCTATGTATGAATTATCTTTGTATCATTGGAAAAAAGTAATACTGATAGTAATATTATCTGATGATAAAACCTTTATTACAAATGATCACATGAGGACATTACAACAAAAGTCTGAGAAGTGTAAGGAAAATCTACATTAGTGTCTAGATAAGAGGAAAAGAACAGACCATGAGAATTTCACACTATTTCATCATAATACAATTATCTACTTATTTAATGTTGTTCGTCAAAACCAAAGACGCGTGATTTGATACCTTTTTAGAATATTACATATCTATAGATTTGAACATATCACCTGTAGAAGTGTTTATTCTTTATACCTCTAAATTTAATAGAAACGATTCAGATGTAGCAAAATGACTGGTGAATGGAAAAGTAGGGATGTAACAATGCGTTTTACGTCGTACTATTGGTCCATTAGATGGGCTGAAGATAAGTTTCAGTATTCAAGATGGAGAATGTTCACCCAAACCAAAAACACTGCGATCACCATGTCTCTACAAAGGACAGATAAAATAATAACGCCATGTGAATTTTTTCTCTGATGGATATTTTACAATGAAAAGTTCGGTACAAGAAGTACATCCCACACTTTTTGGTGTCTCGAATAATTGATATTTAATAACCTAAGCATCGTACTCCATATAATACTGCAAGATTAGATTAGCAACTTGTGACATGCTCCATCAATCTGTACACAAGCTATGACCAAACATTGTAGCATTATTCACTATCTCTCACATATTCACTGACATTCAATCTTTTGACACTACAGACTATGTACATCAGGCTTCTGGTTGGAAAATGTCATTCTATCATACATGCACACCAATTGTAGCGAAATATATAAAATAGAACCTTTAAATACCGATCAGCTGTCAGGATAGTGTGACCGTGAGCTCATGTGTCTATACCTTTGCCTGATCTAAATGAAACGTATAGCTTTCTTTGTAGTCATTGCTGACTACCATTACATTTTATCGATGACTGCCTTTATCGCCTATTGCAATGCGCTCGACACAATAAACGATGGGATTTAAATTTGATGGAGTTGCTCAATTTCACATTTCTTTCTATAGTATTCCAACTCCCAGTTACAATGAGACTAATACCTAATCTAGAATTTGGTTAGTTCTTAGAACACAAACATATGTTATTGAGAGCTTGTAATGTTATTTACCGTTAATCAAATATGATATCGTAATATACACGGACAGTAGTGTTTGTAAACAATCACTAATCGTTTCGAATAACAAGAATTCTCGGTGTAACTGAAAATTAATCTATATCTGAAGCAAAATGAAATAAACACTTCTGCACAAAGCGAATAAAGACTATCAAAATCTCAAGTGTGTAGAATAATTTACTTACAGTAACGGGGCAATGAAAAAGTTGAAAAGTCCACTGCAGATATAGCTTGCTTCAGATTATAACAACATAACTCTCACTGATATTCCTGAAAACCATTCACTATACCAAAGCGGTATCCCCGGCATACCCACCCGTATTTATTTGAATTCTTAAACACGATATAGTTACCAATTGTGTAGACACAGCTAGAAACTAGAGTTCTTTAAAAAGAATATCTACTCATATATATCTCAATAAAATATATGATATATGTAGAAGTAATCACTCTAATAATAGATCAGTATATTCCCTTTTGAAAAGACCCCCTAGTATATCAAGCAGATGAGCAATTTCCTTGGGAAATTCTTAATTTCAAGCGTCTCTTGGATCATTACGATTTGTTTGTATAAACCACGCACATAAGTACTGCTTCTGGAAGAAACGTTTATAACGTATCCCCGTTGTTTTTGTGTGTGTGTGTGTGTGTTTTTTTGTTCTAGGAATACAAAAAAAAAGGTTGACGGTTCGCTTTGGTTTCGGTTTTTCAATCAGACTCATCGCCTCGCATACGGTTCAGTGAGGCGTGGGAGGATCACTTGGTGTTGTCTGTTTATCGGGAAGCCGGCCCAGCGGAGCGTGAGGCGTTACGGACTCAAAGCAGACACGCCGCTGTTGTATCCCGCACATTGCTGGCACGAGTGTGTCAGTAGAAACGCTTCCTCTGGTCTTCTTGTCGTTTTGTGTAGATAATGAATCCAACCATACCGCACACGCCCAGGCCGATCACTCCGACAACGATCATCACAAGCAGCTTCCAACCGGACATGTTTTTAAGCATGAAGCCTCCTTGTTGGTCGTCCACGTGGTCTGAAAACACAACAACGTCAACACGGTGAATAGAATGTAAGTTTACTTTTAAAAAAAACCAAACGGGAGGAAGTCGTGGCCAATGCATTTCGTGGTAATCTGTTCTACTTCTTTAACTGACATTAGCCCAAAATGTATATTCATGTATGTCATAGATGCTAGGTCAATAGCAAGATAAGCCAAGTTGTATGCTTTGACAATAACTGTAGATTAATGATACGTGGCATAAACACTTCTAACCACAGCCGAAAAAAAAATTGATAATAACTGTAGGTTATAACAGATTAATGACAGCTATCGGTGGACCCAAACTCAACATACACATGTGCACATTTTGATAATTCTCCAATGGTAGTTAATGTAATACAGAGAAACTCCTTTCTACAGATTAAGACATAGTTGCAATATAATATCTGCCAGTGACTTAACAGACAGGAACGACAGTGGACATCTGAATTCACAAAGAATGGCAGAGTATACGAGTCAACGGCTGTTTATATTTCCGACTTAACTTCTTAAAACAAATATAAACATGTAATAATCCATATATAATTTGATTCTAGCTCCATATTGACTCTCTACAAATCCTCTACATAATTGATTACGCTAGTTATATGTCACTTTAATACACGTGTACACTTGCATACCCACAGATATATCCAATACATGATATACATGTATGTACATGAGGTATACATACACGCACGCCCATACACACACATACATATACAAGTATAGTTACAGTTGGTGCACATACATATAAAACATGAATACAGACATAAATACCTAAATAATATAACACAAGTATAACGTTTATATATTACAACATACATGTACACATGACACACAAGCAAACACTGTGGATAGAATATGGTCAAAGAGGATGCCTATTCGTGGTTATGATGTAAAAGTTCTGGGTGTACTAAAAAAACTGTATAAATGCGTTATGTATGGGAGATCATTACCCAGCTCTTCTTGCTTACCCCCAGACAACTAGGTCAGCAACAGCCGGTCACCCAATCACCCAATTACTATTAATTAGTGACTGACATCACCCATTTCGCACTGTTATAATCAGATCTAAATAGGAAATAAAATAAATTGTCATACTAATCTGGCATAGTTTTTATGCCCGTGCCTTTAACGATCACACCATGTCTTGCCAATCATTTTTAAAGTAGCTCATTTAATAGGGCTGAATGTCGGGACTTCGGGAAAAAAATCGAAATTCTGAATACTTATAGAAAAAGAATTATTCATAACATTATTTTAGAACAGAATGGCTATGAATCATTATATTTTCTAACTCTGCAAGCATTGCCGATCTATATGAAAAGTCGGAATTCCGTCATTAGTCGGAAAACTTGCATCCCTGAAAATTTTAGGATCGCAAACATAATATGAAAACTGCATGACCTATCTGAATTTGTTTTTCACTCATCGCCTTGTGTTAGAGGTGTCATGGCCACATCTTCATAATCTGCATGACTTATTTGCTATCTTTTTTTCTAATCTGGAACAACTATTTCTAGAATCGTACCTGACTAATAGCTACTATGCAGCAAATACTATAGGTCACATTGGAAGGATACATATATCAGGCAAATATTGTGATCATTTATTTATGACGCGATCAAATGAATAATTAATTACAAACACTCATAATCGATAGTATTGATAACAAGTGACTTTTGCAGAATAACGAAATTTCAAGTACTAGGTGTTAGCGTCATTTTCTCAATCAATAATGTCAATCTATAGGACTATATAGATCATACCCTATTGATAGAATAGAATTGAAATCTAGAAATACAGGATGCTACTAATGATAATGATATTAACTGAATATTATAAGTGCCATAACGTGACTCAGGTAGGAAGTAATACGTTTACACATGTATTTGTTTAAAACGGTGCGTATTTAGATGTAGTGACCAACGTATTAATGAACAATTCCAAGGCTTGATTATTGCAAATACATTCAGGGATAGGGCTTGAAGTTGACAGAATACATAATAGGTAAGCAGAACTACCAGCAAAGTCATGGTCTATGTTATATACAAATGTCTCATCATTTAGAGATATTCAATCTTCTTCGTATCCTCCGTTTATAGGTGGTTTTTATGCCGCCCATTTTCGGTGGTTGGAAAAAAAAGAGACCCCGCGGGAAATTCCACGTGGGTTTGAACCCAGCTACCCTTCATAGAGTGGTCGTAGGTGGTAGAGTACAGAACTGCAGCGTCTATCATACATCTCATCATTTAGAGGTTACACTAGCGATCCTACACCTGCCACGTCTTCGTGTATCTGGTTTTAAAATCAAGAATACTAGTAAAATATTTGTCCCAAATTTAAAAGTTACCTAATTAAAAAAAAAAAAAACATTATTATTGATTTCTTGGCATGATGACGAAAACCCGTACAGTTTTATAAATTCCCTTGCGTGAACGTATAAAACCGGAATTGTGTAACCACGATCCTATATTCAATGACTAATTATCTGGTATTAACTTGAAGGATGTGATCATTTGGACACACCAACATCTGTTATGATATCGATGAGATAGATAGAATAGCTGTCTATTGTAATATTTATATAAAGAAAAGACTTAGAAACCCCATGTATTCTAATAGTTTGAAATATCTATTGATTTATATATTCTAAGCTAACAAATTACATCATGTATACAAAACGTTGTTTATAGCAAGTCGAACAAAAAGCACTCGCAAATTAGATTAATTATAAAATTGGATGCTAACTTCCACACACTCAAATCCATGCACACAAAAACTAGTCAGACGTAGTGCGACTCTGTTCGTTCCTCACTAGAGTCGGACTTGATGTCATAGGCAAAGTTTGAGACTCACATGATCGCTGGTATCCAGCTCATTTCAAAAATCAAAGATTAAAGATGGCGGATCGTTGATTCAGGAGCCCCCCATTCAGGGATTTAAACGAGGATTTGATAAAGAAAAAGATAATATCTGATGCTCATATTATGTGAGACTGAAGATTGTGATGTAAGTTGCTGAATCCAACTATTCTTTGTTTCATGATACTTCCTTTGCAAACCTTATTGTGCGAACCAGTTTGGTTCGCAAAGAATCTCAAAGTTTGCTTATGTCATTAGGTACAACGTCTGTGGGGAGTGATAGCGGACACAGCGTTGTACTTCGTATAACTAACAAAAACAGATGTATTAACAACTATAATTTTGCCAATACCAAATCAGCTTTAGCAAATAAAACTGCCAATTTAGTCTTATAATTTTTTTTCATCGGAAAGTGTTATCTACAATAAGTCATAAAGCAAGTTTTTCCTTTCGATAGTATAGACCTGTTTATTTCGCCCAACACCATAATTTTCCCCAAGAAAATCCATTTTAAAGTACAGATTCGTTACTTATATGAGATATCTAGGTGCATGTACAGATTATAACTTATGATATCATTATGTTGCTACTTTCTAAAAGTCATCAGTCGGTTAACACGATTCTATCTGCACAGATCTAGAGGCCAAGACCTGTTTCCTGATTCCATACAATGAAAAAAAAAATACATAGATTAATGATACGTGGCATAAACACTTCTGAACACAGCCGAAAAAAAAAAAAAAAAAAAAAAAAAAAAAAAAATACAATATTAACACCACAACGTATACATGCTGTACTTAGTTGCAAAAGTGCTCTTAGCCTATCGACATTTCCTAATCTATTTCTTTATCGAGAGAATAAAAAAATATTTGAATATGGAAATCAGAAAGATTGTCTATATGAGGACATATAGGAGGGAGGATATCTTAAAAATAGCTAGGAGGAGGGAGATAGATAGATGTTGGTGGGAAAGGAGGGGAGGAGGGTGTAAAGAAGCACACACTGCCAAAGCTAAAATATACCTATTGCTAATAAATAAACACATTTAGAAGGGATGAGTAGCCACTTGTGAAACTCCAGACTGTTAAAAGAAACGGTAATTTAAAAAAGAAGAAAGATACACAGTGCAGGTAGGAAAAATAGATCGTATGCTGATGACCTGCTGCTTAGGGGTAAGACTCGGCAGGGTAGAAGAGGAAATAGCGGACGCTTTAGTAGAGGCGCTTCCGACTGTCCTCTTCGTACTTGATGTACAGCAGGTAGATGGCGAGAGCGGAGATGGCCACGCTCACCAGGAGCAGAAAGCAGATGGAGGCCAACTTCAAGTTGGCCATGCTGCCCAACAGGAAGATCTGCGGCTCGTCGTCCACGTGATCTGGAACCAAGTCCAGCCACCGCAACGTTTTACAACCTATCGTTATGGTAATTCTCAGTTGCCAACCCTTTTACTACCATGCTCTACGTTTTACAACCTATCGTTACGGCAATTCTCAGTTTCCAACCCTTTCACTACCATGCTCACATGTTACGACGTATTACGACGACAATAATTCATAGTTATCAACGATTCCACTACAATGTTCAACATTTTACAACCTATCGTTATGGTAATTTCAGTTATCAACCCTTTTAAAACCATGCTCAAAATTGTATAATTTATTGGTGGGGTAATTCTCACAGCTTCAGTTATTCTGAGATGTCAACCTTTTCATGTTCAGCATTTTGCAATCTATCATTTATTCAAATATCTGTTCTCAGCCCTTCATTGATACTTCATAAATACTCAAAATTTCACAGTCCATTGTTATGGTAATTCTCAGTTACCAACTCTTTCACTACCATGCTGAACATTTTACATTCTATTGCTTGCTTAATGTTTTTTTCTCAGCCCTTTTCACTACATTGCTCTATATTGAACAAACTGTTATTCAGGGATGTCAGCAGCCCTTGAAGAATATCTCTGAAATTATTGTCTGGGACAAACTCTCCCCCCTCCCCCCACACACAAAAGACTACAATGAACAAGCTTACTGGAAACTGGAAAACGTTAAAAACTGCGTTCCCTGGTGAGTAGGACTGGTACTACAATCTGTGCTCTCCAAACAGAGCCTTGCCTTCAATGTCCTATTACTGTTAAACCAAATATGTGCATGGGAAATTGTAGTATAGAGCTGGTTCCTGGTATTATCTATGCATTCAAAGTGGTTTGTATGGTAACACTACAAGGGTTTCAGGGATTTCAGGGATTTTTATCAAAGCATTATCTATGGGGAGCTTTACAAGGAAAACACTGAAAATCATGGAAGTAATGATGCATACATTTATAGGGAAATGGGCATATGGGGTTCCTGAAACACTAGGGATTGACAAACATATGTTCTTTTGAAGCTTTTGAATAGTGAGGACAATATTTCTGTATTTTAGAAAGACCCTGATTTCAGGGAATGTCCTGAACTCTGACATCCCTGGTTATTTAATTACTTCTAAGTTATTCTCTATTACTATAGTTTGTTTATTTGCTGTTACCAGCCTGGAAAAGGCTAAAAATTACTTGATAGTAGCTCGGGAGTTGCTCAAGGAGTTGGAGCTTCCCGAAGCTGTGTCAAAAGTCTCTATCCACTTGCATCATCATGGACTCGTTGGGTATATTTGTCTCAATCCACACAGATGAGCATTTAACCACACTCATGTGATAGGGGGTACCCTAGGAAATAAGGGGCGTATTCAAGCCTCACTTCGTATCCAAGCACAGTCTCCAGTCCCTGATAGGTGACTGACCTCATGCGAGTCTAGCCCTACTTGCTGTGGCTCGGCAGCTGGCGGTGCTGAGATATCTAACAAGTCGCAGATAAACATCCGGCGTTGACAGAACAGCGCCGATGTGACATTTCCCCCCCCTCCAAACCTCCCTTCAACCCTCCCTCTCTCCCCTTTCCCTACCTGCCTCCCTCGCCACAACCAACAGATATCTCGGAACATTGCCAATGTTAAAGGTGTAGAGTTCCCATTCATGTGGTATGGGGTACCTGAAACCCACTTCCACACATTCCAGCACAGTATCAGTTTCTGCCATTGCACAACCCTAGGCCCTGTTTTTTTTAGTCATGACAATCGTTGATAACGAAATGTTTTTGCTGTCAGTGTCCTATAGACATGAGATCTTAGAGGATCAGCCAACGATAGTCAGTTTATGACACGTAGGGCAGTGTGAAGTGTGCTCTAGTCACGATAATCGTAGGGTTACTTGGGTGAATTTGTCGCCCAAGGTGTCGTAGCCCTAAGACATCTATGGACATGACGTTGCGAATGTGGAAATTCACTTCCCGTAGGAATTAAGTCATGAACATTTATCACCAGTCAGGGAAATATTTAACCTATAATCCCTCTAAAGATGAAGATATTCACGTTTGAATTTCGTCGTAGCATAAGCCAGCTCTGGTGGCCAGTGTACTCAACCGGTTGCTAATTTATGCAGCGACCTTGACATTAACTGCACTTGTTCCCGTTTTTGCGTTTTGCTGGTTCACAGATCTGTAGACACTGCTACCACAGCTGAATAGGTGGACAAGCCATACAGGACATGGAATTGTGTCCACTTTCTCTAGGAATTAAGCTATGAAACTTAAACATGACTTTGAGAAATTATCACCTATAATCGCCCAAAATATGGAAAAGATGGGCCCCTCCGATCCGCCAATATTCTGCGTTCTGTAAGAGTGAAATTCTGCAATCCCCGTACCATGATTCCCTGTGAATTCCAGACGTGACAGCAGCACAATGTTTCAAATAATGCGAATATCAGTGGATTGGAATGGCCGATCTTCTTCGTATTTGGAATGGTTATAGGGTATATGTTTCTCAAACTCGTGTTAGAGTTTCATGGCTTAATTCCTACGGAAAGTGGGTAAAAATCTGCTATATGCGCATATTAATTAGAAATATTGGGTTAAACATGTACTGTCCACATTTGATAGAACCTAAGACAATTCTATACTTGTCGTAATGGCCAACACTTTTAACAGTGATCTCCCATGGGCACTACGACACTGTCTATAGGACACCGGCCATCGTTTGTCATCCAAAATGCCGTACATTCGCTGGACGATCTTAGGGTATCGTTGGCCTATGATGTTGTGACTGAAAAACATGGCCCAGAGTCACTGCATGCCCATAGGCTCCAAATGTGGTGCAAGACACATGTCCACCTTCAGTCAGACCTATTTATAGATAGAGCTGCCGTGGATAGCAGTTGCATCACGGGATGCACCACTGGCTAACAATAGCTTATCGGTCTGTAGAGGCTGATTTCGAGGAGAGCTGAGGAAAACCTATATATATATATTATATGAGGTTTTTTTTCCTCAATTCTTTTAGATACATATGATTTGGAATCATATATATGATTTGAATGATGAATTTACCTTACAACTGACAGCGATGATTCAAAATCGTCACTGTAAAAAAGTTGTAAAATCACAAAAGATGTGTTTATCAACCTCAACTGGTTTGTGCTGCTTGGTGCTTCATGAATCTGACGCGCCTTCAATCCACCATCTGACCCTCATCTGGATAGTGTGGTGGTTGCCTGCCTCTCAAGCATTGTCGACTGTGACAGACACAGGGTATACACAGGTGTATTAATCGTCAGACGAGTCACAAACATCGCAGAGCTGCAGGACTTATAGTTGATGTGGCCCTCAGCACAAATGGATCCGAGGGACATCGAGGGGCAATCAAGCATCAATGGATGTTCGGTCATCAAGGTGGGTTCGTAACAGTGTCATCGATGAACCCTACACTTTCCCAAGAATACTCAATTTTATAGTTGCATTTTTGGTTTACTTTAGGAAAATTCCAAAACACCAGAGCCACCTGGTCCCATCATTGTAGTCGAAGGTTTAAAAAGTGAACATAAACGAATATGCTGAATCTGCTCTATGCCTACAAAATATGAAATTAAAAAAACTGAATTCCACACATAATTTCTGATTCTGACAAGGGAGGTATTGAGCATTTTACATTTCTAGAATCTAAGCCACCTCCTATCATGGAGCATTTTTTTCCCCTTTTATTCATAATCGGAGAATACTCAGCTGTTGAGCTTGTGTCGATGCATCCCCATGCTTAACTTCTAGTATTTCAGGCAAAACCTGCTCACTTATGTAAACTCTACATATATATGCTACCAAATTATGACCATAAAAATATTCCACATAACCCATAAAAACAGTCGATGGAGGGGGGAAGAACAGCATGAAATTCACATAGCCGTTAAAAAAAAAAAAAAAAAAAAAAAAAAGCCGTTTAAAAAAAGCCGTTTAAGCACATAGCCGTTCAAGTACATCCATCACAGTGGTGTAATACTTAGATTCTTAAAACTCTAGGTGAGTAGATACAAATATAAAAAAATATTTAAAAAAACCACAAAAAACGAGCTGTAGTGGCATTTACTGTGATCTGTAATCGTCAGCATTTATGAAGCATCTGTTGTTTTGTCATATATATTTTGATATTCATATATTGTTATGATTACGAAATGTTAACCAACATTTCAAATTGGTTTGTAGTTTGCAAGTAGCCATATTGATATATCACAAAACATTTTATATTTCTGGATAAATATTAGATTTATCCCAAATGTATAATATGCCGTAGAAGAAATTCTAAAACTCAGCTCTTCAATTTTTGTGCATGTAACCATCAATATTAATCATGACAATGATAAGAAGTGCGGAAACAGAAAGTGACATAGGCACAGTGTGGTATTTATAATAAATGTTGAAAATTATATGAATAAAAACAACTTCTCTCAAATTCTACAGGTCGACCTCACCAATGCACCAGTGACCATGTCAAACATCGAATACCATCTCTTAAAGGCCAAATGATTGGCAGACAATGCTGCTCAACCACCCTCCACGTGTATGACTCAATAAACACTAGAGTCAAGCAGACGACCATCAAGAAGTCAGCTCTGCCTTTATATAGTATATATATATATATATTTTTTTTTTTTTACAGTACAACTCCGCTGAAGAGATTTCGGAATATGCAGGCAACTGTGGCCTTGTGAGGCCAGCTCGACCCATCAACATTAGGCGCAAATGGCGTCATATTACCTGCCTCTGCTTGCACTGAATTGAGGCTCGGATGACTCACAAATATGAAGAAGGTGATAAATCAAATCAATTGATGATTTCTGTTATAAAAGACCATTTTATAAAGAATATGCATGAACCAATGGATCGCACCTTGAGGCTAACAGAATTTTGCTTTTCGCCTGAAGAAACTTTCCCATTCTCAACGAATTTGCAATGACTGAGAGACACGAAAATTGGAGTTAAAATACACATAAAACATCTAAAATCAATCTTAGCTCATCATTCATTAGCTAACTGCCTCTATCATTCACTAAGTTGACTTGCATATACTCGAATCTTAATCTTAGTAATACTGACGTTATTAAGTGCCCGCAAAGTATAACTACCAAGCCGACATAAAAAAGGGGACTGGACTGTTAGAACACAAACTAGGCACAATAATAGAGGAACAAAATCTTAAGAAATCTGATGAAGCCACAAAGCCATTGTCCGCATAGAATGATATTACCGATAAGCTAGCAGCAGAGCAACATTCTCAACCAATTAAAATCAAGCTAATGGCTATAATATTGAAGCAGATCCTCTCAATGTTTACATTCACAATAGCTAGAGCTTACAGGAGGGGCAGGACAAAAAGGATGAAAATTACCTTAGCGGATATCTGGGGTACCAACTGAGAACTTACACTAGTTCCCTAGTCATCCACAACTCAGAGGTGAATTCCACCGTACAAAAGTCGGAAACTAAAGCAAGTTTTAAGATTAAGACAAAAGAGGCATACTCGGTGTACAATTGGTGTCGCTAAACTAAGGTCAGTGAACTTAGTCTACGCTCTTTCTCATGTTCATTTCTACTCCCCCCTCCCCAATCATATGTTATCCATCCTGCTAGTTTATATATGATGTTATATGTGACACCGAATCACCTGTGTACCTGTGACCTGTTGCTGCTCTTGATCTTGATGTACGAGCCTATCCAGTGGAAGAACTGGTGCTTATATGTTTGGCCAATAAAAAAAAGAAATAAATAAAAAAAAAGTGGTGTACTAGTCAACCCAGATTTCCCCCTATTCTGGTCAATCATATTGCTCAAAATATTCATTGCGAAGATTGCTGAGATGTACAATCTCAACCTGTAGATGCCACCCTCTGTCCACTAACTTGTTTGATTGTATAGTGATGTCTTAATGTATCTGTGATGTCTATCACTGTATTGGCTCTTGCGATAGGAAGCAACTAAGCTAAGTGTAGTCAATTGATCTATTGGTAGGTTCAAATCTGATGATCCCTCTGTATGCGCCTCTACATGCCCCTTATGTTGTTCTTTTTCAGTATGTTCGGACGTTGATGGTTGAAAATCATGTATACCATATGAACCTCATTGCGTCAATAAACAACTTAAAAAAAACACAAAAAAACCTGTTAACAGAAAGTTTAGGTTGAACAAATCTGGTGTCTACTGAGGCTCAACGACCCACACTCAAGTCAAGTCAATTTATCGGTATTTAAGGTGACATATGAACGTTTCTGGAATATTTGGATTAGAATGGTTACTTCATCCATAAAATTTTCTTAACTATATATATATATTTTAGGACATTGACGTGTCATGGATGAAAAGGTTGAAAATCCACTGAAAGGTGGAAGTCTGTCGAACCAACCCGATGACAATTTGAGTTCTTGTAGTTGATTTTCTTTATCCATTTGTTGATACTCAAAACTTCATCGCCGGGACATTGCTCAAGTATGTTTATCATAAGCAGACTGCCAGGCTTATCACTCAGTCTCAAGCTTATGATAGGAGTCGCACAGAAAGATGCCCAATGCTCTAATATGTCCGCTCCGTGACCTCAATGCACAGGATCATGGTGGGTGGCATGCCTAATTAGTAGAAACCGAACGAGAGTTAGACTTGACAATGTTTATGCCACGACGGCAGGTCGTGTATTACTACACGAGGCGTAGCCGACTGTAGTGAGTAGCGGACCTGACCAGAGTGGCATGAGTAGCGGACCTGACCAGAGTGGCATAGACACTGACAAGTCTAACTCGAGTTCGGTTTCGTATTTATCCTATCCCATCTATGCTTTTGTATTTCTAAAAGATAAATATTGACTCAACGACCAACAGAACTTTTTTCATAGTAGCTGACATCCTGCTCTCTGATTGGTCAATATTATTATTACTCTAGTGGCATAAAAAACACTGTCACGGCCTGCCACATAAAATTTGCCTATGTTAAGTCTATGGCGGTTTTTTATTAGGGGTAGGATAATGTTAACTACCTTCAATGACTGTCTACCGATGATGCCATGGGCACTCAACTTGGGGGAATTTAAGGCAAACTGGGCCATGACAACTAAGCCAAAACCATCCATTGCCGACGTATCACTTCGATCAATACGGTGGATTTGAATAATACATTAAATCAAGATTATATAGACCTCAAAGAGCACTGAACCTCATGAACTCTCCATCGACTGATACCCATTATTTAAATATACCGTTATTGTAAAAAAAAATATCCATATATTGCCTCAAACTGTCCATCAGTCATTTTGTATTGAAAAGTGATATTGTTTATACTTCGTCGCTACCGATGACTGGAGGCAAACTCACGAACTATCAGTAGTTCCAGTCTCTGCCACCAGATAACGCCACGTCTTTTTCTTATTTCAGGGACATTGTAAATAATTTGCTATTCCAGTTTATTATAGAAAGCTTGTGAAAAAGCTCAACCCCCTTCATTTAATTTTGTTTTTAAGTATTAAGAGTAAATATTCCCAATAATCATTTTATTCTTTTAGAGCAACTGACCACGCTATCCGTTTACATCTCAGTAACTATAACCCACGTTTACAACAATCACCTTTATATCACCAGAAACAATCAGCACAACAGTTGTTAACCTACCTTGAGCGGTTTATCTTACCAATGACACAAGAGGGCCATTTTCAGCCCCTCCTTACACAGGATAAACCGATTTTTAAACCAGGATTTGTTGGAACAATCAACCCCTAGACCGACCTCAATCTTGGTAGACATGGTTTTCCAACTAGTAAAATAAATCGTTCAGAAGACAGTTGTCACACTCACCACGAGGAGGAGCAAAAAAGTCAGCGGATGGAAGGACTTTGGAGTAATCTGTGCCGTCCTTCTGCATAAAAGGTAAGAACAGGAATAATTTAGAGTTGGTGGAACCTTATTTATGGGTACATAATGTATATATGAATGTACAATGGACAGCAGATGTTATCGCTATTTTACATAAGTTGAAATATCAGCCATTTATGTGCAGTAATGAATTTTTGAAAAAGACAACAAGAACATAATTGACAATTGAAATCTACATGAACTACTATTATTCCAGTTACTTTCCTATTGATTTTAGCCATTTATATGCAGGAATGTACTTTTTTTTAAATACGACAAGAACATAATTAACAGTTGAAATCTACATAAACTACTATTATTCCAGTTACTTTCCTATTAAAAAATATTCCATAATGGTATAATAAATAACGGAATTAAAAACTGTGAATGTAAGTATTCATAAACCTACCTCATCATCATGCACTATTCCAATGTCGTACAACTTCATGGAAATGAGGTCGTGATTATCTGAAAATAATAACGATAAAATTAAATATATTTTCACCTGATGAAGCTAGATAAAGACTAGCGAAACGTCGTGAATCAAAACTTGATACTCTAATTTACACCACCTGTACTATTTGGTTTACAACACCGTTATAAAAAATGCTGTGTCTGTTTTTTGTGATTTTCAACTCGGAATTTTTTAATATACCTGTTAGATATTAGCGATTGGTACTCAAACTTGGAGACCCTACTGTTATGTTTCAAGCATTTCATGTGGAATTTACTACCTTAGAGAGACTAAGAAAACATGGAAAACACATCGCTGTTGGCCATGGATTTAGACTGTGGTGTGCGTGGAGGTTTGAACCGTTTATTGATGTGAATGAGACTCAATTCATACTATTTTTGTTTTAAATGAGAATAAGGAAAAACTAGAACAACACCCAACCTTGACAAGTAAACTCAAAGACCAAAATACGGTTTCATGTTATCCATTGGGATTTCTTACATTTGACAACTCGGCCGAATAAGGCGATTTATAAACTTGAAAATATCACAAGTATTTCCTTGGAAAAGTGGAAAATTACCATCTGTGTAACTTATCTCACACAGTCAGATTACAGGTTTACGAGGCAGTGATCCAACACCCTCGCGCTTACGACCACGTTTGAAGAGAGAGGGGATGATAGTTGCATCTGTGGTACACGCCGTGTGCCTACCCTTTTGTCATCCGCTCCTATTGGTCAAAGCTAGCACGGGATATGTGTACGAGTTTCTGATTAGAAAATAATACCCCGTCTATCGCCTCTCTCAAAACACAACTTATGAATATACTCCGATCATATTTACCAAAAGACATAAAAATATTTTTTACCTGCTAGCTGTCCTGTTGTTGCAGATGCTCCAAAATAATATCCGATAGGTAATCTAACACCGGAGACTTGGAAACACTGTGTCCATGCCTTCTTATTTTCAATATCCATCGACACCTGGAACCATACAGGAGTAAAATGAGTCTAAGGAAAAGTTTCGACCACTGTATAGCAGGGATGTCAGTTGGGGTCAGGAAGAACAGACGTGGAAATATTTTTCATGTGGAATTCACTGCCTCAGAGAGAACAGAAAACACATCAATGTTTGCCATAGAATGGGAGTGAGGGTGTGGGGGGAGGGTTAAACAACTATTTTATTTGTGAGAATGAGGCTCAATTTATACTTATATTCTTTTATACATAAACGATGATTTTATAAACTGGAAATGAAAACAATATATAGGATCAAAACATAAATCTGACTGGTTATAAAATTTGCTTAGCTGTATGACGTAAAAATCTTGTCAATTTTCATTTCCGTTAATTGTAGACGAGTCTAACAAGGTGCGATATCACTCTCCTCACACTTGATATTCTACAATGATTTCTGACTATTACAAATGTTATTATGATGCACTGTCTTAAAGTGTCATTATCTGAACATTTTTAATGAAAACTTGATAAATATACATGTTATATCCAAATAATCATCCTTGTCATTGTTTCAGGGATGTCATTTGTGGTTAGAAAAGAGAAGAAATATTTTTCATGTGGAATTTACTGCCTCTGAGAGACTGAGAAAACATGAAAAAAATATTAGTTTTGTCATGGAATAGAGATAAGGGTTTGTGGGGAGGTTCAAACAACCTATTTATCATCTTAAATGTAAGGAGACTTTTAATATGGAAGATCGCCCAATAATATGAATACTAAAGGTTAATTAACTCTTCAAATTTTAAAAAGCGGCTCAATATTCTACCTTGTTTTATACAAGAAAACTTATTTCATAAACTTGACATGAATACAATGATTTCCAAGGAAAAACAAAAAACTGCCATTTAAGGTGTACTTACCGTAAGAGTGTCGCGTTCATATCTGACGGCCAAGTATGTATCGTGCTGCTTGTTGCGGAAGTGGGACTCGCAGCCGGCTAGCTCTGTGTGTGTACCGTCACGGTCATGGTCGTAACTCAGTGTACCGTTGTTGATCATGGCTGATACATATGGGTGTCCATGCTGCATCACAACACAGAGACCAGTTAGTAAACGTGATTAGTACTAGAGTCACAGAGACTGGTTTGTAAACACGTAATTAAAGCCAGAGTCATCGGGAGGTGGGAGGGGATGAATAAAGAAGACTAGTGTTCCAAGATCTATTCATCACCATAACTCCAAAGGACCAAGATTTACTAGTCAATACGAACAGGTTATCAATTGATAAGCAATTCAAAACTTGTTTAGAATGTAGGGGGCAAAAGCACGTTCAATGCTGATGCTCAATTTAACTGTCTTTCATGGCATTCTTACAATATTAGAAACGTTTATTTATGTGAGAACTTTCATATATGCAGCGGTAACAAAACGGAATGCAGAATGTTTATGGAAATATGGGGGATCAGTATTGTATTGGGGAAGATGTGAGATTTTACTTTTTTCAAATAATAAAAATGGCTGTATGCCCCATAATAATTAGAATGAGGCATAATAGAACGAATAATACAGTCTAAGTTGTCTGTTTCGTATCATAATAATTCACGTGAATAGTCCGCTAAATCCATCACTGCCTTGTCAACATTAGCCGTCATTTACCGCATTCGATGTTGTATTTTCTGACATATATATATACGTTTCAATAAAATAAAATAATAAGCAAGTCCATTATATGTACTTACGTTGTGGGGACCATTGTGATTACTGTAGGTGTCCATGAAAATGGCTAGACCGTAGAAAAAGTTCTTGCTTCCAAATACAGGTCCTAGAATAAAAGACATACAACCATGTCACATGTAATGAAAATCAATCTGAGTCCCTGTTATTTTTCATGTGTACCATATCAATTCTCTTCTTTCTTTTTCTCACATTAACCTAGTTCCCATGTTGTCTACTTCTGGTTTTTTCTTTGTGTTACTCTACAGTGATACCTGGGAGAGGGCATATAACACCACTCGATGATGTCACAGCTAACGGTTACCGTGGCTGGGTACTGTTCTAAAACTGCCATTCAAGATAGCATCATACTGTGGAGTGGACGTTAGCCTCTTCTCAGTTTCATCATATCAATTCTCCATCATCCGAGTACTACATACCATTCGATCATCTCACCATCTTCTTATTAAGCTTATTGTGGTATATGTAATTCATATTACATTATCATAGTTTCCAACATCTCCGTTGTCTTACTAGTATAGCAATTCAGTGTTTTAATAAATAGGAAAATTGGCCTTCTGAATCTGTCAATTGTTCTTGTTTCTATTGAGAAAAGTTCAAATGTCTTAAAATGAAAATTCCTGCTAGAGATGATAATAGATATTGTGTCAAAAAGAAATTGCATTTACCCATCTGCATTCGGTCCTTGGCATACCACAATGACATTCCGTCTCCAAACAGATCTGTTCCTTGTCCATGTACTTTGAAGTGTACGTGCAGTTCCCAGTCTCTCAACATACAAGGCTGAAAAGTAAATAATAATACATAGATTTAAGCAGGGATGTCAGCTGGAGTCAGAAGATGAGATGGAAATAGTTTTCATATGGAATTTACTGCCTTGTAGAAGCCAAGAAAATAGAGAAAAAATGACAGTATTGGTCATGGCGTGGACATAAAAATCTGTGGTGATATTCCGGGGACGATGCACGGAGGAGATTATTATTTTATGGTTCGGCACGAGGGCCAAATATCTATGAACAGAAATGCCGCGGTTCGAGATACATATGGATTGACATTTCTATTCATTTCAAGTTCTCATTCAGCCAAATTTAGAAGAAAGAAGTAACTTAACCAACAATTAAAGGCATATCCTACAATTTTCACGCCAAATTGTCCGATATGCCTTTAAGTGGCAATGAGTCGTCATATCATAGATATTATTCTTATCGAATCTAATTGAGATAATACCGATTAGGAAAAGATGGTCTTACCTGGTTGTTCCAGATGGCGCCTTGTTTACTTTGGTGATCAGACGTGAGGCGCACATAGTTGTTTGTGACCATTGTGCTTCCAAGAAAGTCCCAACGGCCATCTATAATATCCAGAGAAAACATTTAACACACACAAGACAAATTCACAACCGAACTATCACAATGGCAGTGACCCATAAGACGACATACGCATTTGGTATTCAAGTGAGAGTGCAGAGCTAAACGACTATTCAGAGTCCAACAAAGCTATCATGACTAGTCACCTATTACGAAATCGTATTCGTCTTTACCAAAGTGAAGCTATAAACAGAAATGACGATGGCATGTTGTTATCTGGGAAGCTGTCTAAACCCACAATAGGGTCCAAACACAGTGCCTCGACAGTGTCCAATGGAGAGGGTCCGCGACCCCCCCCCCCCCCCTCCCCCAACTCAAAATTTTCTTTAGGAAGAAAGATTCATAGAGCGATGGGAAATGATTATGGTTGTATAAAGAGAGTTATATTTTATATTACTTGGAGTTTCTGCCCCACATAGAGACAGGCAGACCTCCCCCCCTTTTTTTTCCCCCATGGATGTGAATGCATGAATGACTATTCAGGACGGTTAATCTGAAAAATGATTTACACTATGCAGAACACTATAGACAGCTTTACTATTTTATAAATGTGACCAGTCTGATAAATATGACATATTGATTTTTACGAAATATGTGGAGGACAAGCTTCAAAAGCTGTGGAGAAGTAGCAGGACAATCAACTCAGCACAACCAAGTTTCTTCAATGTGCTGGTGGTCTGATGAACATAAAGACCAAGTGAAACCACACCTCTCTTTGTATCCATGTAATAGATATGCATTAAGTGTAATATGTATGCATCAATTCTATATTTATTGGTAAATCTTTGTAAATGTGTGTGGTGAAATCTATGTGTGAGTGTGTTTGTTGCTTTAAAATAAAATACCTTTCCGACCGGATACCTTAATACTAGTGGGGCTGACTTCTATGGCATCCACTCCCCATGGTACCAATTGCAAATCATTGGATTACAAGACCGGTACGAATTGTCCAGGGTCATTCTTGTCCCGTGTGCGTCAGTCCAGTTAAGAGTCGGAATGTATTGTTGTCACTACTGACAGTGACACTATTCAAATTGACAGTGACAAACTGACATGAACGTTATTTTAAACATTAAAGCAATTATTGAAATATACACTACAATACTCATTACAAAACTATATAACTTGAACTACTTTTTACGTATTCGAACGTTATTTTGACAAACAGCCTCGCAAACTGCTATGGTATATTCTTCTAGATATAGATTGAGTAGTGAGGGTGTGTCTGCATTGAAGCCGGTGGTAGTCCTGCGGGTGGGCCGGCGAGTTGACACGTCAAATCAGACACAGTGCAATTATCAATAGCAATGTTTTCCCCAGTAACAATCTGCAATAAGAACGTACCATGGTATGGCTTTATGAGCGAATGCTCTTTCTTCATGTAGTCTTGAGTATTCCATTCGGCTAAAATAAGACAATTTGTAGCTAGAAACAATAGAAGAGTCAAACATCGGTGAATCATTGACGCCATAGTTGAGTCGTACAACACTTCCGGCCGAGGATGCGGTGTCGCAATATTAATTTAACTACCATATTATGAAAAGAAATTCTTAAAAAACAGATTTCATATAAATGTATTATGATTTTCTGTGTAATATTGTCGAAAAGCAAAGATAGGGCTAATAAACCAGTATATATAAACATTTAGGTGGTATACAGATAAAATCGAAACCTTTGTGGGGAGACTGCGACAGCACATCACGCTTTCCGCTTTCAAGAAGTCGAGCACGGCGTGACAATCGAGTGTCAGAGCAGTTTTACAGGAGGAATTTAGGATGGCAGGTGGTCTAGTAAGTAACCACGAATGGAAATGACAAACTTAGCTTTGCTCTCATTGTACGAGCCCTCAATATAATGCTCTAACTCCAACTGTCTATCGATAGTAAGGTGTATATTGTTTATCGTCACTTCCTAGACTGACACATGCCCCACATGTGCATGGAAAATGGTATAAAAAAAAAACCATGGTTTTGTGGACAGTTGGCCGTAAACCACGAGGGATTGACGCGTAGTAATATACGAGCGTTAGCGAGTACCTTACGACGTCAACCTCGAGTGGTTTACAGAGCTGCCTGCCCACAAAACCATCATTTGTGGTATTTTAATATTATCCATCTTGTCCAATTGGTTAAACTTAAAGTTAATAAAACCCAGGAATTGCCTTTAATATCTAATTGTATATCAACGGGGGCGATTTTTTGTTGTTCTATAGCAGACTGTAGACATTGACATTGACTGTGCTTGTGCCCGGCCACCTGCGCCTACACAAGGTGTTAAGAGGGAGCTGGGTTGCAAAGGGGCTGCATTGCCGCTAGACTTGCTCAAGTATTTGATTATGAACATGCATTAAATCATTAATAAAAATCAGAATAAAGTTCATTAAAGTATGTATCATTCTCTGACTGGCCCATGACTTGTTCACTATGAACAGAATCTCCTGTTTATGGCCCCAAGCCACTCCCTCTAACCCTATACTTCCTCCTACCCCTCCCCCCTCCCCTCCTCCAGTTCTCTGGCCGCCTGTTTTGTTACAGCAATACATTTAGCCTACTCCTGACTGACCAGATTAAGATCAAAGTGAGAGGGTATCAATCTCCCATCAGATTTCTGACCAGTAGCCATGATATCTGTATGGAGAGTGTTGGAAATACTGGCGCCATACAGCGCCAGAAATCTATCACCATTACCGATTGTACCAGTCCCTGTATCCCAGCGAGGAGAGTAGACATAGGATGCAGGCACCGGAGCCAGTCTACATTGCCGCTTGCATGGAAGCTGGGGACCGGGTTGGAAAGGGGATTGACTTGTATTTTAATGAAAATAGACGTGGCCCAACCTGTAGTAGAACTTGCGTTTCTGGATAATAACTAGTGGTAAAACAGCATGAAAATAATATTTTTATATAGCTGTTGATCATAATGTGTACATTGAAAATGTGGCCCTCTCGTACATGAGTCAAGAGCCAGAGTGTGGTACTGGCATCAGTATCAGGCCACCAGTTTGAACATTCCTTTCAAAACATGCCTTGTCTCATGGTCATGGTTTCCCCATATATCCCCAATATTTGCAGTTCTGACAGAACCCCCGATAGCCCTCTACTCCACTCCCAGGAAGTGGGGGGAGGGGGAGGCTACGGGCCACTAGTTATGTTGAGTGTAGTTCTACTGTAGGTCATTTTGAGAATCCCTTAAATTCAATGTAAGCATTGTCAGGTTTTCACCAATTACTTTTGTAAATGCCTGTCTGAGTTTTGTGGGGTTTTCCTCAAATATATTTAAAAACTTTTTATGAGAAATACAATCAAAGCTTACTTTATAATTCAGTCAACGGATCACATTTCGTTCATCTAATTGTAATATATATATTTATAAATGTATTTCGTGTTTAAGTCACTAACTTAAAGGTAATGAACATAAAAAAGAAAATACCAAGAGACACTTTGAACTCGCATGTTCCTGATATAGAAAATTGCGTTATATATATATACATGTTTATCCTACCCCTAATATAAAATCCCATAGGCTTAACATTGGGTTTCCGTATGCCACGCTGACTGGCATACAGAGTTTTATATGCCACTAGTGGCATACAGCATTGTTATCACATAATATTCCAAAATCGAGGAGATAGGGTAGGATAAAATCAAAACCTGATTCGTTTTAATCTTGTCCATCGCATTCCACTCCTGAAGTTTTGGCTCCGGACTTCACTCGGCTTCGCCTCATGAAGTCACTTTGCCAAACTCCAGTCGTGGAATATGGTGGACAAGATTAAACCTCATCCAGTTTTACGATAGTACGCTGATTTTGCTGACAGTCATGTCTTTCATGTTCATTTTCCAGTCTGGGGATGATCTTCTGAATGTCAAGAGTTCGCTCAGTGGAGCAGCTGAAGACTATATCAATGATGTGAGTATACTTGTTGGAAATACCCGAAATTACAAAATTATATAGCATGGGTGAAGATATTCTGTCATTACAATGATACATCAGTTCAAATGACTCAGATTATCCATGAGCACTAAATTTCCAGGACCATAGTAGTATATGTATATATTAAAAGTACTCCTAATTCGGTTATACAGATTTCAATGTATTAGTATGCTATTATGCTATATATTGACAGAATTTAGGAATAGAAGAATGTTTTAATGAGAAAAAAAGACAAGAACCCATGACAAAGCTGCATACTCATCCAGATTATTATGTATTAAAACACATAAGACGATGACAATGAAATGGGAAATTGGGGAATTTGTTATACCCCTCATGTTTAATGTAACAATAAAAAAATAAAAAAATAAAACAATTTGTAGGATACACAGGCCCAAAGTGAGGGAAAGTGAGAGGAGGAGACTGAGTCTCATGTCTAGCCCTCTGTGTATCCTATGAGACTGAGGTGCAGTACCTGTACCGGCGCACCTGTCCCATACCAACCCCACCTGGTGAGGTGTGGGTGTACTAAGTTGAGGTTGATAGATGCGACCTCTGTGATTAATACCTCAAATAATCTACATTATTAGTATACATATATGATCATGTATATATGATGGAATTTCTTACCCAACAGAGTACAATGGAGATGTCGTGGGCCTGCAAGGCCTTCGAACATGCAGAAGTCTACTTCAAGGTATGGCATTATCTAGCCGTGAAAATATCCATATTTAAGGTGATACGTGCGATTATCCATTGGTTATCACAGATGACAACAGCGTCCAACTCGTCCAATTTCCTAAAGGATGACTGTAAAACTAACATACTCTCTGCCATCTTTTCGTAATATTTGAATTACCCCAAGGATACGATCATTTTTAATATTCTCATAGAATTATACATTAAATCTTTTAATCAGTTTGAAATCACTATTAATCTCTTTTTAGGTTCCGCACAATTGGTATTATATCAATATAAGTGTATCACAATACTTACCAATTGTACCTGTTCTAATGAATACTTAGACTTGGAGACTTCTGTTTTAATCGGTTTTCCTACTCCACTGCTGATTTAAACCCTACAGATATGCCCTGCTAGCCGTGGCTGCATCCACCACTGAGGTTTAGGTCTAGTCAGCCTAGTAATGTTTGTAATTGAGGTCAGGGGCCCATAAAAGGACAAATAGATAACTAACATCAATCCCGGAGCCACTCTGAACTCGCTCGTTTTGAGAATCATTTTGATATACTGAAGAATTGTGAAATGGAAAAAGATGGATATTTAATGATATGATAACATGCGAGTTACACGTCAGTGCAACATGGGTTGAAAAAGTACCATCATACAACCTTACATTAATCATGTAGTTCACTCAGGTTAACCGTATGATATATGTATATTTATTATAATGTGGATTTCATAGACAATAATAAAAAAAAAAAAAAAAAAAAAAATTCATAGACAATAATCGATGGTTTTGTGGACAGGCGGCCGTAAACACGAGAGGTTGACGGGTAGTAATACACGAGCGCTAGCGAGTGTATTACGAAGTCAACCGCGAGTGGTTTACAGAGCTGCCTGTCCACAAAATCATCGTTTGTTGCATTTATTATCCATCTTTTCGAATAAATTAAACCCAGTAATTGCCATTTTAAAGAGTATAAGAATAGGGACTACTTCTTTGCTCTATAGCAAAAGGGACTATTTTTCCCGTATACCATGGTTTTGAGGCCGTATACCACAGGTTAGAATCCGTATACCACAGTTATGGTTTCTGACAGGTTTTATATAATGGGTGGTGGTTTACTGAGTCCCCATACATTTTCAATGGGGGCTTTGTATACGATGGATGATAAAAGTTGTTATTCTGATATCCTGAACATTTTCACCCAAACCGTTTCACAAGGATGTCAGAGGTCAGGGAAATCCCTGAAATCAGGGTTTTTCTAAAATACAGAAATATTGTCCTCACTACTTAAAAGTCTCAATAGAACCTGTGTATAATATCAACCCCTTATTGTTTCAGGAACCCCATACACCCGATTTCCCTTTAAATATTGCATTATTACTTCCATGATTTTCAGGGTTTTCCCTGAGAAGCTTCCCATAGATAATGCATGGATGAAAATCCCTGAAATCCCTGAATCCCTTTTACTATTACCATACAAAACAATTGGAATGCATAGCTAACACCAGGAACCAGCTTAATACTACAATCTCCCATGCACATATTTGGTTCAAAATCAATAGGACATGGATGGTAGGGCTCTGCTTGGAGATCACAGATTGTAGTACCATTTCTAATCACCAGGGGATACCGTTTTCATCGTTTTTGAGTTTCCAGTAAGCATTGTAGTTAATGGTTAATGGGGGGTGGGAGGGGGGGGGGGGGAGTTTGTTCCAGCAAATAATTTCAGGGATTTTCCTCACGGGCTGCTGACATCCCTGTGTTTCTGACTAAGTGTAATTTTAGATTTTAGAAGGTTGATATTTAATGTCGTCCCCGTTCTTTTCGTTAGCTTCTTATGGCAGTAGATCCTCTGCACCTTCGACTTACCCAAGTAGATGATGAAATATACGAGAAGTTCAAGGAAGACTTTCCAGATCTAGACGTTGCAGTGGTCAAAGAGGACGAGATGAAGTCAGTCGAAGGGAAAGCCGTAAGTAGATTTAGTTTTTAAATGTTGATTCAATGTCACATTTTTTAACATATCTTGGGTTCTTTTTTTGATGCGCAAATTGAAGTTGCAATAACTCAAAATAATTTGCAATAAGTAAAGCAACATTGATAAACGCATTAGATTGTAATCCTAAGTGAAGGTACGTAAAGGTATTAGTAGATCCAAGTCAGAACAAGTCCATTTTTACAGCGTGTCTACGTTTTTCTGAGAAGTAGAAGATAGGTATCAGGTTTAGCATTAGGTAACTAACGAATCCTACCCATTTAAAGGCATATCGGACAATGTGCCTTAGAAATCAAAATCCATGTCACTATTATGAAAATTGAATATGATGATCTCGAAGTCTTTCACAATACAAACCTTTCTTCAAAAATTAGGGTTCACCCTGCTAGTTTTTGATTTAGAGATAAATATGATAATATCATAATAGAATATTAGAAATTCTAAAAAGTTGGTTTCATACAGTAAAACCCGTGTAATCTTCAAACTTTCACATAATGTAGTAGATCTATAGTCCTATGCATTTAAGTTTCAGAAACTACATGGCCCCGGTCTGTTTTTGAAAGAATTGTAGAAAAGTATTTGTTACAGTAGATGTCCTATTAATCGGGGTAGTGTAAATAAAATCTGTTTTGCCTACTGGGTTAGGACAATTTTTACTGTACTAATTTGGTATAAGAATATGCCACTAGTAACCTAGCTTGAAAGAGTAATTGTTGATATCGAAAAATCACATGTGCGCCACTGCGAAATGTAGGATATGCCTTTAAGCTCATTGAAAGCATTGGCTGTTGCCACCAATTTGGCCTTCTGGGTGGTGTTGTGGGTCAAGGGAACTGGGTGTATGAGACATTAAGCCATGGAGGTCGCCCTTTACCTCTTTGTTTCCCAACAAATAGCTTCAGTCATGCGATATGCACGTTATGATACACAGAGCTCGATATTGAGTAGAATATATGTGTAAAAGAACAAAAGATAAAATGACATCCCTAACTGGCAAGTGAATCAATAGAACAACCAAGAGCTTACCGAAATCCAGTTAATGAAAAGAAAACTTGCTTAAAAACTGGTATTAGGAACGTTTGGCTTTAATCCATGGGGGTATAAGGAACAGTTTGCTAATATTACCATAACTACGGTAGGACCCCGTTTGCAGGACACACCTGTAAGTGTTAATCACTTATTAAACTAGTATCTCACCTCGAATCTCCCAACAGGAAGACCTGATACTGTATCAGATGTTAAGATAATTTAAAAAAAAAAAAAAAAAAAATCTCTTCCCACCACATCTCAATAATTTGAAGCCTAAATATATAATTGTATCATTTCAGAAATGGCGGGCTTTTTGTAACGGCTTCGAAAACGCCGTTCAAGACTGGAATTTTGCCACGCTCCTGAGGCTCGACTGTAGCTGCGCAGTCGATGAAAGGAATACATGTATTGGTAAATACTTTCTTACACTCATCCATACCAAATTGGATTTTTGTCCTGTACATCTATCTCATAGATCCAAATTCTTTAAGAATTTTGAGGCCCTGTTAATTTCAGTGTAGTCTACGTATCTCTACTAGTTGCTTGTTTTATTTCAGAATTTGTAGCTTTAAGAAAAGAATCTCCTGCCAGATATGCTATCCCTTTTTATCCTACCCCTAATAAAAAACCGCCATAGACTTAACATAGGGAAATTTTATGTGGCAGGCCGTGACATAAAGTGTTTTTTATGCCACTAGAGTAATAACAATATTGACCAATCAGAGAGCAGGATGTCAGCTACTATGAAAACAAGTTCTGTTGGTCATTGACTCAATATTTATCTTTTAGTAATACAAAAGCATAGACGAGGTAGGATAAATACGAAACCGAACTCGAGTTAGACTTGTCAAGTCTAACTCTCGTTCGGTTTCTACTAAGTATGTATGTAGCTCAAAGCATATATCTTGAAAATGTTCAATTATTGTTTTATTTGTTAATGTGGGTAATGAATACAAAAAATACAATGGCTTTTAGACCTCACCTCGTTGTTTACGACCGTCCGTCGACAATCTCATTATTTTATATTTACCACATGGAACATATGAGATGGCTAGATAATGATGGATAACATAAAGTCTTTACAGTCCGAAATTTGATTAGATTAAATATATCAAAAGCTTCCTTGTAATCATTGGATGTATGATTTTCATTTCAGTACCTCGTATCCAGTTCTTGGCTATTGAAATAGCTCGTAATCGGAGAGGCCTTAACTCAGGATTACGAAAAAAATACAAAGATAATAAGGAATCGGCATCATAGCACCTGATATTGTTATTTTTTAACCGTCGGATACAAAGCATGGCTGTGTATTGGTTTTATGTCGTAGGCCAACTTTATTTTCGAACGTTGATCAATCATGATGTATATTCACAAGAAACATGGAAAGCTCGAAATCTGTTTCATTTTTGTGTGTGTACAGAAGGGCTCATAGCATACATCTGTTCATTACGTTTGATCCCGTTGCAGGAATCCTGCGAGATGTAACTGTACAATTATATAAAAATAACTAATGTTTATTTTGTATAACAAAAAGAGTTAAGGTCGGAAGTACGGATGGGCGTATCAGCAGTAATCTAGTTTTCTGTGTGCTGGAACTATTAGGCTCAATTCCGAATCTAAACACTGCCAGTTATCAATATGAATAAGAGTCCTCACGTTTTTATATCCAGACCTATGTGGCTTTCTATTTCTATTGAGGACACTGTCAACTTAAGAATAAATATGGCTCTCTTAGCCAAATAACTGAAACCAGTATTTACACATGGAAAAAGGTTAATGTCAAAAGGCTACCATATTTGCGGGTCAATGGTCAGTGCACTTAAAATCGCCTTATTTTAACTAAATATAATTATCATTAACTACTAGTTCTTGACTACAGCCCCACCATCATTAAACTAGATATCTGCAGACCACCAGAACAACACTGGAAGATGTTATGTTTTATGCCAGATTATGTTACTCGTCTACCGGAGGTATATCAATAAATATCCGTAAGCTCAAGTCCTATGCCTTCTTCATCTGTTTAATTATTAAATTTGTTTAACTTCTGGATTGTTGTAGAAGATGAAAGCGTCTCTTACATGGTGCATGAGGCAGGACCCGAGGTCTCTTGTTCAATTCTCTCTGTGGCCATTTCCATATTTTTTAAAAGAGTCTTTTGAGGTCCGACTCTTTTAAAACTTATTAGCAGGTGAACGGTTGGTCTTTAGGTTATGGCTATAGCCTACTGTAGTACAACTGCTTGTAAAGTCACTAAGTGACCTGACCACATATTTGCCTTTTATAGCTAACTAAGTACAGATAGGAATACGAATTTTGTTTTGGACAAGGTTTTATGGTGGTACAATGCCTTACAGTTTTGATATTTAGTATTTTGGTATGGATTTTAAAATAATAGTGAATTCACTTTGGGGGGGGGGGGGACATTTGTAGTCACAGGTCCATTTTTAAGAACCCCTTTATGCACATATTTCTACCCCTTAAACTAGTTCAATCATAATATGATATGCCTCATTTGAAAGAGAATAAAAAACAGTAGGTGCTAGGAAGTGGAATTTCCAAGGTAGATTTTATGTTTACTGAGATATTCAAGTATTTGTTGAAAGTGGGGGGGGGGGGGGGGGGGTTGAGTGAAATAGGCATACTCAAACAGATGTTTACTCAATAATGATTTACAGTGAGCATTGGTGTAACATTTACCATCTCCATAAGTGGCACTGACAGTTACTTACCCTCTAGGAAGTGTCATTATTTAGGTTAAACTTGTATTTGGCATGATATTCATGTATTTTTGCCTAATTTCAGAGCATGGGGGGGGGGGGGGGGTATCAGCCATCTTTTAATTCTAGTGCAACCATGTTCCCCCAGAGGACTCTTGTTCCTCTCACTCTCCAAGCATATTGGCACATGCCCTATACCTATATCCCTATAAGAACACTAAGTATCTGGTTGAAGCTCAGCCTCACTTTGAACATGGAGCCTGTAGTATGTCAAACTGATACTAGATGGAGCCATAACAAAGTACAGATAGGTATGTAATTTCTTTTTTTCTGGAGAAGTTTTATGATAATGCAGTATCCTAGTTTTATTATTTAGTATTTGACATTGATTTGAAAAAAAAAACCTATTTTATGAACTTCCCCAAACACCTGACAGGCCCAGTAATCAAAGACTTGTAAGATATGCACAAAACTTTTATATAATTCTCCTATGGTAACCCAACACCTCTCTCTCCCCCTCCCCTATACCTCCAATTCCTTCCAACTCCTGGGAGGCTTCCTTGTATTGAGTTTTAAATGCGTCCACCTGCTAATTTGGCCTTTAAAGGCCAATATTTCTATTTTTAAATGTACTCTTAGCTCTTGCTTTCTTATGAACATGAGCATTACCTTTTGAGGAAGTTATATACATGTATAACAATAAGGCAACCTTGTGCCCCATACTTGCTCCAGGTCGCCAATATGGTAAGGTCTTTTTGTTTTGATGATTACTGATAATTCTAAATTGTTTCAGTAACAAATTATTGAACCTATTTCCAAAGTTATAGTCTAGCAATATGACCCAAACCTTCCTCTTTACTTTGTTATCTATCAGGTAAGAGAGAAAACAGCCAAATGGAAAGTGCACATATAAGGAAGAGGGCAATCTACATGCCAAAGTCAAAGGACAATGATTATAAATGTAAAGAATATGAAGACTTATAAAAATGAATAAATGTAAGAGTTACGCTGATTAAAGAATAAAGTAAGCTCAAGGCCGTAGATGTTTGGTATGTAAAAGTTTATTCATGATTGACAAAAAACGTCAGCGTAGGAAGACTCAATTATATCAATATCTTGTTATGGTTAGAGTGAAACATGATGGAGAGATTAATAATATATGAACGAGGAAAGATGATAAGTTTCATCAAACCATGGCAGGCAGGTTCTGTCTATTACGATAAAACTATACAAACATGTTATATGGAATGTCAATAAAAAAAAATCACCTCGCCTTTCCTTCTGCAAGCTTACATTTTGTGCGTATATCTAATTATGTACATCAGTTCTTGTATTTAAGAATTATCACGTTGAAATTAAGGCTTCATAAAGTCATGAATCTGATGTAGCCTAAATCCTTCAACAACGAATTGAAAAAGGAACAGTGTTGGCTTCATATACCCCATAGAAATTGATCACGGTTCAAGGACCAGGAAGACATTGAGCGTTTAATACACAACGAAACAGGCGGCCGATTGTGAACAAAGTTGGATGAATAATTGCAAGATTTTTCAAACACGAATTCAAATCCTTCAAGCAGTAAGGCGGCAATGAGTATATATGTAAAACCTTTCCGTGGTAACTATCTGAGTTGCGAGATTCCCATGTGTAGGCTCTAAAAAATATATCATTCTTTAAATATGCGCATTTGATTGCATCTTGTCTTTTAAAGATGAACTTTGGCGTATATCTAGCATACTTCTCAATATAACGCAATACATATAGTTGATAAGTAAACAAGCATTAATATTGGCCGTATGTGTGCGTTTATAAATGTATAGCAGATGCTAGACCTATATACAACTATATCAATTTGAAAAGAACCATAAGAACTGCAAACGTATCCATCCAAGTCTTCCTATTAACATTGGGCTCGTTACATATTCTGAGTAATGCAATTAATACATAGATTAAAATCGAAGTTTTGTTCTACTTGGCTATAACAGACGACTGGACAGTCATTAATAGATTGTTGTCCCTTTCTAGCACTCAGATCTTCATCAAAAAGCACCCGCAGAGAATCGGAAAGCAATTAGGTATGTAAATACAGTAGGAAATGTGATTATGGGAATGATGGTAAAAAGATTGGAATCAATACACGAGAGTGTACTGGCCTCGTTTTGCAAAGTCCATAGTTTCCGAGAGTGGAGAAATGGAACCGGAAGAGACGTGATTGAACGACATCATAGCGCCAAAGTCAATCATTGGAAGATAAGATTTGTTTCCATACTGAGTTATTTATTCGTCATCATTCGGACAAATTCTGAAAGAAAAGAATGATATATAAACAACATGGTATGAAACGTAATATATACATGTAATCGTATCATGTTCCTTATTAGTCCCCAACTAGATATATATAATATATATATATATATATATATATATATATATATATATATATATATATATATATATATATATATATATATATATATATTATACCTCCTAGTCTGACCAGCAACCATATACATGTACTGTGGACATATATAGTTATCCTCAGTGGAATCATTTCTTGGATTTTAGTCTCAGTGATATAATTTTTACCCTGAGCATTATACCCACAAGCAATATATTATGAGCCATATAGCCACCAGCTCAATACCATAACTGTATATTTGTCAGTCCTGGATCGTTACTGGTTTTAATGGTGTCCCAAGCTTATTAGAGTGAAGCGGAACACTTCCCTAACATTTTACCATAGAATACCTTTAAATGTTACAGAACCCCAATTACAGCCCAGAGGAATCCCAACAAGGGGAAACCCTTACCAGGACGGAATCTTTCTAACAACTAACTAGGAGGCAAACTGACCATACCTTGTCTGTGTTGTTACCATTTTACTATGTCTGTTTGTATTCTACACAACAAACCTGAACTACATCTATTAGAAATTCTTTTAAAAACTTGTTATCTTTCTTATTGATGATATTGAGATAAGACATTTTGTGTTGGTCCACTCACCTTCATAGTTGACCTTGCCGTCGCCGTCTATGTCGGCCTCTCTGATCATCTCGTCCACCTCCTCGTCCGTTAACTTCTCGCCCAGGTTAGTCATCACGTGACGCAGCTCGGCCGCTGAGATGAAACCGTCGCCATTTTTGTCAAAGACCTTGAATGCTTCGCGGATTTCCTCCTCCGTGTCTGTGTCCTTCATCTTCCGCGCCATCATGGCTAGGAACTCTGGGAAGTCGATAGTTCCGTTTCCTGTATCAGTCCAAACAAAGAGACGTTTTATTCTTTTTCCCGAGAAACTGGATGTTCTCAGTGAGGAAGCTATGACGTTTTCAACTACTTCGGCTTGATTAGATAAACTTTTCTTTACTTTTTTACTAGGAACCTCAGATTTTTATCATGGTTTGGGCATTCCCTCCAGAGGAGAATAACTGTATTTGTAGATTCTTTTCGTGTATTTCAGTCCTCCTTTCAATGATAAGGTAACCAGAATAAATGAACATTCAACCAGAAATAGAAAATTCGGCAAAGGACACATTTGTTTTGGTTCAACAAGACCCTCATTGTGATACATCTAACCCTCTCTCTACATTACTAATGATAAGGCCACTCAAAAAAAAACTTGTTTCTCATCACCGCGCGCATCAGAAAAAACGATTTTAGAAGATTTTTTTTTTTTTTTTAAATAGATGAACCTTGATAGAAATTATGAAAGGTATGTGTATTTAGTATCAAATTAAAGCTCCTGATGTCAGGGATGCATTAAATGTATAGCCAGTAAAAATCTGGAAACCCCGCGTAAGCAGACACCCTGCGTAAGCAGCCACTTTGGCCTGGATCGGAGGGTGTCCGCTTATGCGGGGTTTTACTGTATGTCTGCCATCTTTGATATAGCAAAAAAAAAAGCGCCCTCGTCATATTTTTCATGGCTTGGTAATGAGAAACAATTTTTTTTTATAGTGACTACAGTATTTTCCAATTATGTACCGTTGGATGATGCCAACTCGACCTTCACAGCTGATGCTAATGCAATTCTTCAACAGAGCTACTCCTTGGTATGAATAAAGGTATCAAAACACAGAAACTTCATAACATTTCTGAATCAAAGACCTGTTAGCATGCCCATAGGCCAGCACAATCCAGGCCAGGCTGGATGTCTGAGCTGGCGCAGGACTGGGAATGTGCAAAAACAGTATGAGTTGTCTGAGCTCTTCCACCAACCCACCTACTTTTACTTGGCTGACGACCACAAGGCACACACACATAGGAGAGATGATAGCTTGTCTATTTTCTGCTGAATATTGTGCCTAACAGAATAATGAACGTAAATAAAGATAAGCCTTGATGTTATGAATGTGTATAGCACAATCTGGCACTAAAAATTGTGACCAAAACTTTTGATAATGTCTGAACTCTTGGCCTCGGTCACAGGTTAGCCCCTCGCTGGTATCACCCATTCATGTTGACCGCATGGATTCACTGCGGTATAGGCTGGGAGCAGTCAACATAGATCCCAGCAAAGCTCACAGTGTCGCCAGCTGTCTGGCTAGCCACCACTAAGATTCAATTGAAACAGTTTTGGCTGCTAATGGCTGGCGATGCTTTGCAGTTGGTATTGCACAATTTAGCATGCATAACTGCTGGCTGGCTTCGTGGGAGCGGCAAAATGGGCTATAGGCAAGGCCGGCGACTTTCTTTTTTTATGCACTGCTGGGAGCCAGCTCTGCTAGCATTGGCTGGCTAGACCTTATGGATGTGCTCTTCCACCATGCAAGTCATCACCGCTGACATACAAAATGGGCTGGTAATGACCACAAGGGTGTTGGGCGTGGGCAGCGCTGGCTTGGTGGAACAGCTGCTTTAGATAAGTCAGTTTAAATGGATACCAGGGCAGCGGATGTGAGAGCAGAGCTACCCACCCTTGTGACCAGCACTCGTCTCCAGGCAGCAGACAGCACAACATGGACTGCTACTCTGCTCCCTGCAGCATGGCAGATACTATAGGGGAAACCCATGAAAGTTTAGGGTCTGAGCTCGTATCCCATCGAGCTTGAATCACGTAGTAATTCACAAGGCGAAGCCGCGTGAATTGCTATGTGATTCAAATGAGATGGGATCGAGCTCTGACCCTAAACTTGAATGGGTTTCTGAATTTATCTCACCCTTAATATTGACTAATGGGCTAACATTTGTGACATTATCCCCCATTGGATATTTCTCCTAAATATCTAATGGGTGTTAGATACAAGTTTCCAATGTTAAGTCTATGGAGAACAAATATCTGGGGTGAGATAAAGCCGGCGAAGACATAGTGCAAGAGGTCTCTTCCTTTGAGGCACTGCTTAAATCCACGTCTGGATTGGAATAAATCATAGAGCAAGTGCAACACCCGGTACAGTTTGGCTCCCTTCTTGGCAGAGAAGTAGCCACAGGATATACCAGAGCCAACATCCCGGACCTGTCATGAGGGTTAGATCTACATGTCCTCCTCACCATCAAGGCTCATGCTGAAAAAGCACAAAAGGTGGTGTACTTTGTCATGGGGATAGTTAAGGAGAGGATCTCTAAGGGAAGGAAAGAGACCATTAGGAGAGTGCAGAATGTGGATGGCTCCTTGGCTTTCTGGACAGATGAGAACGCCCCGATGTCCCTCAGTCTAGCAGAGTTGAAGGCGGCCAGACTCCGCCTTCTCATCAAGCCATTGGGCGAAAAGGGAACTGCATAGGATGGGGGGCTACATAAACTATATAGTGTACATACTAGAGTTGCCTTCTAAGTATGACCGGCAATAAAATCTGAACATGGATAGCAATTCGCCGAAGCATGTTTCAGTTGAATAAACGAATTTAAAAAAAAAAAAAATTAGGAATATTATTCACAAAACCCACAACATCAGTGTTTCTTTATATTTTTTGTTTGATTTTATTTTAAGTTGAAAACAAAAAAAACCTTTAACAACATATATTTATGTACAGTGATTCCCACATAAGTTTATGTCCATGAGATTGAGTCGTTGCTGAGAATGCAAAAAAGAGCATTACGAACGGTGCAATATGTCAGGAAATAGAGATAAAGAGTACAATGACTACATGTGTTGTCAACAGTGGATTATCTTATTGGATTGCTAGGAGAAATGCACAACTGTTAAATCTGATGTATAAAAAGTCCAGAAATGTCAACCTACTTGACTTACAACAGAGACGAACAAGAAGTGCCAACAACGTTAGGTTTAAGACTTGAAGAATCAATTGCAACAACCATTTCAAATCCCCTCAATACAGGTCTGTTTCTGTGGGATCAATAAAACTGCCAAACGCAATGCCTTGAAACCAAGGTTATGCTCAAATGTGAACCTACCAAGAGGTTTTCTGTTTATGAGATTTGATTTGCATATGTATGCTTGCCACCAGTCACCCATTCATCTAACCTCATGGCTCCATCTGGTTATAGTTCCTATAATCTAAATCATCATGTATGTGAGCAATCACTTTCATCCTACCCCTAATAAAAAACGCCATAGGCTTAACATCGGCTGACTGTATTCAGGAGAGCGTGCAGTAAAGTATTATCTATTACACGAGGGTAACACATGTATCATTGGAGACTGGGTAGGATAAATGCTAACGCCTCGCGCAGTAATTCGCGACCTGCCCATCGTGCAATAAACACTAACACTACTAACTCTCGTTCAGTTTCTACTATATAAGTATCTGGAGGTCTTATTTTTGATTACTTAAATCTGTATCACTATCTTTGATATACCGTATCTAGATGTAACAGGGATTTGGGGTCCATTTATACAGTGGAGTATCTTTCACTGTTGTGAATCAATGAACAAATACTTCACATAGCATTACCACATGGGAGCTCGCAATAGTATTAATTCATTACACTATAAACAGTCCCCCCTCAATTTTACGGTTTTTCCTGCGCTGCCAGGAGAATACAATACATTTCACTGTATTTTGTTGTTGAAAAGTTGATGTGTGTATTGCAGGTTAAGCACATATACAAAGCAAACAGCCTCATTCGCAAAGGTATTTTCATTGATCTTGGGGGTCATTAGCAATTACATTGAATACCCTTACTGAATCAGCTACTGTATTTTTGTTGTTTAGGCGACACAGTTGGCTGATACTCGCACCAACTCTCACACCAGGCTTAGTTTTCACTTTTGATACTTTTAGAAACATATCTACATAGCTATAACTTTCAGTAATCATGGAAAGTTTTAGTAGGTTATGCGGTATAAACCTATGGATAAAATCGGAAAATCTTGCTGTGCCATACTATTTGGAGGGATCAAAATATACAATGGCCCTCTTTGTATTTTTTCAAGATAAGGAGACCTTCTTGAAATATTCTTGAATCAAGGAGGCAATGACCATCATTGTTTACAAATTGCATCTAATAATCAAAGCAGCACTGATCATATGACATTCTAATAATCAGAATGGCACTGACCATCCCTGTATATATGGTATTCTGATAATCAAAATGCTACTGACCATCACCGTATATTATAATAATCAAAGCGGCACTGACCATCGGCGTCCACCTCGTTGATCATATCCTGCAGCTCAGCCTCTGTCGGGTTCTGGCCCAGCGACCTCATGACGACGCCCAACTCCTTCGTGGTGATACATCCATCCCCGTCCTTGTCAAACAGCGAGAAGGCCTCCTTAAACTCTGCCGGGATAGAATCAGAAGTACCCTCAGTAGGGTATACTTTCAGCATCCTCTCATGCAATGCGCCGCCAGATATTCAGCCCAAAATGTATATCATGCCTTTTAATATAGCAATGAATATATGGTAGTATTATGAATATATCTAGTAGTAATTAAATGGATATAGTGTAGTTCTCCAGTGAATACCAACGCCCAACGGGATAGCTTGTTGTCATGAGTCCCTCTTATTTTTCTAGCGTCATACCAGGCGGTACTCTGCTAGTGGGACAGACAATGGTTAGATTCAGCAGGCACATCTCCACGTGTTATCACATAAATACCACAGTCATGCTCCATTTCCATCAATGCCTTCGACCAAAGACTTAAGGAGTGCTTTACCCACTGACGAGAGAATGAAGCAACGTAATCTAAGTTTTTTCTTTTACGAGCTGCCTTAGCTGGGATGGGATGCTGGGGGCCTTAATTACACAGGGTGAAACAAGACATGCATTGCTTTTCTTTTTAAAAAGTATTAATAGACAAGGGGTAAGTATAGACCTTTCCTGTTGTCTAAATGAATTACATGTTGTTCATCAAGTCTGAGTCGAGTGCGATTAGTACATTCTTCTTCTCTTTGGGTGATGAGTCACAGAGACTGTACACAACCTCTGTTTGATATAGAGTGTGTTTTAAAGTACTATGGATCTATTGCATCCCTCTTCACAGAAGGACTTAAGCCACGAGTACTTTGCCTTAACGCGATGGACGCATTCTTACCTGCTATTTGCTCTTCGGTTAATTGGTCCGCCTGAAAAGTAAGAAAACGGGTATTCTGAAGCATTATCATTGTTATGACCCGAATGCTGCTTTTATTGTGTGCCTATATACATTCAATGCTAGTATTTACACTATATTAAAAGGTTAATCACTGGAGCATAAAACATGGAATTCTAGATAAAAACAGGAAGAGTAAGAAACGCTACTTAAGGAGAATTAATCGGATTAATATAGAAGATAAGGCTTACTCCATATAATAGTTCATTTAATCAAATGGGAAAACAGCGATTCTTTTAAATGTGTCTTTAAACGGTAACTTAGGCGAGCTAAACATGATAAGGGGGTTAAGGTTACAGCATATACAGTAGAATCCCATTTAAGGAATTTCCTGCATAAGGGGCACGCTTGAGGAGTGTCGTGCACATACTGATACTGTACCAAGCGTGACCACTACCTGTGTGCCAACACCGGGATCTACACCTAGAAGGATATCAAAACCTGTCAGTAGCCTTAATGACAGCCAGCGGCCATCTGCCAGATATGATACCGTCACGCCTATGCCAGTGGTAATGCCTAGACAGACCAGTAGTGGTCGAGCAGTTAAGGAACGGAAGGTATTAGATATGTGATGTTTGTAAACATTTGATCTGTGGTATTGGTTATGTTATTAAAGAGTTATGTGTGTGTATACTTTATGTACTGATGTACTTTGATATTATAAGGGAGGAATGTCGTGTATTTCAGAATTGCGCATTGTGAACGTGGCCCGTTGCGTGATGGGAATAAACACTTCCGTTTGGGGTTTAACAACATGACTGTTGTGACTAGTGATTCTTCTCCATAAACACAATAAGGAGAACGCCATAGTAAAAGATGTTATCAGGAGCAGTCTTTTGGGAACTGCCAAGCTGCTTAACCTCGTGTAGGGAAACCTATCAAATGTGAGTGACCAATCACTAGAGACTGAAATACCTCATTGACCTATTGGTGCTTGACCTTGATATTTTTGGATCCTAGACTCAGGTGGTTGCAGAAATAGCAGGTTGACTGGGTTCCATTAGGTTACAGAAAACTATCCATAGACTGAATGTAACCCAAACCTTTTAATTGTTATTCATATATAATTGCATGCTCCTTCATCAATGATGAACATTCTATTTGCTCCTAGTATACTGTTGTGGTGGAGGGATTGCGGCGCTGAAGAGCGCTGTGTGTAAACAGATTGTACAGGACGTTTCCTAATACTTTGTGTCAAATGGAAGAACTTGGTTTCCCAAAATTTGTCAATAAAGATAATAACTAGGAGCAAAAAGTAAGTTCATCATAGATTAATGAGCGTGCAATTATAAACGTATAACAAATAAAAGGTCTGAGTCAGATTTAGCCTATGGATAGTTTTCTACAACCCACTTGCACCCAGTCAACTTGCCATTTCTCTAACTGCCTGAGTCTAGGATCAAAACATATCAAAAACAGTGGGTCAATGAGGTATTTCGGTCTTGAGTGATTGGTCATGGTCAGCTGGGCACACTTCTAAGACCCTGAGACACTGGCTCCCTGCTGTGTTCTCACTATCACAGGGAACAGCATGCAGATAGTAAAGGGATAGCTTTCTGGAAGCACACTGAAAGTTCAATGTGACCACTCTAACCCTGACTCTAATCTGTAGATGATGTATATAGGCGTGCAAGCATGCTCTAAAAAAACCATGTGTGGACAACACTCCGGAATATCGAATTATTCTGATCATGTTATTTGTGGGGGGCTGGTAGACTGGTTGCAACTGGTATATAAACAATGAATTAATAGGTTTGGGCCTGCGTAGGCGCATGTGCACGTCTATATGCCATTTTCCACTGGCCGGCTGTTCTTCACTAATCTGCAGTTAGGAACCACCGATCGATTTATTTGGTATACCAATACCATATCGGTGAAAGGAAAAAGGCATGCAGAGAAGTGTTTACCAATTATTTGTGCATTGATTATGCAATAAGGCAACCACCGAATAACTTCTTCACCCTCCGACAGAATCAAAGGGGTTTGAAATCGACTGTGGAAGTAATTGAGTTTGGATGACTATTCCGTCGGTATATGGACCTGTCAAATATGGCAGAAACAATGTATGTACAGCACCTTCGCCGAATTTGAGACACCGTCGAGCAGTCGTTGACCACCACCGAACGACTATAAGAGGGTGCGTCCACCAACTACGACAGTGCTGCGACACTCGCTGACAAGAAATTTCCAATGGTGCCTTGTCGCAGCCCTGTCGTGAGGAAAGGAGCTCTACAACAGCATTGTCGGGGCATGTCGGGAAGAGCAAGCTCCACCTAAATTTTCTATCGTAGACCTCTGCGACAACCTCCCGACATGCCACGACATGCCACGACAAGGCAAGCTTTGTGTCGCAGCCTGTCGGGGCCTTGTCGTAGCCTCTTGTCGGGAACTATGGTCCACCAACCACGACAAGGCTATGACATGCCTTCCAATCGTAGAGCTGTCGTGGACCCTGTCGGAAAGCCGTTGTCGCAGCCCTGTCGTGGTTAGTGGACGCCCCCTCTTAGGAAAACTCAATTAATCGGTGCTGTTTTCGTCGGCCAGTGGAAAATGTCTTTCTCTCTACTAGAGATGAACCTGCCATGGATGAAGATGTATACAACAGAGACGCCTACATAGGCGAGACAGCTGAAGATAGGAGTGGATAGAGGTGGTGGTGGAGGTGGGGTGATGGTGGTGGTGGGGGTGTGTGCCCAGACCGGAGACGTGGGTGGAGGGGAGGCAGGCAGGGGGCTGGGGAGGCTTTAGTAGTGTGTCATTCGCATTCAACAGTCCATACCCATTAACAATTGGGCTTAAACTGGTCAGTTGCCTTGGCATACACAGCCATCTGTACTGTTACCTTCCTCAACTTATTCCCCTATGTATTATTGCTTTATCCGACCCCTAATAAAAAAAATCCATAGGCTTAACATGGGGTTACTGTATTCGGGCGAGCGTGCAGTAAAGTGTAACTTTATTGCACAGGGGTAACAAATGAATTATTGAAGGTGAGGTAGGATAATTAGTAGAAACCAAACGAGAGTTAGCCTTGTCAATGTTTATGCCACGATGGGCAGGTCGTGTATTACTACACGAGGCATTAGCCGAGTGTTGTGAGTAGCAGACCTGACCAGAGTGGTATAAACATTGACAAGGCTAACTCGAGTTTGGTTTCGTATTTATCCTACCCCATATCACGGATATACAGAGAAAAATTTGTAATTATCCATGTTAGTAGCGTGTTGACACTCCTCAATGATGCTGGATCTACTTTCGTTACCTCATCCCTGATTGGTCCGTTTTTTATTCACCTCGGTGCATAAATAACACTTTATTCAACGCTCAGTCAAATACACTGACTCAATGTTAGACCTATGGCGTTTTTATAGGGGTAGGATAAAGGTGGTGGTGGTGGTGGTGGGGGTGGTGGGGGTGTGTGCCCAGACCAGAGACGTGCAGAGGAGGTGTGAAGCGCAGCGCCCCCTATAGGGACCCGACTCATATATGCGATCGCGGCAGGGTTCAAGGCGCCACTTTCAAACCTGCAAGCAGAGGGGAAGGAGCTCTTGACAATGGACTGTGTGTGGCTTATAAGCCATAGCCTATGAGAAATAAAGCTGTATTCAACAACACCAAACAGCCATAAAACGTGGAGCTCTATTGTGGTTTGGAGTACATTAGATATCACTCTATCAATATCTGAAAAGATCTTTGATAGAGCTCTAACAGTTTGTATGTAGTAGCTGTTACTAGTTAGCCTATTTTTGCATAGGAATCTGTATCAGCTGTCATTTGAGGACATGCCAAAACGATAGGGGGTGCTGCGCTTCACACCTCCTCTGGGAGACGTGGGTGGTGGGGAGGCAGGCAAGGGGCTGGGGAGGCTTTAGTGGTGTGTCATTCGCATTCAACAGTCCATACCCATTAACGTAAATACGACGTGCGATCGGCGAGCATTGAACCATACCCATTAACAATTGGGCTTAAACTGGTCAGCTGCCTTGGCATACACAGCCATCTGTACTGTTACCTGCCCCAACTTATTCCCCTATGTATTATTGCTTTATCCGACCCCTAATAAAAAAAATCCATAGGCTTAACATGGGGTTACTGTATTCACTTTATTGCACGGGGGTAACAAATGAATTATTGAAGGTGGGAGTTAGCCTTGACAATGTTTATGCCACGATGGGCAGGTCGTGTATTACTACACGAGGCATTAGCAGTGTGGTGAGTAACAGACCTGACCGGAGTGGTTTAAACATTAACAAGGCTAACTCGAGTTTGGTTTTGTATTTATCCTACCCCATATCACCGATATACAGAGAAAACTGTGTAATTTTCCATGTTAGTAATGTGTTGACACTCATCGGAGGATGGCCGCGTTTATCAATGCTGCTGGATCTACTTCCGTTACCTCGTCCCTGATTGGTCCGTTTTTTATTAACCTCGGTGCATAAATAACATTTTATTCAACGCTCAGTCAAATACACTGACTCAATGTTAAACCTATGGCGTTTTTTATTAGGGGTAGGATAAATACTAAACTGAACTCGAGTTAGTAGTATAAGTGTGTATCAAACTCATGTCAGGTCTGCTTCTCACAACGCTCGGCTATCACCTCGAGCAGTAATTCGCGACCTGCCCATCATGCCCATCTTACATACCAACAATACTAACTCTAGTTTAGTTTCTACTAATTATTCACTTATACATGTATATATCTTATTAGTTATACTGTGTAATTGCATACAATTTTTGTTAATCAAAGCCTGGATGTATCAATCTCTGTTTCTTTTAGAAATATATCATACATAATATATCATATTGCCATTGAAAACCTGAAAACATCGTTATGTCTTAACTTCCGTTTTTTAACAGTATTCCGTCCGTCAAATACGGTCTAGCGTTAATGTGTAAAATAGAATACTGAATCGACATGCATTTACCCAGACTATTTGTCATGCTTATAACTTATACACCATAAAAAGCTGTTTTTATATAGGATGAAATGATATCATCTAGGTGCATTTTTATGTCCTATGTATAATCTCATGTTGGCAATATTTTGAGAAAGAAAGTGGCCCATATATTCCATTCAATGTTTCATCAGATCAGTAGGCCTACTATCTTATACATATATATATATATATATATATATATATATATATATATATATATATATATATATATATATATATATATATGTAGATATCTAACAATGGTCTCTTAACCCTTATATCAATACCCCCTATTATGAGTTCATACATAGGTTAGTCCTATGGACACTTAATCTATTGAAGAAAATAAGAAATCAAGCCATACTCCCAAAGTTTTATCATTTTTAGGATAGGGAATTACAAATTCGTAGCATGATTAAGACATCGTCATCAGCAATTATGCACACGTGGGATTTTGGAGAAAATCCATACATTTTGTCCATGCGTTAACTAGGTTAGGACACATTGTCACTGTTATTGAATCCGGATCACTTAAAAACGAGTATTGATGGATGGCAATCAATTATGACAATGAGCGTCCACTCCACACACAAAGGACAGCAAATACTGAGCGATAGTCCCCCCGGCACATGTGCCATGTCGCTGGGTGTGCGAGGCTCGGCCTACCACTTGTATTCTTTGTGAGGACTCTGTATTAGTGTATCGCCTATATGCAAAGGACCAGTGACCCCAAAACCTCCAATTTTCAAACTAAGTGTGTACGGTTTCTAGATATAGCCACATATAAGTGATTTGTGGAACATAAGATCCAGTAATGCAATACTCTAATGAATTATCTAGAATGTTAATGGACAACAAACTGCACACACACACACACAAAAAACTGCGAAAACAATCATGAACGGATTAGCTGCCTTATAATTAACTGATGTATGTCCTGTGGATTTTATTCTACTGTGTCCAAATGTTTCATGGCCCAGCTTCATGAAAGAGCATCTGAATAATCACGCTCACGTATTTGTCTCTCGTTTCTTTTTATCAACTAAAAAGATTGTATACACAATAATCGCGACGAAATGGCTAAGTCTTCAGTGGCCTATACAAGACGGATGCACAAGGCATATCCTGATCTATCCTTTTGTGTTCTGCTAAGCGATGGGATCCCCTCCCTCCTTCCAGGGGGCTCTCCCGCCGACGTGTCTGGGGAGGCGTCTGGAATCAGCAAACAAACACTGTCTGTCGTGGGAAAGGCGAGCACTGGCTATCCTCAGGCAGGACTGCATGCATTATGTAGCATCTGACGGGATAACGGTCTGGTCTATCTTTTCATATAATCTTGGTGCTGGTTGTCTGACCAGACAACCTCAGCCTCAGTGTCCCATGCATCAATCCGCCCTTTTCCCTATACTACTGCCCCCTGCTGTCTCCTCCGGGGTCCTCCCCCCGGGACCAACACTCGCTGACCCCGCCCGATACGCTCCGCAGTCCGCGAACCCTCCCCCCACTCTCTGCTCTGCCCCTCTTCGCCCTCAGGACCAAAAATAAACACCAGCAATTACAACTATGATTGGAAACAAATATGTTCATACTCACCATCTCTGATCGTAGCTTGCCTCCCTGTCTGCGGCACTGGATGGCGTTGTATACGTGTGCGCGTATTTGCGATGGTACGGATACGTGGGTGTGTGTGTGTGTGTGTGGGTGGGCAGTGTATGGGACTGTTCTGTTCGTCCGGCTCTGGGCTGGCTATCGAGGAGGTGGGGGTGTGTACTGCTGTCAGGTCCAGTCAGATGGCTGTCAGTCACCAGGGGGCCCCAATGCGCATACGCACGTGCGCGTACTGCTCGTGGTATGCCTGATAGAGCAGCTCACAGCGTCACGTAGAGCAGCGCCTGGTCGTGCCCGTTTGCACACCGCTATTGGCCTGGCTTCGCCTCGCGGTCGACCCGCCGCTGCAGCTGCTGTACAACCCCCTCACTCTCCCCCCCTCCCTCACTCCCCCCTCCCTCTGTGGGCAGGCCCTTTCCGGGTGGTGACTGAACGTACAAAGCAGCGTTCTAATGTGTTCAATGTATACGGCCAGCGCCAAGGCTAACACCGTGTCCTGCCTCACTGCGGTACTGATAGAACCGCTTTCTGGATTTACAGTACAAGAAATGTGCCATGCAGGAGAGCGACCAACTCCTCTGGTACCCTCCGTGCGTGCGGCCGCCAATAGGCTAGCAGCCTCCTTCTCTATGGTCGGACACAGGACCCGCCCAGCACCAGCAAACAAATGGTCTGTGAGCTGCCCAAGCTAAGGAAATTTGACCAGAGTAAATCCTCCTTGTCTGAATTTGATATACAGCCACGAGAGTAAATGCGTGGTGGGCAATATAAATCAGTGCAGTCTCTGGCAGGTTCGACCTCAACAAGGCGTTGTTAATTTCCTTTCTCACAGCACTCACTTGCACATCTTATATCTTGATGCTGCGGCCAATTAAAAAACTCAGTACTGCCCAAAGGAAAGCGTTGGGGAATGGTGGGTCCACTCTCCCCTGGGGCTTAGTGGCCCCAGCTCTCCTTTCAACCCTCAAGTGGTTAGCCTGCAGCAAACTAGAATGTACTGGCAGTTATTATAGTAGCCTGGAAGGATGGCGAGCGCTGAATGCGTCTGCTATAGCTTGAATGGGCCTACACGCGTTTTGGTGGAGGTCAGCATTAGCCGGGTGTGACTGGAGGAGGCCGGGAGGGCCTGCACACACAGCCCTGCATACTAAAGCAATCTGTTATGACCGGATCCCACACTGGAGGGATCTCCTCTCTTCTCCGCGCGCTGCATCTCTCCAGCTGCTCAGACCTGCTCGTAGCCACTCCCAGACCAATTGGTTTTGCGGTGTAATTCTTGGATACAGAGGTGGGCTGGGGGGCGTAATTGACATTCTCCACTGCGGCCGTTATCTTCTTAGCCGTAGACCGCTGCGACTTAGTATCCCCTGTGAAAAGAGGCGAGCGGTGTGCACTTGATTTAATTAGTCAACCAGAAGCACCGCCATCGTGAGGCAAGTGACTGCCGATTGTTGACGAGCCTCTGTCCTTATTGGTGTTTTCTACAAGCCCGGATACAAATTAACTCAATCCTCCATCACAGGTTCCCTCTATCGTTATTAAGTGCTTCCGTATCGTTATGATTTAGGAGGAGGAAAATGACTCAAAGAAAATATGTTTGAGTCATCGTAAAACTGAAATAAAAACTACCGCACACTACAACGTAGAGACGCGACCTTCTTTCCCCTGTTTACTGCCGTCTGCAGTTTGAAAAGAAAAATAGAAATGATGACAATAGAAAAATGGGTTCCGCCTTCTTTTAGCTCCCATGCGTATTAGCTCTTTGTAGAGGTCCGCTCACGGCGGGCAGCCGCCGTACAAGAACCTTTTTTACTTTAAGGTAACGGATGTTTCTATGAAGGCATTTATCTGCAAAGAAATGCTTAAATCATAGTATTTTCAAATTCATTTGCTGTGACCTGAAAATTAAACATATTTACTCATGAATTTTCCCTGACTATGCTATTTCCACCGAAGCGCACTTGAGAGTGCATTGTGCCCATGTTTTCCATGCTCGATGTTTTGCAAGGCAATGCTGACTTGTTTAACACGGTGTTCTTTAGGAACCGTACCATAGATTGTACTAATTACCTTTGTTTCATACAAGCATGCATTTACACCAGTGCTGTAAAATACACAGTGTCAAGCCTGGATCTTAAGAAAATTGTTCTAAAAATCCTGTGGTTGATTTTTCTAGTGAAAGGAGGTACATAACGCTCATTAGTTATTGACCTGTACCTAAGATTCCTTTACAATGCACTGAATACTTGCATCAGTATTAACAGTGAGTGTTTTTCTGTTTTTCATCTCACGTTAACATTATATGCTTCTTGTCCTCAGTGTTGTTAAAGCCCTTTTGTTACGTTCTCCCTTGGCGCTGCTTATAAGGTTATTCATGTTATGTTAGTGTTAGAGTACTATAAAGAGAGCTGACATTCACTGATTATGCTTAATCAAAAGGATAACACGTAGATCTATCATGTAGTAAGTGAAAAGTGATATTTTCCTCATCTGAGAGTAATCAGATGGAATAGTTGCTTTTCTATTAAAATGAGCACATCTTCAATGAATCTTTTGTAAAGACAACTCGCCGAAGGTTATGATTTTATCCATGTTTGTCCTCAATTATCCATTTAATGTAGATATCTGAACACTCCTCATATCCTATAGTTTAAGATGAAGATAACATGTTCAGAAGAAAATCCTTTGTTTAGATTTTCTTTCTCATCACTGCCACCTCCCAGAACTGCCTTACTGGTTCTTATTATAGTGTTCTATGGGCCATTTAATAATCCAGGATAAATCATAGAAATTGTGCTCTGATCGTCCTAGGGCCAACGTCGTTGTATAAGCCATTTGGTCTTAGAGCTAGGAGAGTTCAAGGATACCATCTCATGCAGCCCTTGAAATGTCGTTGTATAAATGTATCGTACAATTCTCCTATGTCCTCCAAATTGTCCTAAGTCGTCTAAAGTGCTCCTACACCTATAGGGCACCTATAAGGCTGTCATGCATTTAGGTTGTTTTTGTAATATAGTATAATAAGTTTTGATTTCAATTGTATTCAGTGTTTAAAAAAACCCCAAAATAGCTAGTCATGGTGGAAGAGAAAGGAATGTGCATCATCTAAAGGAAGAAAAGAGGCTCTGGAGGAGCTGGATAAATCGTAGGCTTATTCAGCACTTCCTAGGACATTTGGCCTGTTGAATAATCCAGGATATATCATAGATATTGTCCCACGTCTATGGGGCCTCAGGCTTAGGTTTTAGGGACTTATCCATAAGAGACTTCTGCGACACACTTAGGACAATTTCCAACAGGGATTTTACTGTCCACCAGGGATCTCATTTATGAAACGATATTTGATGTGGATCGTCCCAGACCTCCTCCATCTTGAGTTAAACAGGTCACTGGTCCAGTGAAAAGTGGCTGCCCAGCGTATTGTGTGGTGTAGCGGGGTAGACAGACATACACATACATGGGCGTCTGGTCATGTAAACCTTGGGATGATGACGTCGGCCCCTACGTTGGCCGATATATTACATGGACAAATCCAGAGACACAAAGGTTATATATCTTCTGTTCACTCTCAGTACATTGCAGCGAGACGTTCTGGCCAGTTGCTATAGGTCTGACCCTCTTTCTCAGTATAGCGGAGAAGAACATGGAAAAATACCAGACACTAGAGTGTTTATACGTCAATGCAACCGACAGTCTCCCACATGTTACTAATTGGAATTACAACGCAGCCTTGTTTCAGAGCCTGGAGGAGACCATGCGGACGAGACTGATTCTAAATTCTGTAGATAACGAATAGAAGTGTCGTTTATAGATGCATCCAGGAATTTGATTTTTCTAATTTTCTTATCATATTAAATATCTCCCAAGCAGAATTTATAATTCTAAATCTAGTAACTACTGTAATGCAAAGGTAGATGGCAAAATGTTGAAACGTTCCTCTGATACATAAACTCTAGCACGTAAATGCTTGATATTTTCCCCCTTCTTCTGAGGAGAGGGAAACCGTCACCGGCTCTCCTATTATGTCCCCTTCCGTTTTTCACCTTGGACTTCTACCCACGAAGTCTTCTCCCAATGGGGTCTTCTACCCTCAAAATGATTTACAACCTAGCTTAGCTAAACAAGCTAGCCTCGGGATATGTAGAAGCACAATAATCAATGAAAAATTAGATCGCACAAAGAAACCTGTTGTCCCTATACTGCCACGAGGATGGTTGGCTTTAAAAACCTGTATTGCTGTTAGTGCCAACTGAGTGGGAGGTGTTTCAGGTAACAAACAGAACAGGCTCGCGACACTTTAGATGTCAGTCAAGGGTGTGTCAACAAGGACTTTCTCTCCAGATTATTTAATACAGTATAGTTCTTTAAGCATGGAGGATGTCATCCTGCCTCCGACGCCAAACTAAACACCAGTTGGCGGTGAGGTTTTCAATGGATTAGAACAGCTGATAATAGTTTCTTTTTTTGTTTTATTTAAGTCTATTTTATCTCTAACATGAGTGGGGTTTTCAGATAAAGTGCGATTCACGCATTTGATGGAATCCATAAAGGACTTACAGTAAGCAAAACCTCACAGTTGTCCCCGGACTACAGTGGAATCATCTTCATTTGTCGTACTAGAACTTAACCCCTTCAGGATTGATAATGCCTCGAGGCATTCCCCAGTATATACCGGATAATGCCTCGAGGCATTCCCCAGCATAGACCGGATAATGCCTTAAGGCATTATTATGAAATTTAGCAATATTTATGTTTTATTGTTTTATGAAGAAATAATTGACTAAAAAATATGAAACTTTCAGAGAATATACCTTCAATATAGTATTCAAAACTATTTGGTAAGACTAATAATAAAAGTAATGCTTACTTGTCTTATCACGTGATCAATAAATCATATATATCGGTTCAGACGAAAATCGACCCGTCCTCTGCCGTTATACCCTTCCCAACAACCCGCCCAGACCAACAGGGCTTTGCAACAGACCCCCGCCTTTAAAGGGTTAACTTCCCGTATGTCGGATTTTATGGAACTTCCAATCACTCTGTGCACGATGTTAGAAATACATACACATACCGTTGTTGATATATACATGTACATAATATGCATGCAAGACGTCGCATTTCTTTGACCACATTTACACCATCTAGCATTCTATGCTGTTGGGATTGAATTCTCGATGTCCTTCTCACTCTCAATTTTATGATTTATTTGACGTTACAACCTTTCAACGGTCTTTTCATATGATACACGGTGTTACGGCAGGAATTGAGTGCATGGTGACAGGGTATCTTTAGGAAGCACACTGGCATTGAATCTTATTTCTGATTGGGTGGGGTTTCCCCTATAATTGCCGTCATCAATAAAATTTGGTTGTGTATATGCTTTTAATTTGTATATTTCACTATTTTATTTGCTAACACTGAAAACAATGATATTGTCTAATAACACACTTCTATGAAACATATTGAGATAGAAACTGAACCTTAAACCCTAAAGTATTCTGAAAACTGGCAGCCTCAAGAACTATATTCCTCATTTTTGAGCGCGGGAAAACGCGCTCATATACGTCATCTAGAGTTTAGAATGCTCACACAGGGTTTCAGCTTACTGCAAAGAATCTAACCCTTCACTATCTATCCACCAACTATAAAGGCCTGGTAAAATGGTCAGGGGTCCAGTATCCCATTCTGATCATGTCCCGGCCCCACTTCTGACTTGGATCCTTTAAATAGAACTTTCAAGGCTGGGTGACGTTTGAATGTGTGTGCAGTGCGGTGTAGGAAATCAACAGAAATCACATATTAACTGAGAGTCAACCTGAAGAAATTATCTCAATGGACCATGATAATAGTGCAGAATATATGGATGTTCCAGAAGATACCCCATCTGAAGATGTCAAAAGAACTCTTAGAAGTAGAGGGAAAAGAGATGACAAATATGTTAGTAAGAGGACTATCAAGAGCACTAATAGTACTCCAAATGAAGTACCCTCAAGCCAAACAAACATGAGTGCATCAAGCGCTAAGGGGCTATCAGAGAGCAAACTGAGTGGCATAGCTGACCTATTAGCCAGAGAACTAGGTCAGTTGACCAAGACCCTCAATGAAAAATTCAGTCACAACCATGCAAAGTTGAATGGGATCCGTGGTATGCTAGACCAGGCACAAGTCAAAATTGAAAACGTTAGCCAACAAATGACAAACACTTCAAAAGAAATATGCTTATGTATTAATAAAGTAAAAAAGAAATCACATGATAACTTAAAAGAAACTTAGATCCACAAATGGCTTTCTGATCAAAGATTTCATATGATATTCTCTTACTTTTATTTGATGAAATGATTAGGTATACCGCGCTCTTCCATTATAAATGGAAATAACATTTGCTCCTAGTTCTTTATGTGCAGTGTTGAACACAGCGAGGGAGAGAACAATCTTACCCATCGTGCCAATGACCAAGGTCGTATAGCGCCCCCTTTTGGCTTCTCTTTTGATGCTGAAGCCCACCAGAATACTGGTTCAGTTCGTGTCTGAAATAAAATATAAATATCAATAATTAGAAGGAAACCCACGAGATGAAAATAACTTGGTCCGTACTTCACCGAGTTTGATCGCATCGTAACACATGAAGCGCAGCTGAGTGTGTTACGACGCTATCAAACGAGGTGATGTACGGACCAAGTTATTTTCATCGAGTGGGTTTCAGATTTGATCTAAACCCGGACAATCGATTAAGAATATCTATATATATTGAATAAACCTACTATTTCACTACTATTGCCGCCATGGTTGACAAAAACGCGAGTCTGACGGAACTATTCCACCCCGGAGGTCCTGCTCGCTGATTGGTTAATGAGTCTGACATCATATCGTTAAGTATTTACTGTGTTATTAGCGTAGCTGTGGAGTTCGAGTTCCCAATGTTAAGCCTATGGACATTAATACCGGGTTAGATAAAGCAATATAAACAATATGTGGCTCTGCCATTTAAATATTACAGTACATGTATATAACCTTTAAGTGAGACTGGAATGGCCATATGAAGGATATGGTCCTATTGTTTAAACGATTCTGTCATTTTCATATAAATCATACAATACCAAATATCCGTTTTTAAGTATCGTGAGTAAGTAAAGTGATTAAAAAAGAAAAAATGGTAAACAACTAAAAAAAAAAAAAATAGCTAGGTAAGTTGAGTTATCGAACTCCAACATTTTCCTATCTATCCATGCCCGACACGCATGGTATGTCCCATCATGATACTGAACTGTCTGTGACTCTTCTATATGTGCGTGCATCTAGATGTATTGCATTCTAGAACGCACTTTAGAGTTTAAATATAATATCATTTGTGAATGCCCTATTTGTATGCAGCCATAATCACCAGATTATGACCCCATCAACCCAATATGATACCGACATGTAACAATGTAATAGCGACATGTAATTTGACCGGGTTTAACATAGGACTCATAAAGTGGGTAACATAGGATCGAACAAAAGCTATAGCGTTAGTCCCATTTACAAATAATGCCAACCCAAGCAGTCACAATGGAACGCATTTTCCTAAATATATGAAAATACATCCAATTCATTCAAGGCAAATGATGATTTACTATATACCCATGCCGTATATACTGTAAATACGCACCGTTTTGGCATATGACGTAAAAATACTGTACGGACCGCTGGTCCGTGCACTAAAATACGGACCACCTTGCAATACACGTTTATTAACATATCGGTTGTTAAAAATTATATTAATGATTTTTTTTTTCAATTTTGGGTATATAGTAAATATATAACGTCCAACCATGCTTGTACAAGTCACAGAACTCGATGATAATTTACGGTTTGTACGGAACTCGGCATAAATGCCTCGGTCCGTACAATCCGTAATTTACCATCTCGTTCTGTGACTTGTACAGCATGGTCAGGACGTTCTATATAATTACTTGCTACTTGTTTTGGTTTACTAATAGCAAATCATTTTATATCTAAACTGTCTAACCGTTTTGTCGTGGCATGACACTACGCCTATATGAAACATTTTAGAGGTATTGAAATAGAAAAACGCTCTAGACAAATAAAATCCTGAAATGTGTGAGTGCTCTTATCTCCATATTTATTTTAGTGAACAAAGAAGAAAATCATGACGGTATGTACACTCCATGAGCATAAATCATTTCCATACAGAGTAGATTTAAGACCCATTTATCAAAATCATTTGAAGTAGGAAGTGCATGTGCCCAATTTGTGAGGTAATAACGTGATAGGGGGAAATAGTGGTATTCCTTTCAACAATGCCTCAGGTTGGTGTCATCAAAGAACGCAATATATTGGCCACCAATTGTTCTAGGAACTTGTAGTGCGTGATAACATCTACATTGAAACAAAGAGCATTTGCGAGATTTTTTTGATATCCTCAGTCCGGCCACTACCGTACGTAAGCTTTTGCGGGGTGAACTCGATTGGGTGTCCTAGATCAGACAAATACAAGAGAACTTAAAACAAACGATGGAGAGTGATAAAAAGTAGTGACGAGAAGAGGGTATTACAAGAGTAGCCACACGTCCCAGTGTCATTATCATCTTTACTGCCAGAGGCGTCAGTTGGGAACGTGTCCAATGTCATTGTGTATCTATAGACCGTACTGTATGATACTACTAGACGATGTGCTGTATAGACCATACTTGTGCGGCACTGTAGAAAGTGTATCGCCACATAATATAGTTGCTACACATTACGGTGTATTAAAAGATAAAAATCTGCATGTGTTACTATGTACTAGATATCATGGAGAAAACTCATATTAATAAAACGAATAGTACTGGACAAATGAGCTATAAACTTTGAGATGTTAAACAATTGATTGTTTATAATATCAGCTACAAAAATCAGGCTTTAAATGCCTCTAGATAATAGTTTAGTAAATTCAATATTTTTTCCAGATCTACAGGACCGATTTTAATTTCCTTTGAAGCATTGTGTTCGGAGGATGATTCTCCATCAGATTATACCAAGAAACGAAAATCTATTTTTTATGTCAATAAGGCTGAAAATCCCATGGGATGTCACATATTGTTAAACATTATAGTGCATGTGCAGACTTTAATTTGTATATGATACTATGTAATACGCGTCATGGAGATCCTATTTACCCCACTAAAATGGCAATACTAGACGTCGTGGTGTCTATATGTCACCACCAGCCGTCATGGTTTATTTATATAGACCATACCGATATGGCACTACAAGAAATCAAAGTGTAATTACAAACCGTATTTGAAATAACGACATCATGAGATCTTTATTTGTTGGTTGCATAGGGTGGATATATATCCCCACCTGCCTTTTGTCAGCACAGAATGATAAAGCCCATCCAACCTACAGAGAATGTACACAACCTGACACCATGATAAGGTATCCAGATGAGCGATCATTCTATAATATAATCGTCAACAATCTATCACTTTATCCTACCCCTCATATAAATCTCCATAGACTTAACATGGTGTGACTGTATGCCACGGTTATGCCATAAAATATTTATATGCCACGGTGATATATGCAATCAAAAACACGTGACAGGGTAGGATAAAATCTAAACATCACTCAAATTCATATATTTGTTTATATGGCTTTCGTTTTCTTCTGCTACAGATATCACTCAGCTCCGCTTCGTGATATCATTCCGCGAAGATAACTCATGCCATATAAACAATCATATGAAATTGCGTGACGTTTCATGATAATATGTAGTCGGCAACTCACCTTTCCTGTGGATGCACGCGAGCAGTGGGTTCTGTTGCTGGATTCTGGAGGGTTGATACGTTGGCCTCCCTCCCTGATGAATATACCAGAATGCAGGATCTCCTCCGGGAAGTGGATCGACTGCTGACGGACAATCCTTGGTTCGTTGTCCGGTCTCTCTTTTTGGACGTCTTCCTTCCAGCCATCAAACTGATCACCATCTACTTTATCCAAACCAGACACATGGCTCTTGGGGAGCAATGCATGGCATCTCTCCGGGCTAGATTGCCTTTCTTTATGATAGCCAGCGCTTCTTTTAAAATGCATTTTATCTCTGTGTTCTTTGGGAGGGTCATAGGGAAAGTGGTCCTGAAATGGATCACCACTATGTCTATTATCCAGGTAAGAATATGTGTCAAGGTAACGGTGATCTTGATGATCCGTGAAGTGGATGGGCTGCTGGTTGTCGATCCTGAGGGTGTTGTCGGGTCCCTCCTGTCCAGCAGGTGCTTTCTGAGCTCGCTCCGTCCAGCTGTCAAACAGAGCGCCGTCTTCTTTATCTAAACAAGGCTTACCACTATTGAAGAACATGGCTTCACATCTCTCTGGGCTAGAGTGCCATTTTTGATGATAGCCAACGCCTCTTTGAAATTCTTCCTCTCTCCCTGGACATCTCTGTTCTTTGTAGGGAATGTAGTCATATAATCGATCACCACTATGTTTGTTATCCAGGTAAGAATACGTGTCAACGTAATGGTGATCTAGATGATTTCCATCATAGTAATGTGAAGGCTTCCTTTCATAGCACCCTCCCCGTTCGTCAACATAGTTAAGCGTCTGATCTCCATCACTTGTTTCGATGTGCTTGATATTGGAACTACCCTGGTAGATGTTATTGAACAATTGTTCCACTGACTGTTGGTTCCTGGACAGGGGTTCGTGATCAGAGAGGTACCCACTGGTATCCAGGCTCTGGCCATGGACCATATTGTTTTTAGCATTATAATTATCATAAGGCAGATATCCTGATGCATAGTCTCTGGGGCCGCTAGTGTCTAACATAGGCGGATCTCTTCTTCTAATTCCATGTGGAGGAAGTTGGTCAGCTGGGCGGTAGTCGTGTTCTTTATGCCGGCTTTGAGCCAGGATAGAGCTACAAGGCGACTCGTACTTGGGGTAGATTCTGATCTCAGGTGAGACGATAGAGGAATACACATGGGTTCTGCCATAGCGCTCTGCGTGTTGTCTCTCCAATCTGCTCTCTCTCCCTTCCTGGTCCTGGGTTCTTGGCCGTTGCGACACAAGACGACCAAGAGAACGGCTCCTCTGATGACGCGGCCTGCCCTGACTCTCCCTCGGCTTCTCAGATACTGACGGATTTGCCTTAGTTTCCTGCTGCTTATAGGACCATTTTCTTCGGTAATTCACATCAGGAGTTAAAGGTGTGAATTGGGGATAATGGGAGGGAGCCTCATCCAGTCTTAACTCTGCGAAGGAAGGGGGATTTGTCTCACGTCTACTCATTCTCTGCTGTTTGTTCCTTTTGGGATAAATAGTGATTGTCGGTCTGTGAGGGTTTTCTTTTGCTGTCTTCATCTCTCTCTGATTCTGAGAGGCCGGCATAAGAGGATCGTTATACATCCTAAAATCATCCTGCTTTCGACTGTTCAGGTACCTCCTGTGCTCATGATAATACTGAGGATTATAATTCGATTCCCTTGGTCCATAATCACTATTCTTGAGTTGTTTTCCCTCTGCGCCTTCGAAGTCATAATAACCCTGACCTTTCCCGGATACATCATGCCTCTTATCTCCCGTACGTGAAGACAAAGAGGGTCTGTCATGATTCGATGAATGAGCGGTGCTGCCACTTCCGAAGCTTGGAGCGTCAATTGGGGTTATAAAGCAGTAGTCTCCACTACCAATCAAATTCCTTGCCCCAACGTTCTCTATTTTAATTATGGAGCTTTTTGAAGTCCCAGTGGAGCTTTTGCGTCCTGTTGTGCTTTCATCTCCCAAACACATAGAACTAGGGATCTCGGCGCTGGATACACACGTGCTTGTTGGTTGTGACCTTTTAGTTTTATATCGCGAAGAGTCACCAAATTGCAACTCCAAGTCAGGGCGTTGCTCAGAGGCGATTCTTGGTCTTGGCATGGACTTGGATCTTCTTATTGTGCCAACATCTTTTGTTGCAGTTTTCTGAAGTAACTTCGCCATGTAATGGGCATCATCTTCTAGGAGAGCAACTATCGTCTTGTCAAGAGCCAAGTTGCTTTTCACACAAGGCTCACTGTGACTGGTCTCTATATCATGCATGTTGCAATGTGATTGGACACCGTTATGTTTTTGTGACCCTGTCCAATGTGTTCCCCTGCTCGTTCCTCTATCTAACATATTGTCAAGACTTCCTCCTAGTTTCTCAACTGGATAAAGCGTAGCCAGGTTATGGCTTAACCCTGATGGAGGAACGTATATCTCATCGAATGGGGTTTCCTTTTTTCCACGAAGAGTACCACCTTCGGATAATAACCGGGGATGTTGTTCTTCAGATTTTACTCCTACCCTGGTTTCTGAGATGGGATTCGGGGCAGAACCTGTTCTCTCTTCGAATTTCGTAAAAATTCCCCGATTTCCCGATGCCCCCTTCACAGTTTCAGATCCTATATAATTATCTTCAGAGGAACTCGTGTCGGAATATGGTGAATATGCATAACTTTGATCAGGCCTTCTGTTGAATATACACTCATCAGCTGAACTGCTAATTCCGTCCTTTTCATGCTCTTCATTAACTGCTCGGGAACTATCACAATCTCCTAAACTCCCATCGATTCCCCACAGATCAAGCACAGTGCATTTGACGTCGTGAAGCGCTTTCTCTGCATGCGTCAGTCTCCTGTCCAGACTATCACATTTGGAGAATAAGCTATCAGTGTCTATGTCCTCCACTCGATTCTCCGATCTTGATAACCGACGGTCTGGACTCTCATTCCCGATTTTTGACAAATCTGATTCAAGGGTTACTTCAGTTTGAGTACCGTAATGGCGTCCTGTGCTGAGTGCTAGATCTAGCCCACTAATATTTAATGACTTGTACCGACCTGATCTTACCTGATTATCACCATCAAGACAGCCTACTGATTGTATATCCTCCCTTCTGTCATAATCCCAGTTATAATCAGTCTTGGGAACATCTGTTTTTGTATGATTGGGTAGTTTCTGTATCCGTGACACCGTACAATTGGTCCTGTCAATGTTCATGCGATCCTGTCTGTTAACTACACTATAACTACCAGTATGGAGATTGGAGTTCAAATTGAATGTATCCTCCTGCTGAAGATGAGGAATCCTTAGGTTTTCAACTCCCCCAGTGTAAATTTCACGGTAATCCTTGGTGTCATTTTGACTTTCCCTGTGAAGATTAGTTATTTTCCCACTCCTATCTGATGGCTGTTGAATGGTTGAATTTAGCTGACTGTTCCTTTGGGGCCGCTCTAAGAGGTATTGCTGGCTGGACTCCTCGCGAACAAGGGGGCCACTCTGGACGCTTACTTGTGCAGGGAGAGGCGGCGGACAGGTGCTATGAACCTCTCGAGCCCTAAGGTCAGAGCTACGTCTCTCCGTCTGTCTTTGATAACGCGTCTTGCAGCCTGATGTCACAGCCTTACTTTCACTACCGTCAAGGATGTAGTGATAGAGGTGATGGTCCGCACGGTTACCGCGTCCTTCAGCAGGTACACCAGGCCTCCCGAGAGGCGATGAGGTGGTCCCGGCGGGCCTTCTGGGCCTGGCCGGCGCCCTCCAGATACCGTCCACTTGTTTTTGCGTAGTTAAATGCGACTTGGCTGCAGAATCGTGTCCCACTCCAGGTGGTTGACCTCCTTGACCCCTGTCCGAGTTAGCGATGAGTGAGGAGGGACCGTGGCCTTGGCTGGGCTTCGCCGGCACTACGGGGGAGGATCTAAGGGGGCGAGTGTTGGCTCCTGGACAGGTGTGCGGATTGGGTTGCTTGGTGCTCGCAGGTGCAGGGGTTGGGGCAGCATGCAGCCTGTTGCTGCCCACTTTGACGGTCACATTCACCTCAACCTCCATATGAGGTATCATCTGTCCTCTTTATAATTCTCGTGATTAAAAAATGCCTGTCTCTATCATCCTTTATCAATCCCGGATATTTGTTGGCAATTGGTGATTCTAATCGAAGTAAATAATAAAAATATCGCCTGCAGATTGCGTGGTTGAAGATCACATCCTCATTCGTGCTGGTCGACAGCTATATCCTGACTTTCATGGACACCACAAATGAAAACAAAAACAAATTCCGCGTTGGACATCCATCAAAACTGATTTACACAAGTCAGTCACCTGGAGATGTTTCCGCTGTACAGTGGTCCACTGGTCGGCCGTCATATGCTCCGAGGCCATAAAATACTGTTTAAACGGGATTCACACGGTGGGATCCATGTTTGTCTGAGACAAATCCTGTTGAGATTTGGTACTGGAACACAATCTCCTCGTGTGAATGATAGGGTTCCAATTTGCTGAGACAACTTTTTTCCCTTGCAATTGTCGGCGACAATCACCCCTAACAAGGAGCAGAATCTCATGAGATTTTGACTTTAAACAGGTTTAAAATCTATAGGGACATTTTGGTGAGACAAATGGACCTGCTGCGACCATGTACCTGCCCTAGCCAATAGGAGGCCAGCAAGCATGATTACATGTTTGTAACACCCTTCACATCAAGGGTAATTGAGTCCCAAGTTGAGTGGTCACTGTGCATATGTCTGAGATTATGTACCAGGTGTGTCCTCCCATGTGAATCAAATTCGCCATTTTTCCTTGAGACTGATAACAGTACTTAGCCATGAGAATTATTTACCAAACGAGTATTGTCGGAGACTAGAGAAAAGGTGTGAAGTACACCAGTCTCAGGTACATGAGTCTCTTCGTGTGAATCCTACTCCAGAGCTTGAATATTCTGAATACATGTATGTGACACGCTGTCCCCAGGTCAGCCAGGTCCCTGAGACCTTAGAAGTGACATAGCTTTGATTCACTGTCCAGCGCGCTCTTTTTCCTCATGGCACAAACTACCACGCTTCACCTACACCCAGAGAGACGCTACACCATAACGACGTGTAGAACCGGCCTTTAGTCCCCTAACTGGTGGTTTATAATTTTAAAGTATGTGTCGAGGTGGAGTCCGGATGCCAATGGGCTCGGTCATACGGGTAGATGCCCTGTCCATTGCCAGGCTTCATGCTGGGTTGTGGAGGAGTGCCAAGCCACCAGACTGTTTTACATAGCTTCATGGATGACACAAGGGTCACCAGAGTCAGTCCCCCTACCATTCTCTTCTTTGTCACTGACCCAATACTCGTCACATAAATGACGCACTCATACACATTATGTTCGGTATAGCCGATGGCTACTCACGTTGATGGGAGGTGTAGCTGGATGGCGTATGCAAGTGGCTGTATCGTGTAGATCGCTGGATGGAGGGCTACCTGTATGTGCTATTTGTTCAGGTATCATTTAGGTAGTAGAGGTCAGAGTAGTTGTATTAGGTTCGGTCTAACGTACGTTACATGTCAGAGGGTAGCCGATATGTGAAAAAGAAGTATTAATATTTTTCTCTTTAATTTCTCCCCATCTTCTCATTATAGAGAAAACACCCCAGACATTATGAATAAATAAAATAATAGATAGCTATGCAATCGAAAACACAACCTGGCATTGCGATAACTGCTTAAACATATATGGATTTTCAGATTTTTTTTTACCAGTCAAGTTCAAGTCTTCAATAAAGGATGTAGCGTGTTTTATTTGTAGATTCAATATATATATATTACCTTTCAGCTCATCCACTTTATCGTTTTACATAATCATCAGAACTTATAATGTCTTTAATGAGATATGTCAATCCAAGGTATTTCTAATTTCTATGGCTTCACAATAACAAAGATGTGATATATTAGACATTGCTCTAGAAACAGTAGACACATAAAATAGTATGTACTTAAAAATGTAAGTACATTCCTATAGTCTTGTATAGTCATAACACACCCATGTACAAATTTACTGTAAATCACACCCCTTGAAAAGAAGAAAAAATATAATCATAGGAATACGAGGTTCTATACAAATATAACAAATGTAAATGAAATCAATAAAATACACACCGATTATGATCCAGTCAAATGGAAACAAAACCAAGGGACGATGCTAAGAGCATAGTAAGGAAAGGTTTCCTAAATAAGGATGTTCTATTTGAAAGTGTTGGCTACTTATAAATATTCACTTTTAAAAGAAAAGGTAAGAAATGAAAGAACCGACAACTGTGAGATTAAAGGGAAACAGGAACATGAAAGAAACTAGTCGTGTTTTTTAAGATTATCTTAAAGCAACATAAAAGTGACAAACAAGAACAATCCATCATATTAGATGATTATAATGTCGTTTCCATACTGAGATGTACTAGCTAATGTAAAAACTGATAGGTGCAAATATTAGTGAAAACTAGAACTGTAGAACTATACTAGAATTGTGACCAACCTGGACAGGTTCCCTATATATGAATATAAAAATGGCAACCAAAGAAGAATAAGGAGTCAGCCAGGTGCATAATCTTTAGATACAGTTGGTAAGGGAAGGTGGGTGGGGGTGGGGTGGGGGTGGGGGGGGGGGGGGGGGGGGGCAAACGGATCTGACCACAACGAACCGATAAAACGTAACAATGTTAAGAAAGAGAACATGATGAAAACATCTAAATGTATGATCGTATGAAATATGAGAAATAAAATGTTTCTGCTATTAAAAAAACCAAAACAAATCCCAAACAACAACAATAGATTACACCATAGCGATATCCTGGACCAGTCTCCTTTAACATTAGAGGCGTGGAAAATGAGGTAGTGACAGGTGTGGTTGATAGATGAGTTGCTGACAGGAGCTTACAAACAGGCTGACCAGCGTTCCAATAACTGGCACGTAACCAGACTTAGCTGAGGTTAAGCGCACGTCATGACACATCACGTTGGCCTCTATATAATTGAAGACAATATGGCCCGAGGCACCTTTTGGACAATGGTCATAATCTTAACCTCTATCAGGTACATGAAAACAAACATCCTGTAATTCTTATACATGTACGTCCTTCAACGTCGTAAGGGTCTTGAAATGCTACGTTTTCATAAGGATGACTGTTAAGCTGCCCTCCCCTCCCTACATAACTGCCTTTTGTGTGAGTTTTTTTGCTAAGTGTTACAACACTAGATGGGCGTTATATTTGAAGGGAACTGATAAGATAATTATTTTGCATAGAAATCCGGCGATAAATGTAGCACACTCACAAAGAAAACAACACCTTGGGTAGTAATGGGAGTGGCATCTAATTTCTAGATACATTTATTACTTTAGTGTTATTAATAATCATTATCTTTAGTTTGATGATTTCAGTCATGTATGCTACAAGCTTTTGTAACATTCCGATCATACCACAGGAACCCTTTCTTGTGAAAGATTGCAAACGTCTTTGTAGCTACATGACCGATGTAATCATGAAAGCCCAAGAGTATTGTACGCTTCCTCATTATCTCTTTAAAAATCAACGAAAAAGCGAAACCCCGTACAATAATCCATTGTTGCTTTAAAAAAAATTGTGATAGCAAAGAAGACACAGGTCTTCCTGATGTAATCCGACACCTCCATGCATTACTTGTCGCCAGTGTTAAATAACACGTTTCTAAACTGAGACTGGGGGCATTAAATGCAGGACAATTATGAAACCAGTGCCTATATCTCATATTATTATCCACCTAATACAAAGTGTCCATAGAAAACACATAGGGCGTTTGTATGGACATACCCGGCGCATACGGATATGTTGCATGCTCCGGGTGGCGCATACGGAAAAATAGTGCGTATGGAAAAATAGTGCATAGGTAAAACGAACTGATATTGACATGCCACTTGTCCAGAAAAGGTGGATAATAAATACAATATAGACTGGTTTCAGATACAAGCGGTTGTATGCTCCTCGGAGTTGACTCTCCGCAATATCCTCGCATACGCTCGGATATTACTACGCATCAACTCCTCGGAGCATACGGCCGCTTGTATCTGAAACCAGTCAATATTGTGTATTTATCCGCGCCATGGGAACTCATACAGAATCACCCTGGGACTGTAATAAGAACATGTATAGTACTACAAACGCTTGGTTCCACCTCGAAACACCAGAGGGTAGCGCTGTGTATCACCCTTCCACAGTGCGAAATAGGCTGGTTCCACAGATATCCACTAGGAGACTCGGAGCATAGAGAGTAGTACCAGTCCTAGTCCCCAGGGGTTTAAACGATGTATGCACACTGCACCGCTAGAGCAACCTACAGAAACCGGAGCGGCGCAGTGTGCGATATATGTACCCATACATCTATTCGTGTAGACCGGGTAACTGGAGCAGGGGTGGGGAACCAGCCAAAAATGTGACAGTGAATAACTCCTCTATTCTGCGGCGAACAGCCACCCTGCACCAACTGCTTCTTGTCCACCCCAGGCATTACCCTCAAACATATATGAGGAAAGAATGGCCGATGAAAAAGCAACGTTTTCGGTCACCTGCGTCAAAAAACCAATTGAATATATCCTGAGGCAAACAAAAAAATAGTGGTATTTAGTCCCACGCATGCCCCCACCCCCTCACATGGATTCCCACCTGTGTCTCCACTCTGTTCTGACTAAGGGGTTGGTCGGGTTAATCTTATACGGTATCTGCGGTGTGTGCCTCAAACCAGGTTATTTCTTTCAATGTGGGTGCTATAAGCTGAAATCCACAATAAGAAATATCGATAGCTTAACAAATTGATAATGATGCCTAGCGTCATATTCATTACGTATTGTTAAAACATACACAAAGGAAAATAAGAAAATGTTAAATTGGGTTCGCGACTACTAAATGGCACACTCTCCAAGCAGTACAGACAATCGGGGAGGAGAGTAACAGACACTAACAGCTACTGGTTCAAGGTGGTCGCGGATTTTACCCGATCAGACCTAACGTACTTATAGCTCTGGTGGCCAGTGTCCCCTTTACACGGCCTACAATGAGAACTTTGCTGTTTTCACACCAGGGGGCAATAGTATCGACGAACTGGAGGTCTTGGGCCACTTTGGGCCGTCCTGAGGCTGATTCTAATGTAGGCCTACTCTTTTAATTGCTACATTTTAATTCAACTAAGTTTGCAATGGCTAACTGGGTCGACTATGGCTAATTATAAGAATATAGTAGAAACTTCTAGGAAACAAAAGGTGGCATGGATGTTGGGTAGAATAAAATGAGTGTGTTAGCATATGCCTTAGATTTAAGTAAGGGTTGATGCAAGAATGTAAGAATATGCAAAATTAGGGTAAGTGTGAATGGACGATGATTATCAAACCGGTCAGTGTGACAGCTGTGTCAACAAGCCATATAATTAATTTCATTATCCCTCCACCAAGAAGGTGGATAGAGAGCGCACCAGTAGTTAAAACAAAGGGGCATCTTTAGGCAGTGGGAACAAATAGAGTCGGTGAAAACCTACCTATATCCTGTAACCTATATGTCAAAATTTTAAGGAATGCACGATTGGTGAAAATGCAGTCTACATCCCACATATCATAATCATATACATGTATTGATATGTATATTGATATGCATATTCCTTTGTCTGTGTCGTCTCGTATGTTTCTTGAAAATGTTAGATATAAAAAGATTCTTTGAATCAGTGAATGGATATCACTTTTATCCTACCCCTCATATAAATCTCCATAAACTGTATGCCACCGTCATGCCATAAAATAGTTATATGCCACGCATGACATATGCAATTAAAGAAATTGAACAGGGTAAGATAAAATCTAAACGTCACTCAATTTCATATGATTCATATATGACTCAGCTCCGCTTCGTGATATCATGAAGATTAATGAGTGACGTTTCTTGATATCATGAAGTTATGATACGAGCGTGTTATCCCTACTACACCAGTTTCACTGAAGGTATGAGGAATTTCCAAAATCAATTGTCGATTGAGGTCCAGGGTAAACCTACTGGAACCCTTGAGTAATTAAGGGAACGGTCTATATACCAATTGAAAAAGATTTTAATATTTCACATCAAGAACAAAAGTAACATACGGGCTCACCCGCAATTTGCGGGTGTCAGTCATGTTCATATCAATAGGGATTTCACAGCCCCAATATGGGGCTAAGATATCGGGGTTCCTAATTCACTTTTTTTTTTTTATCAAATAGCAAATATATTGCATATCATGTAAACTACAGGTTCAATTATATGGTAATACATAAAAACATCAAATACATATATTTTTTTTGTATCAAACAAAGACCTTCATGTAACAAAACATACAAGATTTAGCTTACCAAATACAACAAAACGGGTTATAGATATTAAAAGCCCAAACCATTCCAAGAGAGTATTATCTTGTTCTCATGGGCGGTTCTGTGACCTATAACCCTTTCTGTTTTCCGGGGACACATCCCCCGCCGCTGCCCGAGCTGCTCCCTGAGCTCTTCCCTGAGCTGGTGGCGCTCAATCAGCTTGGGTCGAGTTAAACAGCTTCTGCTCGCCCGGACGCTGGCCCTGCCGGCCCGTCTCTAGTGCCCGCATCCGAAAATTGCCTTTTCAAATTAGATCAGCCCGCCCTAAAGTGATCCTGAGTCGACCACAATTAGATCTAATGTAGCGAGCACGGCGGGGCGGACGATCGGCTGCGGCCCGACAATTATTCTCCGGTCCGCGAGGCCAAGTATTCGATTTGGCCCGGACCGGGGCCGCGTCGCGCCGGGCTGCGCATGCGCCCTCATCCCCGTCTTTGGGGCAAACTAGGACTGAGAACTAATCTCTGTCAATTACAGGCGTGTAGCCGGCGGCTCAGGGCAGCACTGCGCCGCTCGAGTGGCACGGCTTTCTTGCTACAGACGCATTTTCTTCAGCCTTTTGCTACGTCACTTCCGTTTCCTGTTCAGTAGAGGCCACCCTGACTTTGCGCCCTTCTCCAGCCGCTGACGATTAAAGAAGATGGGAGAGCGATTTTTAATTGCCAAACACTTCTTATATGTAACCTAATACTTGTTTTTGGTTGTTTAAAAGTCTTAACTTAAGGTGTAAATCAAATTATTTTTATTGGTACGAAAAACACTCCGAAAATAGGTGACATCACGTTATAATGTACAACCGGACAAGAACGGTCTTATACTGGAGATACGCACTGAAGAGGTTTCGATGACGTCTTTATTCTTTGCTTCATTAAGACGTATAGAAATCCGGTAATACAAGAGATGTCAAATTATATTCTTCGCCATGGTACAGCATTACACTTGTTAAAAGTAATTTTGAAATCACCACTCAAAAAAACAGAAAATATCATATTCATGGAATACATCTCAACTTGCACATTGATGGCTTAACGGAGCACTGAACATTGCACTGTGACAGGAACACATCACGTCGACAACTGTTGTTATTTTATGGCCGATTATGTAAATTAATATACTATATCTAATCAACAGAAATATGGTAATATAACAGGGTTCCATTCAATGAATAATCATCTAGTCATATACTCGATAGCGATATAGGTTTGAGACAGGTACAGCGGTATGCAACTTGACCGGAAATAAAATTGCACTCAATGCATCAGGTGGCATAAGGTCGGTCCCTTTAAAGCTGAAAATAGTGACGTGGAATAAAAGGTGCAGGGAAAAAATACCATATCATATTGTCATACATTTATTTTATAATTTTAAAATATTATCTCATTCTAACCTTCATGAATAGAATTGCCATAACGACAGATTGTGTTTGCAACTGTTACCTGGTCAGAAGTTCCAGTCCCAAATCTCTAAGAGATAAGCCAACAAAAATGACTAGTACAAGACTACCTGACAAAACACTATATCAATGTCCCTTGTTATAATAAAATTACGTGTCCACTAAGCTATTAAAAACGTCCTAAACGTGACTAGATCTTAGTTGTCACACCTTGCAATATTTCAGTAGTGACCAGGCCATATCTCAGTAGTGTCCAGACCATATCTCAGTAGTGTCCAGACCATATCTCAGTAGTGTCCAGACCATATCTCAGTAGTGTCCAGACCATATCTCAGTAGTGTCCAGACCATATCTCAGTAGTGTCCAGACCATATCTCAGTAGTGTCCAGACCATATCTCAGTAGTGTCCAGACCATATCTCAGTAGTGTCCAGACCATATCTCAGTAGTGACCAGACCATATCTCAGTAGTGTCCAGACCATATCTCAGTAGTGTCCAGACCATATCTCAGTAGTGTCCAGACCATATCTCAGTAGTGTCCAGACCATATCTCAGTAGTGTCCAGACCATATCTCAGTAGTGTCCAGACCATATCTCAGTAGTGTCCAGACCATATCTCAGTAGTGTTCAGACCATATCTCAGTAGTGTCCAGACCATATCTCAGTAGTGTCCAGACCATATCTCAGTAGTGTCCAGACCATATCTCAGTAGTGTCCAGACCATATCTCAGTAGTGTCCAGACCATATCTCGGTAGTGTCCAGACCATATTTCGGTAGTGTCCAGACCATATCTCGGTAGTGTCCAGACCATATCTCGGTAGTGTCCAGACCATATCTCGGTAGTGTCCAGACCATATCTCAGTAGTGTCCAGACCATATCTCAGTAGTGTCCAGACCATATCTCAGTAGTGTCCAGACCATATCTCAGTAGTGTCCAGACCATATCTCAGTAGTGTCCAGACCATATCTCAGTAGTGTCCAGACCATATCTCGGTAGTGTCCAGACCATATCTCGGTAGTGTCCAGACCATATCTCAGTAGTGTCCAGACCATATCTCAGTAGTGTCCAGACCATATCTTAGTAGTGACTAGACCATATCTCGGTGATATTAGGCTATATTTCAGTTGTAATTATTTCAGTCGTACAACCCTGGAGAGTTTACACCAACACCGGCCAAGTGTGGATGCTGTACACATTACCAGGTTTGTTTGTTTTTAAAATCATTTTTATTATCCTGGATTAAATAAGGCAAAAAAAGTATGCCTCTTTACAATCTTCACCCCGCGTGTAAAGTAGTTTCTTTTAGCATTTGTTGGTATACCTTATAACACATCCCTAGCCGACTAAGCTACTCCTAGTACTAAATCTAGTCACACCTTGCTAGATTGATTACTTGTATGATAGGAGGAGTAGATTGTTGCTAACCCGAATGTTCAAAATTGCTCAGCACCAAGCCAATCTTGACCTCAGGGTTCGAGGAACTAGAGGAGACACTAAGGAAAGGTTAAAATTGTTCAAATATTGGGGCAGCAAAGCAGCAAATAGGGAAATCCCCTTTTCATCGGGGAAGGTTATTATGGGATTGTCTAGATGTTGATGTGTAGCACATTGACTCCGTAAATGCTTTCCAAAGAGCGATGCATATTTGTCCTACCTGACAAAAGTTATATATTGCATTTGGTTGCTTGGATTACTTCATTCTTAATTGATGATACTGTATACATATAGTAGGCATACGTGTAAATCCTCATCCATCCATCTCATCTCATATAATACCTAGTTACCCTGTAATGGGGACGGCTACATGTAAGTATTTCTCGTATTGTAATTTCAAAAACTTCTTAGATGCTGTCAACGGATTTATCCAGATTCATGCTACGTAAAAAATTTTTTTACCTAAAATTATTTCTGGTATTGTAACTTCCATTTGCCATAGGAAGAAATGAAATAAAAAGACAAACACGATATCCATTCCTATTTAAATAGCGTAATAACGATATTATAATCTAAAAAAAGATGTAAAATAGCTCGTAATCTTTGATTGGCATATACAGTACTGATCTCTGTGTATTTGTCATTTACATTTAGTTTTATTTGAACCCCCTTTTGGACAATACTTTATTTCTTTTAGTTGAATGCATTTCCCATAGCCTGAACTTATCAATTGTATACTCAGTACGGAAAGTTCAACTTTGTTTAAGCCACTCATAGAGAAAAACCACCACCTTCCACAAGAATATGGGTAGGACTTGGAATTTTAGTCAATGTTGCATAGATAATATATAGATTCCTTATTGTCGGGTCGTTCTAGGTGTATTGTAGAATAACTAGTATCTTTAACTTGTATATTATATAGATAACAATCGGTTTTGTAAACAGATGGCCGTAAACCACGAGAGGTTGACGCGTAATAATACACGAGCGCTGGTCATTACAGAGCTGCCTGTCCTCATAACGATCGTTTGTTGCATTTATTACCCCCATTTTCGAATAGATTGAACCCAGTCATTGCCATATCAAAGGGTATAACAATACGGATTATTTCTTTGCTATATAGCAAATAGCAATATTTCCCCGTATACCATGGTTTTGAGACCGTACACCACAGATTTGAATCCGTGTACCACAGTTATGGTGTCTGACAGGTTTTATATACATGTAATGGGTAGTGGTTCCCATACATTCTTAATGGGGCCTTTGTACATACGATGGATAATAACATCATTGGCAATATTCGCACAAAATGGAATACTATGATTCTCAGGCAATATAGCACCCTGTCAAGTTGTCTTATATCTTTATCTACACTTAATTGTACTTGTTATATCTATCATTACACAATGACCAACTCAGTCCCATCGGTTGATTACTTCACCTGTGTAAAACATTCCCTTCTAATATATCTGGGTAATAACTTTGCCTATATCTTCACGTATTTATCAATTAAATTTTATGAGCAATAAGTTCAACCATGGACTTGGATGGCAACACAGGTCTGTAGAAGTATTTGTATGTCAAGGGATCAACTAACTACGGTAGTAGTACACTGATAGTAGGACACCTAACGGTTTTTATCCTCGAAGAAATGCCTACAAAGGAATGTTCTTTGTATGTGATTTGGTTAGAGCAACGAACCCAGAGTAAAGTAATGGCGGCCAATCTCTACGGATTGACTCACCAAAGTAGGGAGGAGTCATACAATACGCTGCTTCCCTCTGGTGGGAAATGAACGCACTATATTGAAGATGGACGAACTGGGATGCAGAGACTGAGAGAGGGATACCACACGCTAAATACCCTTCACATAATAGCCTGATAGAGTCATCCCCCGTTATTGTGCGGACACTAATTATTCCTCTGGACACCTGCCCATTCATGCTAATTAGACACATTCCGTTTATCACCTGTAATGAATGTACATCCCACAGTCATGTCCAAGCCCATATGTCACCCACGCTTGGGTCGGTTGCAGACACCATACAGCACTGCGAACACTCCCACACTCCCCGTCCACTCTCCATCCCACCCCGACCCACCCACCTGCGCACCCGCCCCCTGCCCATTGTCATTAATAATTAAGATTCTTTGATGGCCCCCGCAACGCTGCCGTAATCCCCGCCGCCGGTCCACCAGATGGCGTGTGGGGCGTCAATGGCGGCGGTAAGCGCACCTCAGGGTGAGGACCACGCCCCTGGCGGCGGGGGTAAAAGGACGCCCCTCATAATGGACGCGCGTCGGCGCTACTCCAGGCTGACGGTATGCTGCGGTGAAGCGTGTTGGTGTCTTTGTTTACGGAGTCGGTCGTTTGCGGTAAAGCTAGTCGCACGGCCGGCTTCAGTCTGTGTGCCGGCCACACTTCACACGGCCATCCATTTATCACGCCCTGTTTTCGGGGAAGCCGAGAATACGCCAAAGTGTATTGTTAATAGGTGCATGTTCGCGTTTCTCACTTGAGGACGTGTGCTTATTTCAGTGCTGCAATAGATATATAAAACGGTGATCGATTAACACAGGGTCTCTGTCAACGGAAAATAAGTATTTAATCAGTGGCTTATGAAGAATGATCGCTCAGAAATGTCCTGTCAATCAATTGTTACAGAAGTGATACACAGGGAAATCTGCTTAGTCATGCGTTAATCTGTAAACATGGCGTTGGCTATACAAACATCACAGATCAATATCATCAACACAGTAGGATCTACGTTTAGAATGTCCCTCTATATCAAATCAAATGAGACCCCAAACTTATAGCAAAGAGATATTTATTCCTCATTTTGTATATTTCATGTGTTATTTTCAAATCTTTGGTTCATTCAATTTCATGCCTTTATCATACCCGACACGGCCGTTGGAGAGAAGTTCCATTAATGTTCACTACCCCATTTTATGAATCTAAACGTCACTTTAAAGACTTTTTTTTCAATTTTGGAATCTTTAGTGAACTCCATACATGTATTTATTTGATGTATGGTATTAATATACCCATTGTGACTCTGTGGTTCGATGATAGATACATGGTAGTGTAAGTACGTCAACACCTCATTAATGTTACATGATTTGTATCACACTGACACCTGAAGGCTTGAAACAACTACATTGCACACAATATATGCAAACATACTGTCCATTTTATACAATTCGCTTTATTGAAATGTGGCCATGTCCTCCCTCTCCCATCGCTTAGGATATAGGTTTGTGTACTCAAAAATGGTCATGTTCTTCCATTCGAACACTTACGATAAACACATACCAATTCTGCTCAAGGTATTCCACAAAAAGAGTAAGAGCCTGAGATACTGGTTACCACGGCAACTGATAAGATTCTGTCCTGACAACATCCAAACTAAAAGACTGGAATGAGACAAACTATGACGGGCAGAAGTCTCAAGCAGGAGTTGCGATCCCTGTGACCGGAAGTACTTCGCTGCGCGCCGTGTGACACTGACGGTACGCGCCAACAGCGCAGAAATAATATTTCGTTTGTGAGCTTTGAAGTGGCATCAAGTGACCAAAGCTGTCACACGTGAACCGTCACGCGTGGGTGGGTGCGCCCTGTCAGCACCTGAGCGAGCGGACAAGTGGCGAGTTGACGGAGAAGACAGCTGTAGAGGGCGGGCGAGCGGCCGGCCGGAGAGGCTAGGGGTTAAGATGGGACTGGGAAGAGACTTCTGCCTGTAAACTGTAACTTTATATCTGTGGTATTGTACTCTACGTGCTTGTTAATGATAAGCGGCGAAGGACTATAGCAGAGGAAATACCATCATAAGAGTCAATCAACATGCTCGCTGGATGTGGAATGTTATCTCGAACACTACAATATGGAGTTTTGAGTTAGGGTTGCTAGTAAATTATACTGTGATGTCTATGTGTGGTATGGGTCTACGGATGACATTTGGCAGGGTTTATGTATGTCATAGGTCTATTTGAGCCTATGTGCAGCATATCAATACATGATAGGGGGCATTGTCAGGTCCATTGTATGACATGAGTATTATCAGTATGTCTAAAATGGGTCAATGTATAATAATAATATGGGTCTGTGTATACATATGTCATGGGTGCACTATACGCTACAAGGGACTGCCTGTGGGATGAGTCTATTTTTTTTATCCTACCCCTAATATAAAATCCCATAGGCTTAACATTGGGTTTCCGTATGCCACACTGACTGGCATACGGAGTTTTATATGCCACTAGTGACATACAGCATTGTTATCACGTAATATTCCAAAATCGTGGAGATACGGTAGGATAAAATCAAAACCTGATTCGTTTTAATCTTGTCCATCGCATTCCACTCCTGAAGTTTTGGCTCCGGACTTCACTCGGCTTCGCCTCATGAAGTCACTTTGCCAAACTCCAGTCGTGGAATATGGTGGCCAAGATTAAACCTCATCCAGTTTTACGATAGTCTATGTATAATAGGGGTCGATATATTTCACAGACATGTAGTCTTTTGTCATTTTCTGTGTATGACATGGATCTGAGGATGTTGGAAGTCTGTGTCTGACATGGGTATCTAAGTGTCATATGGGTCTATGTGTGACATGGACATGTAAGATATAAGTGTGTAGTGAATCTACATGTACTAAGCCTGACACAGGTCTCTTTTAATCTTGGGTCTATGTATGTCACGATTCAATAATTTACTTGGGTTTTATAGTTTATTTGGAAAGCGATGTTACCAGGATCAATGATACACGATTCATGACAGCATATAAAGCGCCTTCAGGGACTAGCAATTCATTAGAGAAAAGGGAGTTTCATCTTCCATCTTGGTCAGCAATGATATAATCCACATATATCATATACATGTATGTGCAACTTTAATAGCTTAAATGGTTAATTTCAGAAGCATTTTACAACACATTTATCTAATAGATATTATAGATTAGTATTCCCTGCGGACAATTCCAGGACTCAGTTTAGTGTCAGCAAACTGCCCATACAGAGAAAAAATTTGATATTTAAAGGACCAGATCACTTCATATCTCAATAGATGAATGAATGAATCGTAGAAGTCGAAGCTGGCGGTCCGTTGTTAGAGAACAGTCCAGACAATTAGAACAATGATAGATTACATTGATCCTTCAATTTATTTTAAATTTAGTCTGAGATTAGACACGTTGAGTTAGCAAAGGAAGATGTCACTTTTATTGTACATGTTAGAGTGTCACACGGACTGACTGCATTTGTATGCAGGCCCCCAATTGAGTGGGATATCGCGCTTTTCCGCCCCCGCCCCTCCTCCACTGACCACCTGCAGCCCACCGCCCCATTCTTGACCTTCCATCTATGTTAATTTCAGCCCTTGACCAATCACAACCAGGCGTGCAAAATTAAAAGCTGGCTCGGGATCGATTTAACAGTAGGATGCCCGCTGCACATTGGCTGGAAGCTCATCGCTCTCCCAGCGCAGGCCTGGTAGTGGCTCCCGGGCATGCGCACACACTTCCAGCACAGGCTTAGGAGCGGCACCTGGAGGTGGATGGAGGCAATGGAGGGAGAAAAGCCATACGAACTCGGGGATTGGCCACTTGACAATATAGGAACCTATGGACGGTGTCTAACTTGATATGGCATGCAAGCGGAACGGAGCCGCTTCGTTATTGTCGTCACTGGGAGTTGATGCACCTTGAGTGAGCAGTGGTCGAGCATTGCAATCAGTGTGTGAGAGACTGTTTTTGGTGGACGGAAGACGAGCAGTGTAGGCACGCGGAGGTCTGGTGCATCGTTATGGTCCGTTTAGGATGCGGAACAAAAAGACACGGGTGTGATTGACTGACTTATTTCTGTCACAGTACCGAGCCACCTTCCTACACACCACCCATGTCACTATTAGACGTTTTCTACACGTGTGTAAATACTATTGTATGTCTTCTCTCCCTTCAAACCACCCCACCCTACACCTAGCATCGTGCATACTACATCTCCTAAAGTTTGAGAAGTTTTCACTGGGGGAGGTTGTCGGTTGTCGGAGCGTGCGTTGGTTGTGTTAGAATCACGGGGGGAAGGCGTGGGAATCAAGGCAGCCCCAAGTGGGGAGCTGGAGTGAAGCTACTCTGGAGATCTGACGCTAACTCTCACACTCCGACAAGACACCCAGCCGGGTTTACTCCAGGGTATTGACGTTGCTTTGCCGCACGGTGATGGAGACAGGTTGCCCAGCGACGGCTCCCGAGCGTGAGAGGATGACCGCACCTCCGCCCCAATCACCAGGAGGAGGAGGAGGAGAGGGGGGAGGTGGTGAGCAAGGCCAACCGACACTGGAGGAAAAAATGTCACAGTCGCCATTATCCCCACCCAAGCCGTCCTCCCCTACAGATGTGTGTGTCCCGCCGCTGCCCGTCTCCTCCTGCAGCCCGCCGTCCAGGGGATTCTCCTGCCCCAGCCCGGACAGGTATGGCCACGCGCCGGCCTCGTCAGCGTCCTCCATGGGACGAGTCGACGCCGTTGGTCCAGGGTCAGAGGATAGGGGTGTATGGAACATGAAACTCCGGTGTTTCGTCCGCCGCCACCCAGGAGGAAGCGGGGGGCCGGGGCCGGACAACAACAGAGGAACGTTGGGGATTAGTCCCCCTACTATAATGGCATCCTCCTCCAGAATGGGCCTGGAGGTTGTCAGTGCTGGTGCTGTGCCTGTGGTCGCCGTGTCGGACCCACGTCATCCTGGTTACACGCCGTCACCGCCACGGTCGCGATTCCTCCAGCATAACGCCCAGCATCTCGCCACACACCGACACCAATACCCTCACCACAGCCCTGCCGGGATGAGCCCGTCCTCCGCCCGCCGCGCGCCGCCCGCCTCCGTCCGCCGCTCCCGGTCCCGGTCCCCGCTCTCTGACGAAGACGAAGGCGGCGCACGGACCGCTCGCACCCCGCCGTCCGCCTTCTCACGCCGGGAATCTCAGCACGCGTTGACGGACCGATCCCCGCGCTGCGGATCATCCCCGACGTCGCGCCACCCAACACCGAACGGCACCCAAGGCCTGCCCGCCGGTGGAGAGCTGCCCGCAGTGCGGCCGACGAGTCCCGTCAGGTACCCGACCCCCCCGCGCCGCCAGGTACAGGCCGACAGCTCGCCGACGGACGGCGGGCGAGAGGACAGCGACCTGCCGGGCCACCGGACGTCGACCCCCGCGGCGGCCCCGAGCCCCGGGTCCCCGCCCCCGGCGCCCGCCCCTCCTCGTCCGCGCTTTACCGGCTTCTCCGTAGCCGATATTCTCAACCCGGAAAAATTCACCCCACAGCCGTCGTCGCCTCCTGAGCGCCAGGTCTGGCACCCCTGGAGTGGCGGCGGGCTGCAGGAGGGGTTCGGGCACCCTGGAGGCGTTAGCACGGTGTTGGGCGCGGGCCGACACGGCCAGGAGGAACTGAGACGCGCTGCGAGCGACGAGCACCGGCTGACGGCACTAGGGGGCAGCACTGCACCAGGTGGGTCATTCTTACCACTTAAAGCATCTCGTAATGAACACAGACTCCGTCAGCAATGTCCTCCTGCAGGCTTCTGGAGGCAATCTTCATTATGCTATATTTATGAACACTGTACTTCTAATTACCTCCATTCGTTTAGATAACGCTCTCCACTTTCAAGTTATGTAAAGCACTGTAGATATAAACTCATACACTTAATTCAGCCACCCTTTTCCTAATATCGGTTTGAATCGAATCGTTTTATAGAATTTTATAAGTAGAATCTACCCCTATATCGAAATGTCAATTTCCCTCTCCTAGATTTGACAAAAGTTGGAGAGCCTAAATATTGAACTTCATTCTTTGTGTTTGTTTATGTTTCGTATAGAAATAATTCATGAAAACCGTATTTGTGACTTGGTACTTCGCCACCTTCTGAAAGTTATCTATTTCGAATGTTTAAAATTTACCAAAATGCGATGGTATGTGCAATAGTAACACAAAATTATGATTAACATCCACACATATGATGGAAATTACCTGAATCAATATATTCTGAGAAGGATATCAGTGTGCCTTTCATTTGAGAATGACTTGTCATTCACTCTCATCACATATCTGGTCTTCTATATAAACAAACTGCATACATGTAGACGAATTCCCTCTGATTTAATCGCTTTTGTATTAAACAATGGGCACGTGAGAGATGTGACTGCAACCTTTTGACGTTCCGAAGTCTAATAAAATTCACTCGAGAGGGAAATGAGTGCCGAATTAAGCTGATATTTTAATGCAGATACGCGTTTGACATATTGGCATGTCCGTTAGAATACTTATTACTGAAGCAGTTAAGAAAGAATCTTTTATTTTGACTAAATACTTCATTTAAAAATGACCTACACGCATATTGGGATCAGATCATAGATCTAAATATTGACTACCACAGTACCTTCTGGGTTCACATGTAACTTTATCCTGAAGGCAACGAAGTGTCATTTGCGATTAGAAATTTGGTAGCTTGTTGTGTAGGAGCACAGGAATGCATTTACCCGCATCCAAATTGAGGGATCTTAAAATGTCCAAGTATTTACCTTTAACAACCCACAGTCCGGTATCCCCCCCCCCCCTCTACTAATCACTACAATAGAGTAATAATAGAGTATTATGTGGCAATTAGTACTTTACAGACCCTAACATATACATCCACGAGCCCCACATGTACATGGATATACAGCATTCAATACATTACAGGCCGTAACACCTACAACCATGAGTACCACACGAGCTACTCACTCGTACGTGAAATTAAGTACTTTACAGGCCATAACACCTACAGCTGTAAGGACCACGGATACACCCATGGTGTTTAGAACCTCTACTGGTCATAACACCTAGACCTGAGGTCACATCCATGGTGTTTAGTACTTACAGGCCATAACACCCAGACCTGAGGTCACATCCATGGTGTTTAGTACTTACAGGCTATAACACCCAAACCTGAGGTCACATCCATGGTGTTTAAAACCTCTACAGGTCATAACTCCCAAACCTGAGGTCACATCCATGGTGTTTAGAACCTCTACAGGCCATAACACCCAAACCTGAGGTCACACCCATGGTGTTTAGAACCTCTACTGGTCATAACACCTAGACCTGAGGTCACATCCATGGTGTTTAGAACCTCTACTGGTCATAACACCTAGACCTGAGGTCACACCCATGGTGTTTAGAACTTCTACAGGCCATAACATCCAAACCTGAGGTCACATCCATGGTGTTTAGAACTTTACAGGTCATAACACCCAGACCTGAGGTCACACCCATGGTGTTTAGTACTTTACAGGTCATAACACCCAAACCTGAGGTCACATCCATGGTGTTTAGTACTTTACAGGCCATAACACCCACAACTGTGAACATCACAGGTATAGGCTACATGGCACGTGTCAGAAGACCCGTTTAATGTATATGTGATAGGCGCTGACACGCAGTAATAACTAGCCTGCCACTACCACGTCTAATCAGCACCCCGCCTTTATGTAAACTCTCCTCCCAGCTCATCATACCCTCCTCCAAAACCCGGCAGTTACACTGGAGCTCCACTCTGCCGCCGCCGCGCCCCAGATAAGCACCTGATAAGGGGCCCCTTCGCTTGTTTAAAGTTTCACAAAAACACCCTCTGCGGGTAATTAGGCGAATTGAAGGCACATGTCGACGTTGCTTATCCAAATTGGGCTGGGTACCTGTTGTAGATTGGGGGCGTGTTATCTGATGACGGAGCTGCTCCTCTGAGAACGACCTCTCTCGGCAAGCAGCTCTTCAGATGCCGTGCGCACCATTTGTCAACAAGGTTAATGTGAGAACTTGACCCGCTTTCCACCCGTTTTTGAAGAGAGAGAGAGGCGGCTAACGTGAATAGCTGTGCAATGGGACAGGTACACACCGAGGGCACGGGTATAAGCGAGACGTTTTGAATAGATTATATATAAACTACATGTATATTCTGTACGCTGCATATTTGCAAGTATATCATGCTGAATTCTACGTGTTTGCTATTTTGGTCTAAACCTTGAGTTGGTATTTTACGTGTATGAAATACACACATATATGAGATGTAAATACTGTTTCAAATCGTGTCATCTGCATGCATAATTAAGTCGAAACAACAGGATGTAGATGTTAAAAGAACCATCAAGCATGGTCTGACAGCCATATTTTCACTCTTTCTCCCTTCTCACTCATACACCTTACTCCCCCAAGAAACCCCCCCCCCCCCACCCGAGCACACCGCTGAGTTCTAGGGTTTCCCAACGCCGTGCCACAGTAGTGCGCTCCTCACTGATAACGGCAGATAGCAGCGATTGCAGGAGATACGCTTCACTTGCACCGAAACGCTCGGCCCCCGGACAGAGATACCAGCTTCTTTCCTCTCTGCCCTCGCCGCTGCGACGTGAGGCTCAAGTTCTTGTCGGCCCGCCCATGTTTGTGTGCGTGTGCATGCCCCTAATATTGTCAGTGAGTGAGGAGGGGTGGTGGTATAGTGTACCTCCGAAGCTGGGCTACATACGAAATTTGGAAATTGGGATGGCACATTAGCTTGTGATTTGTAGCTAAACACACATCCAAGACACACTACGCATTGTCTTATTACTGTTTCACTATCTCAGTAAGGTTTTATTCGCGAGATAGTCATATTGATACATGTTAAATACTACCACGGACTTGCTTCGGCAACTAGTTGAAGATGGCGAACTGTAAGCTACGTGGATTCAAAATATGAACACGATGCAGCTTCACACCAACGAACAGTCATAACTACATAATGTATGTCGTATCTCGTAGAGTGGGAGTATAGGAGCATTGGGTTCAGGAATTGGGACGACTCCCCATCCTTGTCATTATTTCAGTGGTACAAGACAGCCTTTACCAACTGCATAAATTATTCATTTCGTTTTGTTGAGTTTCAGTTCAAACTATTATTGTTATAATCATTATCACTATACAGGTAGACTCAGTGACGCGGAAATTAGGAAGACAATACCTGATAGTACGCCAAACCGTCACTAACAATGGGGTATGATGGAAGAGCGAGGTATACATTTACTATGAATCAATGCCCAATAAAATAATTAATACTGCCTACTCATAACTAATGGCTTCTTGATGGAGAATGAGTTGGAAATCAAAAGATCACACCGACGGGTACAGGATTGGATCCTATGCAAACACTGCCAACCGACACGGCCAATTCAATTCCTTTGTTATATACCTTTCAAGATTTTTCTATTTAGATATATGGGGAATCTGAAAAAGTTGTCCTTCACTCGAGGATGCCCAATAGGTGATGTAAACAAATTCGGGGCCTGCGGAAAGAACCTTATTAAGATTCAGTAACGGTTGATCGCGAGTGTAGGTGCGTGCTTCATGAATGGTTGAATAATGTCCCGAGACATGCACCGGATTGCACATTCATGTAGCACTTTGCTACCAACTATGTAGCACAATCCTCATTAAATAGTTGTTACATATAAAATATTCTCATGAAACACCACTAAATTTCATATGATTGTTTATATGGCATGAGTTGTCTTCGTGGAATGATATCATGAAGCGGAGCTGAGTGATATCTGTAGTGGAAGACAATGAATGGCATATAAACAATTATATCAAATTAAGTGATGTTTAGATTTTATCCTACCCTGTTACATGTTTTTAACTTCATATGTCATCTGTGGCATATAAATATTCTATGGCATAACCGTGGCATACAGGCCCAGCATGTTAAGTCTATGGAGATTTATATGAGGGGTAGGATAAATGCTTGTATCCTGGATCAAGTTTCTATCCGATACATTTGTTTCTATCCGATATTATCATGAAACATCACGAAATTTCATGTGATTGTTTATATGGCAAGAGTTGTCTTCGCGGCATGATATCACGAAGCGGAGCTGAGTGATATCTGTAGTGGAAAACAACGAATGGCATATAAACAATTATATGAAATTGAGTGATGTTTGGATTTTATCCTACCCTGTTACATGCTTTTAACTTCATATGTCACCCGTGGCATATAAATATTTTATGCCATAACCGTGACATACAGTCACACCATGTTAAGTCTATGGAGATTTATATGCGGGTTAGGATAATTAGTAGAAACCAAACGAGAGTTAGCCTTGTCAATGTTTATGCCACGATGGGCAGGTTGTGTATTACTACACGAGGCGTTAGCCGAGTTTAGTGAGTAGCAGACCTGACAAGAGTGGTATAAACATTGACAAGGCTAACTCGAGTTCAGTTTCGTATTTATCCTACCCCATCTCACCGATATACAGAGAATATTTGTAATTATCCATAATAGTAGTTATCAATGCTGCCGGATCTACTTTCATTATCTCGTCCCTGATTGGTCCGTTTTTTTATTCACCTCGGTGCATAAATAACACTTTATTCAACGCTCCGTCAAATACATTGGGTCAATGTTAAACCTATGGCGTTTTTTATTAGGGGTAGGATAAATTTGTTAACTATGATGTTCAGTGAAGGTATAATATACTACTCACTTAGAAACCACATTGCTTGAAAACTGTGTATAGTAATTAGGCAAGTTGGGTAAATATTGTTTGGCAAATAATTGTCTAAGAAATAATATCTTTTCGTTATAATTGTCAAAAGGGGTTTGGGAAATTAGCCAACTAAAATTCACATAGAGGCAAGTATGGGATACATCTCAAACAATATAGACGTATGGAACCGAGGTGATATCTATTCGATCTCGTTGTAATGGTGACAGTAGGTCCTTGAACGGCGTTGCTTTGGAAAATATAAAAAAATGCTATAGGGAGTAGAACTACCCATGTAGTAGACTTGTTCAAGTCTTTGATTATGAACATAAATTCAATGAATAAAATAAATTACAATGTGTAAGGTTCCTCTGACTGGCTCAGTCAGCCAGGCCAAGGGGAGAGTAGGTGGAGGGGTAAGGAGGGCGTGCGGTGGCGGTAGGCAGCAGTAGGAGTAGGACATAGGGACGGAGGCTAGTCTACCCTTGTAGTTATACCAAGTGCATGTGTAGTTCTCTGAATCTCGAAGTCATTTATCAGGTCAGAATCTTCTTCTCTAATCTTATCCGCATTCGCTGAAAAATATGAGGTCACAGCCCCTGAACTGACCCCTTTAACCAGGATGTCACCCATTTCTACTCACTAATAGTCTAGCAGAGTTCTACATCAAAAATATATCCGGTGCTCATCCATAAACCAGGCAGTCAGCTGATCAGTCACACACAGCAGCCATTGTATTCCTTTGAATCTCCTGTGAGACTTGTCCCACTACATAATTCCTAATAAACACAAATAATAGGATTACATCTTTCACTCGTAAAAGGGTCTGGCTCTAATCCGGATCATGTTTTAAGTTACAGCAGGTGGTAATTCAGGATCAGGATCTATGTAAACGTATTGAGAAACATACTCAATTCAATGGGGTATCTATCCCTGTATGATTTTACCATTGCCTCCATGCACTCATGCAATACACACAAATTGTATGTACGGTCGGTGGTGTTTTAGCACGAATTCAGTCATGAGATTCATGCTCAATAGCGACATTGAAGTATTTACATTCATATTTTCACAGAGAGAGACACTTTACAACACGGTTAGATCCATATACTGCTATGATATTGTCGGTTCTAGGACCATGGACATTCTGAGTGACCTGGATGCATCGTCGTCCTATCTTGGCGCAGCATGCGTGCGGTCAGAGCCTGTTCACGGAGCGTTAGTTGAGGCAGGGCAGCAGGGACGGGTGATGACATTTTAGTGTGGCGCGCTGGTCCAATGAGCTCAGGGTAACCTCATTGAGCAGCTCCCTTCCCACTCCCCACTTTACCGACTCATATTGTCACTTTATATGAGCGCAAAGCTCCACGCAGAAACGCCCGCGCCCAAATCCGATTGGAGCCCCACTCACAGGAGGTTAACTTGTGGCGCCACCTGGGGACGCTGACCTCAAGGTCAAGGTCACAACCTCCAGGCAGTAGGTGCAACCTTTAGCGGTTTCAAGGTCACCACTAGGGCAGCGACACCATTGCACCGTTGAGTCGCGCAGCAGTAGTTGCAGCGGATGGAGAGGCAATGGATGAGAGGCTCATGTTTAAGTCTCGCCCCGTCTCGCCCCGTGCGAGACTTCCGCTGGGCGATAATGGGTGGGCCCACAAAGAGCGTGGCGGGTAATATGATAATGAGGTGCGGGCGGGCAGAGACAGCTCTGATCCTAATGGTGTAACGCCCGTGTTTATGCGCCATTATAGAGCGTTTATCTCCATTAGCCGACGCAGCGAGCGCCCGCCGACTTGAAGATTGAGAGCCAAACTATAGGTCTCTTTTAGTAGGGCCTCCCCATAAAGCCACCCGCTGGCCTGCACGGTCAAACATTGACGTATGCAAACGAGAAAAGATGATGAATGGTCATTGAGGAGAAAGAACCCCACAACGCGCCTAACTGGATCTTACACACAGGAAGGACACCCCACAAAAACACTGAGGTCATTTTAACACCCCTCTGACCCGGAGTTATGACCGCAGCAAATGTAACCCATGCATGCCCGGATTTAGAAGGGTCAATCCAAGGGAAATAGATAGTAGAACCATCATATGAATATGCATCAATCTGAGTTCTGAAGGCATATACGCATATGAATATATATATATATATATATATATATATATATATATATATATATATATATATATATATATATATATATAATATATATATATATATATATCATATATAGGGATAGTCATATATTGAAAATTTCATTTACGTCAATCAAAGACATTCAAAATCAATACATATATGTATACCTGTTTATAAATATGACCTTCAGTAATTCTCTATGCAAAGGTTAATTCTGTTTATCATATATGAGAATCAGAACATAGGTCATTGTGCATCAGAATTCTGTGGTATGAATAACATCCATATCTACGTTATTTACAGGACAACTCTCACCAGAGCTATACACCAAAAGAGAGCCGGAAGAATACGTCGATGTCCTCAACGAGGAGGACGTCAGTGATGACGTCACATCAGTCACGGATGACGTCAAGAGTGAGGAGGATGGTGACGAGAAGCGGTCAGAGAGCACGGATAGTTGTAACAAAGGTGGTAAACCACGGAGAGCGCGTACAGCCTTCTCATACGAGCAACTCATGTCACTGGAGAACAAGTTCCGCCAAACCCGCTACCTTTCAGTGTGCGAGCGACTCAACCTGGCACTCAGCCTCAACCTGACAGAGACCCAGATCAAGATCTGGTTCCAGAACCGGAGGACCAAGTGGAAGAAGCAGAACCCAGGGTTGGACATCAACAGTCCCACGATGGCTCCTTCCTCCAGTGCTCCGGTCTTATCCCTCCAGGGCATGGCCGGCTATGGAGGCCAGTCGCTGCTGTACAGCCACGGACTGGGCATGTCTCCCTACCTGTCCGGAAGCTTTTCCTCCACGGCGGCAGCCATGGGGCTGTTCCGGGGCGGGTCGTCCTCGTCCTCGTCATTGGTGTACGGGTCGCCTGGAGGGCCCGCCCAGGTTCTCTACCCGAGCGCCTACAGTCAGCCAGTCTGACCAGCCCGGTCCTTCAGGTGAGCATTATTTCTAAACATTAATTTCTTTTTCATTAGTTTTCACAATCTGGACTTGTATGTGAGACTCGTAGCACAGGGTCCTAAAATATATAGGTTATACCACACTTCTAAATCAATGGCAACAGTCTGCAGTACATAACGGTTTCATGTGTAATGTTTCTCGAAGGCATCATTAAGAAAGATACCACAATGAAGGCATCGATAGAACTCAACAAACTGCATAATTTATGGTGCACGTGCATCAATATTAATAGAGTAGCAGTGTAGTAACAACAGAAAGCATATGCCAGAAATGAAATTAGCAAGTTGTTTTCCTTCTGTATTCCTACCATCGTACACCATAACTTCACACAAAACTATCCTTTATTTTTTGGCAGCCTTCGCCACCGATATTTTAGGTAATGGGTCATGTATGCCCCTTTTTTGTCTGCTTATGAAATATGCCCTTTTTTGCACCGATTTATAATGACAATTTCTGGCTAAGAATGCATTTTCATGCTTTCGTAGACCTTTTCCCCGTAGACGCCATTCACTATTCTAATCTATGATATATCTTTTATCAGAATTGGCAAATTGCATTCCTATTTATGCTGGCAAGACTCACCATCATAAGTCTGAGTTAATCCGCAAATAGATACATGTATAAAGTTCGCCAGAAGTCAAATCCATTTGAGGTTTACTATTGGTCCAGCAATGAAAGATCTCGCCTGTCATTGAAAGATCTCGCCTTTCAATTCGATAAAAAATCAATAGACGCTCTGTTATAAGGAGTTGCTCTAAAACCCAGTCTCCCCACTATAAGAACCCTTTACCCTGCAGGTTTTCCTATACACCAGTCATTAATGCCTTAAGCGTATGCATGGTGTAACCATTAACGTTTTTTTGGGGCGGGAAACCGCGCCAGACCCATGCACTTAAACACTGGAACAGACGACATTTTACAGATTCTGGTGTCGAACCTAAAAGGTATTTTTCTGCGATCTTACTATTGTTGTGACTCGATTTAGGAAACGGAAGGAGGCTCATTTACAGGAGTGCCCCTCGTGGTGTAGTACATTGTGTCGCTGTCAGACGACATAGGATCAATTTTCCGGGTGCTCTGGTGGATGGCTCAGAAAGGCCTTCACCAACAAGGCCCTGCTGTCTGAGACTGCAAGTCATTCAGCCGATAACACCTACATAACTCACTTTAATGCGCCCAGGGAAGGCTTCTATTGCGGAGTATCTTTCCCTGGATTTAACGGGGATTATATCGCTCTAAAAGAGGAGTCATCTCACAATGGATAGACCTATTTAGATACATCAACTGTGCTCAGTGTGCTTAAAACAAGGTTACATGAACATAGAGGGTGTTCATAATTGAAAACAAACCCCGTGATATCAGCCAGTTCAAGGTCTCCATTATATAGTTACATCTAATGTAATAAACAAGGGACATGAATAAAAGCAGAATTTAACCCCAGGCAAGATATTCGCTTCCTGTCAGGGATGTTATTTATGGGGGTTTGCTTTATAAAGCAACGCCTAACAACGCATCCATACAGCGTTTAAAAAGATAACGTCTGTCTCTGTGTAGTAGGACAGCACTGTGACCTGGAGAGAAAATCGTGAGGGATAAATTCCAACAGCCATGTACCCTGTCACCACTTCCTCCACTGGGGCTGGTCTGGGATCATTATGGTCTTGCCTTTGTCAATGGGAACTGAATCGGGCAGGCTTTAGTATCGGGTCACAGAGGTGCAACCCCCAGCACAGGGAAGTACACACCCTTAGTCACGCCCATATTATCGCTCACCCATTTATCTATAGCCGTCTCTAGTTTCGTCTTCGCGACGCGTACACCATCTGTATCCCGGCAACACACCAAATATTGTGTCTGTGTGATGGTTCTCTCCTCAAACACGATAGTTTCTTACAACGCCTCGAGAGGGCGTCAACAGTGATGATCTAGAACACTTGGTTTACTGATGACAAGGCAGACAACTCCCAGAGCGGTTGTCGTCTGCTTATTACAGACAGCCTTTGGTTGTTTTTTTCTATCTTTATCTCCGTGAATGGTTATGTTGGAATTATTCTGAGATCCCATCGAAATCGTTACTGCCGATCTGCTAATCCCGTTCACGATTGCACGTCTCGGAATTGTTATATCAGAGGAGGAAGATAACAGGAAGAAGTGTCTCGTATACATCAATATCTAGCTGATACTGAATGATCTCCTGACATGATTATTCGTACTAAAAGAAGATTAGTCAGTTCAATGCAATGATCAAAGACCTTTTGTTTATATTGTATGCAGGTATGGTGCCTCAGCAAATACCTGTATACTGTAAGTGTTAGGCCCGGCGTCCACCTACTACGATAGAATCGTAGACCTCCCGATATGGCACCAATACAAAATGTCAAAATCGGTGCCATATCGGAAAGGTGCAAAATCGTAGACATATGTCTAGACAAGCCAATCCACCATGCATTGTATGGGTTTTTTATCGGTGTCTAATCGCAGAAACGTGGTCAACTGCCCCGATATCAGGTAACATTCCGACGCGATTTTGATTTTTTATCGGGAGGTGCATCGTAGACCATATCGGTGCCATATCGTAGTAGGTGGACGCCGGGCCTTAAACCCCAATTGAACATATATCTATGAGACCTTCTATTGTTAGATTCTAATCACTTTTTATTGTTTTGGTTTACAGGAAAACATGATGTTCATTACTCTTTACACGACGCCCTTCCCGTACCTGAAATTTCAAGCATTTTGACATCTTGGTGAAAACATGCAGTGACAGAATCGCGTGCTAACAGTGAGTATTATTCATTGTTAGGCCCGGCGTCCACCTACTACGATATAATCGTAGACCTCCCGATATGGCACCGATACAAAATGTCAAAATCGGTGCCATATCGGGAAGGTGCAAAATCGTAGACATATGTCTAGACATGCCAATCCACCACGCATTGTATGGGGGTTTTATCGGTGTCTAATCGCAGAAACGTGGTCAACTGCCCCGATATTAGGTGACCTTCCGACGCGATTTAGATTTTTTATCGGAAGGTGCATTGTAGGGCATATCGGTGCCATATCGTAGTAGGTGGACGCCGGGCCTTATTCTCTACCCCTCCCAATATTGCTTGTTCTTTTTGCTGCCCTATTCTTGCCCTATAAGAACATTTTCCACTGGTAACCTAAAAAGTACTTCACAGGGCGAACATTTCCTAGTTTCGGCATTTGTGAAGCGCAGAATTTTAAACTATCAAAATAACCTGATATTAGAATAAATGTAGCTACAATATTCTTCATCGACAAGAATAATTGCAGTTCAAGAGTAGGCACCCTTGTTATCATATGTTCCCGTTATAGATAAACTTATATTGAATCATTAGTGTCTGACTATTTCTGTGACATGGACATATAACCCTTAGCATCGACTTCAGAGTGTGTCTAGTCTTGTTCGCCAGAAAGTGTTGTTGCGGCAAGTATACACAATAAACGTTTAAGTCGCAGTATGTATGAATCTTTGATCCATAACCCCGAGATTGTAAGCTAATCAACAGTATTTATTAATTACCTAGATAACTAATACTTTCACAGTGAACTGACTAATATATATATCACTTTGTGTTTATCTTTTAGGGGCTACAGTTTGAAATGCGTTAGAGACAATTGTGCACCGAACATCAAATGTTGCACGCAGAGATTCTGCACGTCCGGTCAAGTCTACAAACAAAACGAAGGCCAAAAATAATAGGTTATACATACTAATTGGCCTTAGCCGTACAAATGTATAGAATTTCCACTCTTTGTTGTACATACTTACTACAGAAGATCAAACTGCCAGCCTATTTCCAATTAAAAAATTATGGTTGTGATGTTCAATCGAGTTAGTAAAGCTGTTGTGATATATTTACAGAATAAAATGTTGAGTACAATATTTGTTTGAGTTGGATTTTTAGAATGGCATATCCATCTGCTGTGTACACATGTGAAATCCTTTTACTCCAGGTTAGAGTACATTATCACTGCAGGAGGGCAAGGGAATGACCAGATAAGGACATACTAAGGGTGGGCAGCATGAGATGGAAAATTGATGGGTTTTCCTCTGTTTCACAACTAAGTTGTACAGTTTTCCACATCATGGTTATGCAATCCAATTAAGGCATGCTCTTCAATACCACTGCTGATCATCAAATTATCAATAACTGATGGAAGTAAACGTGTTAAGTATATTTATGCCTTAATCGTGGCTTCAGTACAGTCCTCCACTAACTTCATTATTCACACAAGTGTACAGGAATATGCTGAAAATACTTAACCACTAGGTTTGTAGGAAAAAGGAATTAAAGAAGAAACCAACAAGTTTTGGTCAAAGTCGTCGTTCTCCACGAGTTTGATGCGGAGTGATATGAACGAGGCGACAGCCGAGTGAATATCACATAGCATTCAAACGAGTTGGAGAATGACTTCTTTGACCAAAACGAGTTACTTTCTGTATTTATCTCACCCCTGTACACACTAAAAGAATGGGCAACAAATAGGATATAGACCATGGAGAACGGACTGTAATACTTGAAGGGGCATGGAGAACGAGATCCCAATGTTAAGCCTATATGGACATTTATTCCAGGGGTGAGATTATACCAATGACCTATGTCCTAGGCCTATAGAATAATCCATTTTGCCATCATTGGTGATTCAACATATAGATTAAATGTTAACTATACACCATCATCTTTCGCCAGGTATGCTACCTACCTCAGATATTTATCAATAACATTATCAAATGGATAAATCTAGCCAATTTGTATTTGACCATCCAACACCAACAATTGCGAAAATCCCCAAATGGCCAGTATTTAAATACAACCCTCCGATACTTGGCAATATAAAAAATGATTAATCAAGGTCGCCTTTGCTATATTTTGATTCATAACCAGAACCATGAAACCATTATCAAGTATCCCTACCTTTGCTTGCACCACTGACACCATACCAACCAATGTGACCATACCCATCACTGTCAGCATAATCTTAAGATATAACGTCACGACCACCACATGCCACTTTATCATATACCTGTGCCCATTGTTCTTATACTAAGGCCCGGCGTTCTCTGAGCTCCAAAGATTTTAGACAATATTCATTGTAGTGCATGGGAAGGACTTAAATTGATATCGTTGTCGGTGGACGCCAGGCCTTATTGACCTCTCGTCCCTATGTCGTAAAGATGAGGCACGGCACAGCTCCGCATTTCCAAATTGTATTTTTTTAGGTGTATGATAATGTCCGGCGTCCACCGACTACGATAGGGATTAAAGACCTTCTGATGCACTAAGATGCGTAATGTCAGAAGCCATAGACGATCTGGAACCTCTTTATCGTACACAAACGTCTAGACCAACAGTGTCAGGGGGCAAGTATTTGGCGATCCGGGAGTTCGTAGTAATTATCAGGTTATATGCCCAGTCCATTTTCCCACTTCAATACACACCACCAGTGTCACCATAAGGCCTTTTCCATTGGCCGACAAACACTGTGTAGATTTTCTGTGTTCTCCTAATAGCCTATTTCCATTTGACGTCAGCAGTGCTAAGGTTCGTCGGTGGTTCCTGACTTTGTATCGGTGATGACCAATAGAAATAGGCTATTAGGAGAACAAACAAAATCTACACAATGTTTGTCGGCCAATGGAAACGGGCCTATACCCACCACCCTCACCATACTAAATAGAGGGAAACTATGTTCCGGTGGGAATAAGTCAAAGTTACGAGGTAAGGCTTGGGAAAATTACTGCCCAAGGCCTTGGCCGCGGACAGTAATTTTTATAAGCCCTACCGAGTAACTTTGACTTATTTCCACTGGTACGTGGTTTTCCTATTCCTATATACCTTCAACTGTCGGCTAATATCGATGAAAACCGAATGTCTCTGAACGTCAACCTGGGCAGTAAACGTCAACCTGGGCAGTAAACATCAACCTGGGCAGTAACTTCAACCTGGGCAGTAAACAAAAGTTATTCCACCCCCAGCAGCGTTAAGTAATCATAGGTTGTTCGCTCATAGGTATATAGGAATAGCTTTTACCATATAACGTAACTTTCATCAGAGCCCACCACTTAACCATACACAAGCACTACCACCATATCCTACCCACTATATCACATCACTGTTACTACACACCTTTACGGGGTGCTATAAGCTGCAGTATTCCTGACGATCTCGTCACCACCATCACGAGTAGCACCTCCCTCACCACACCAGCTACCCTCCCAGAGTGACAGTCGAGTTATTTAACGCGCCATCACATCTGAACCCAACGTAATTTCACACTTCCATACGCGAGAAAACAGGAGATGGGCACTCGGTCCATTTGAGAAGAATGGTCGACCGCAGCTGTTCCAGGACCTACCGCTAGGGCTAACGAATCATAAGTTGGTGATTTTTGTCGGGGTTATCAGCAGAATAATGGGTTTCATAGAGGAGAATGATAAATGTGTCACCAATCTTTCATTTTATATATCGATGATATGATGAGTTGATGATTTTTATCGTATGAATAAAAATCAAACAACTGAAGGGAACTATGATTTCCTATTGTTTTGCAAAAGGCACACAGCTCAATATATTTGTTGACCGAAAAATGACGTCGATTCAATTAGGTAACACGCTGCTCGGTGTCCTTCTCGTCTGGTACAATTACGTTTACTTCCGATCACATGTAATGGTATTTCTACAGATGATAGTTTCACTTCTTTCATACATCAAAATAGTGGAGGTCATCTATATCCCTTGCATTGTTCTACGGATGGGTCAAAACAATAAAGGTCTACTGTGCGGAACCAGGATTAAACATAAAGCGGCAGTGCGTCAATGTTGTGGAAAAGGGAGGATTTTCTTTACATTCGATTTGATTTGAAATGCAATAACATGTAATGTGTTCAGAGGGAAAACAAATGCATTTAAGTCTTTCGATTTTCGAAAAATTGGGGTTATCTTCAACCTACTTCATTAAAACTTGAGAGATGCCTGGTATGGAAAGATACCATGATTTTCACCGTATACTGAAAGAAAAGGTTTTATGTGAATGTAAATACATGGTGTTTGCTAAACTAAATTATTCACTACAAGATCTTAATTTTTAACCAAGTGGACAAAATATAGTATGGCTAAAAAACACAGAAAACAAATTATACTAAATTAAAGTAAACACTACAAAGTCCTTCAGGTTTTCTTCGTCAGAGTTTGTAACGATGCCACTGTGTTTGATACCAGAATGTTTCCAAAGTAAACTTTATTTGGTATGGAATCATATGGGCGCTGTGAAGGCCGAGATCATTGAGCAGGTTCATCCTTTGGACATTGTATAGACTGACATCATATCCTTGTCATGAGATTAACATCATGTACCGTAGATCTTTTGAGGGTGCCATCAGTGTTAGTGTTGTGAGAGTTAACATTATATTGACATTTTTTGGGTGACATCAGATTGGTGTTTTCAGGATACCATCACGATGGTGTTTTTAGGATGACATGATGTTGGTGTTCTGAGGATGCCATCGTGTTAGTTTTTCGGGATTGGCATCAATCAGTTCTTGTGAGAGGTAACCTCATGCGGTTGTATTTTAGTGCTGTAAAGACCATATCATGAAGGCGTTTCTTTGAGGAAACATCATGGAGGGTGGGGGTTGTGGAATGTCTTAAACACGGATTTTACATTTAGATGGGGGCTGCTTCATCTGGCTAGCGGACCCTGCCTGAAACTATCAGGTATATTGATCTAATACTGCGAGCAGTCACAAGAAGGCCAAATAAAAAATCTCAGAAATGCTACCAGGGGGTCGTTGCTCCACGTTTTGCGGATCGCAAAATAGCGATCCGAGGTCGAAAGTGTTGCTCCAGATATTTTGCGGATCGCATCATAACTATGTCGCTATCTATATCCAATTAAAACCCCAATGAACCTGTAATCTATGACACTGAAAATGCGGTGTTTTAAAATATAGCGATACAACGTGAAAATAGCGATACTACACGATACGATCCGATATTACTGGAGCAACGCTTTCCAGGAGCAACGACCCCCAGAGAAGGTAAGTACCTTAGTAATAAATATGCCTAATGGAGACCCACAAGAACAGTGATGAAGCTGTTCATGAACACAATACTCACATTTGTGTGATGGAATGATAACTCTTGCCGAAATCATACTTGTCTCCTTCTTACGCGGACGGATTCTAGTTAGATCCATTTTCCACACTCAAAGACAATAACATGTTCTCCAAATACTAACCTAATTAGAATTAATGAATTCTATATGATTTGAATCTTCCACTCAAAAGACCTTGAAGAACAAAGTTCACTGTCCATCCAACTCAATGAGGTCAATCAGAGTGCAATGAATATCGACGTTGGTTTCTTAAAGCCAATACCCACTGAACGATTTCGTTTCCACCGATTAACTCCCTGAATCGGCAGGGTTATTTAACTTGTCTCAGGCGAATATGTACATCGCTTCGACTATTCCCACAACGTTTATGGCAGCAATTAGCATGAGTTAATCGTAAGCAAATTCTGTCCACACTGGACAACAGACTGCGTAAATCGTGAGCGATTTAGGGCCACCGATAAAGGAACAAGTAATAAATCTCAGTATATGGGAGTTACATCGGTGAGCTGGCCTCAGTCTGTGTGTGGCATGGGCATTTCTGCTCACCCAGCGACTAATTAAGGGCCATAATTTGTAGTAACTACGGGGGGGTATTTCTTAAACTCCGTTGTCGGCGACAACGGGAAGGAACACGTTCCTTAATTTATCGGTCCCGATTTCGGAACATTGGACTGCAATTTGTCGGCGACAAAGGTACATCGCCATGGGGGGGATTTCCAAATCTTAGGCAAATTACTGTAGGGAGGTGTCACATTGGCTGACACATTTTCTAGGCCTCGCCTGAGCTTACGATTGTTCTTTTGTCGCCGAGAAAGGAACATTCATGTTCCGAAATCGTACAGTGTGTATTGGCTTTTAGGCAAAAGAATTCTAGTATCACCAGGAGGGTACTGCATCAGCGGACTAGATCGGATTAAAAAGCCGCATGTCTGTTATTGTCAATCAGGTCCGTAAGGAGCGTATCTACGAGCCCGACCGCCAGGGGCAGGTCCGACCGGATGTCTACTGCCCCTGCCGCCGATAGGGGAGAGAGCGTTCCACCCGGCTACTTCCGGAACGCCGTCGCTCTTCTCCAATTTCCTGCCCGTGTAGCCGGCAAAGTGGAGTCAGTGGAGTGGAACGTCTTAATACGTATCGACGTGCGGAATTACACGCCTCACTGCGCGCGCTAATTGGCACCGATGACAAACACACGGAAAATGAAATTAGCGAATTTTCTACTTTGTTTATGCGCTGGAGGATCGCTGATGTCCTTCTCCACTATTGTCTCTATGGAGAGTAGCGATAGTTCTTACCTGTAATGGTTCTCAGATCAACTGATCGTCCAAGAGAATTGTCAATCTTTCTCAAGTGTTGTCTCTATCTAGTTCAATTCACATTACCACCTACCGTATCAATATGTTTCATAATATCCAAAAATAGCTGTGATAAGCCTGAAGCAATATATAACACTGTGTGACCACCGAATGTGTAATATGATAGCTCAGTGTGTTATATTGCATACAGAATTTGTTTTCAGAAGTGTTATTTTCAATGTACAATGTTCCCTCTCAATTATCATATTTCTTCCATAATGGAACCAATGGATGTATCATTGCTGATGTACAATGCAACCTCTGAACATTCATCTATTGTACATACCTGACCGTCACCCTGAATAAGGCCCGGCGTCCACCTACTACGATATGGCACCGATATGCCCTACGATGCACCTCCCGATGCAAAATCAAAATCGCGTCGGAAGGTCACCTAATATCGGGGCAGTTGACCACGTTTCTGCGATTAGACACCGATAAAAACCCCATACAATGCGTGGTGGATTGGCATGTCTAGACATATGTCTACGATTTTGCACCTTCCCGATATGGCACCGATTTTGACATTTTGTATCGGTGCCATATCGGGAGGTCTACGATTCTATCGTAGTAGGTGGACACCGGGCCTTAGTCATATTTGATAGATTGTGACTGCTGAGTGTGTCGTATTTGATGTACAATGTGGCCACTGAATATCTCACAATTGACGTAGAATGTAAATTCTGAATCTATCATGTCTGATTTACATGACGATCTATGAAACAGAGGATGGATTACCAGACCTGACCAGGCAAATATATCGTCTGGAGTTTTTGAGACTGCAATTTCTAGTATCAACGAGAGCCATGATTCGCCATCCTTCGGGTTAGCCATCCCTCTGCGCAACTACCCCTCCAGACGGCCATACCATTAGTCAGTTAACCCTATGGTGAGCGAACATTATGGTTAGTCTGTACCCATCATCGGATACTCTTATGCTCAACAATTCCTGTGATCAGTCACCTCTCTGCTCAGCCATACCTATCCGCAGTTGGCACAATTTTCACTCAGAATTTCTGGGCAGACATACATATAACAAGCAATCAATCTAGTCAACTGTTTCCATAGTTAGCCATCCCAATATGCTTCCATTTCTATGATGAACCAACTCTATGGTCAACCTTTCCCATGGTTACCCATCACTATAGTCAGCCAACCCCTCTGGTCAACCAACTGAACAAAATGCAAAGGTGTAAAATAGAACCTGGCAAATCAATATCAAAGCAAACATACTAATCCCAACAGCAAAACCGAATCCTGACGGTAAAATAAATACATTACATATGCATAGAGAACCATATCTGCCAAGGACTGAACATTAACCTACCCCTCATATGAATCTCCATAGACTTAACATGGTGTGACTGTATGCAACGGTTATGCCATACGATATTTATATGCCACTAGTGACATGTGAAGTTAAAAACATGTGACGGGGTAGGATGAAATTTAAACATCACTCATATGAAATTTCGTGAAGTTCCATGATAATATAAAACAAGATGCCACAGAGCATAATAGAACAACCAAAATATATGAAGGCCCAGTGAGCAAAATAATCTTGCATATTTAATCAAAGAGGTATCGAACATAAGGAGAATGAGAAGCAGGGACTCTGTGGAACCCACAACCCACTGCATATAGCAAGATAATCATTAACATTTGGTTGTCACTTTTAATTGCAATCTATGGCAAGTTGCTTAAATAAAATTGAAATAAACAATATTCGTCTCTGTGGCAAAAGTGGCTAGAGTCTCTGACTAACTTACAGCTTGACCTCTTGGAACCAGCAGTCATACTGGGAGTAGGAGTGTAAAGACGGGGCGCATCAAATATTCACCTCCTTCGTCCACCGCTTGCGACCACGTAATAATAAAAAAAAATTCCAACCTCGGAGCAAACACTCCAGCGGAACGGACAAAAATTGAACTCATACTGGGAGTAGACCCAAATATACCAGGCGCATCGATGATGAACGCCATTTATATCCTGGCGAAATTGTCCATATTCAAAAGGAAGCTGTTTCACCAGAATGATCTAGAACTCTACATATTTTTATCGGAACTAATAATTCACATCAAGAGAGAAAATAAGAACGGATTTTTAAGATGGGAGAGGCTATACAAATAACTCCGCTAATTACCCACCCATGGGATGATTGACCAGGTTCTAAGGCATCTCTTCCTTCCCACATTTGTGTACTCTACCACACAATGTAATTATTACATGTTCACTGCTCACTCATAATATTCAAAATAATTTTTTCATGTTCATGTTGTAAGTGTCCTTAGAACTGTAACGCCTTTGGCCCGGCGTCCACCTACTACGATATGGCATCGATATGGTTTACGATGCACCTCCCGATAAAAAATCAAAATCGCGTCGGAAGGTTACCTGATATCTGGGCAGTTGACCACGTTTCTGCGATTAGACACCGATAAAAACCCCATACAACGCATGGTGGATTGGCTTGTCTAGCCATATGTCTACGATTTTGCACCTTCCCGATATGTCTCCGATATTTGCTTTTTGTATCAGTGCCATATCGGGAGGTCTAAATGTCTATCGTAGTAGGTGGACGCCAGGCCTTACCCAGTCCTATATGGTGAAAACATCATGTTGTCAATTGTCTAAGGTTAAGAATTACCATGTATACATTTGTGTACTTCCTTCAGGGCCCATGTCTCAGCCCAAGGTCAGAACAGTGGGCAGCTCCTCTCGTTGACTATGCATGCCAACTATTCGACTTTTACCTATACTATCCTACACTTATATGATAGTATAAAGACGAGCGATCGGCTTGAGCGACTGCTGGTATATGACGGCGTTTTCCGCCTTACGAATTGATTCTTCCACATCCCCACCAGGAACACGGAGACAGTCCGGGAGGCAAAAAGTTGTTTGACCAATAATATCCTACGCTTATAGATGGACTGCCATAGGGGAAGAAAATAGAAAAACAAGTAGTTGTAAGCAAGTTGATAATCTCATGTATTGATTGTATGGAATGTATTGCATGTCAGTTCAAAAGTAAAGTGCTTTTCTGTATGCGATATACCATGCACCCAATTACATGTTTATTTTACTGCTTAAGCTGACGAGAACCCTGTCTGAGAGACTTTGAATATAAAACACTATGAATTATAATTGAATATCCACCTCTATGGTCAGCCACCACTATGGTCAGCTAAGGCCTGGCGTCCACCTACTACGATAGAAATTTACACCTACCGATATGGCACCGATACAAAAAGCAAATATCGGAGACATATCGTGAAGGTGCAAAATCGTAGACATAACTCTAGACAAGCCAATCCAGCACGCATTGTATGGGTTTTATATCGGTGTCTAATCGCAGAAACATAGTCAACTGCCCCCATGTCAAGTGACCTTCCGACGCGATTTTGATTTTTAATCGGGCGGTACATCGTAGCCCATATCGGAGCCTTATCGTAGTAGGTGGACGCCGGCCCTTATGGTCTGCTATCCCAATGGAAATCCATCCCTAATGCGAGCTATCCCTTTGTTCATGCTTGGTTGTGCTTGGACAAGAGCATGACTAGATTCTGATATCATGACATGAACTTGTTGGTTGAGATTTGGAGTTTATTAATTTAGTGGACAGAGGTGTAGGGGCTTGTAAGTCCCTTATTGCAAGAATACAAAAAGCACCTACTGTGATTTTCCTTGCTCATCTAATTAGGGGCTATTCTGGGACCTCGACGTTTCATTGTGTATGTGAACGACTTGCCTCTGTATTAAAAAACTGCTAATGCGTAATGTACGCCGATGACTTTGTGATGTTCAGTTCTCATCCAGAGATAAAGATAGCAAAAGCAATCTTCAAGGAGATTGAGATCGAGAATGGTATGCTACCAGTAGGCTGATCGTAAATACAGATAAACAAAAAAAATGTTTACCATGGACAAAAGAGAAAGCTCTCAAAATCGGATATTTACCTGATATATTCCATTAAAAGCAGTAACTTGCATGAACTATTTAGGGGCATATATCAATGAACATCTGTCTTATGAAAAACATGCAAATGACAGTCAATGACAAATTATACCACTTTGGGAAAATAAGGCACCTAATCTTAAAAGCAACTGCTAAGAAAATTGTAAAGGCTTGTATTATACCATTATCGGACCATTGCTCCTTTTTAAGGGATAGTACTACTGAAAGAATCGCTAATAAAGTTAAAAGTATATTAACCAAACCATGAGGGCTGCACTGTGAAGGCAACAACGGGGAAACCATAGAGGAATAAGCAACGCCGAACTACTAGAAGTACTAGATCTTCAGCCAAGTAACCAAAGAAGGATGATGCTATTTTGGAATCGTAAGAAGTCTTATAAAATCGGGCGATCTTAACTCTTTCAGTCCTAGCAATGCCTGGAGGGGTTCCCATGCAGGGGACGAGGAATGCCTCCAGGCATTGTTTGAAAATATATTTATGTTTATGTGTCATCAATACAAAATTTATGTTTTATGAGAAATAATGTATAGATTTACACCATTTTTTCAAAATAAATAAGAAATACTATGTTCATTATTATACTCTGTGCGCATTCGATAAGTAACTATAGCAACTTGTATCTAAGGGTTATTAAGTGACAAACATACAACAAACAGACACCATTGCGGCAATTGTCTCGTCCCCTTGGAATTTATAGCGGTATTATGCCTCGTCATAAAGTGTGGGCACTGCCCACTCAGGCTCGGACAGAAAGAGTTAATACTGTTAGCGAAATGAAACCTGACCAAAGAAAAACTAGAACGACTGAAAACAAAATTATTGTAACATTACTATAGTAAATTGAAAACTACACGCAATCTGTGGCATACGATGTACATACGACCGACATTTCTCACCCTTTATTTGTTAAGATACATGTTTGTCATTATAAATACCATTCTCTCGCTATAGACCCACTTCCATTGGTCGATTTCCCGTCGCTGATCTACTGTCAGGAACCATTAACAGACTTTTGGCACTGCTGACCAAATATCGGTCACTGGAAACAACCCAGCTCGTGAAATGGCCCACGACTTTTTCTGCTTAGATTATGCAATGTGGCACCACCCACCACTGAGCTTGGTCACTGAGCTTGGTCACTGAGCTTGGTCACTTAGCTTGATCACTCAGTGAAATCTACTCACCGATTTTTCGATCCCGACGCACAGTCGGTGGCATCACCGACAGACTTTAAAAATCTCTGCCGTTTTCGTGGGCCAATGGAACGGGGTCTTACCACATGTAATAGAGACTGTCATATTGCAGGTTTCAACAAATGTATCTACGTTAGGAAATGTAATCTTCGATCAAGATCTGTTGGAAGTGCAAACACATTGATACAAATAAAGAATTTTTTTAAATCTAAGCGTCGCAGACAGAATGAAGCAAGACAGAATAGAGCAGTCTCGTCTTGAGCCTATGCATGAACAATTGGAGGAAGCCTGGTATAGAACATCGAAACTTGCTTTTCCATTTTCTCCTGAGATCACCTACTGGGGCTATCTACATGCTTCGTTCTGTGGATTGGACATTGCATCATGAGACTGGAGGTCCGGTCCGGTGACGGTCAGTCCATCAACCATGCGTGATCTCCCACCCAGCTCACGCCCCCTCATCCCTAACCTGGCACTGTGAAGCCCTATTGCGGTCAGCCGCGATCCAAGCCGAGGCGCTCCCTCCACCATTTACAGCTTTAAACTGCTCCGTCAACATTATTAACGCGCCCATTTAGCCGCCAGGGGCGCCGGGCGCGTCTTATCGCTGACCCCACAAAGGCATTTAATTTGTCCGTGTGTGTCTGGCCTTGTTTGGACACGTTGCCGGCCACCTCTCTCGCCCTGCCCCTCACACGCCGCCCACCACCCCGCCCCTGCTCCTCCGGTACCCGGGGCTGGTGGGCGCGAGCTGGCCCGGCCTCACTTCCTGCACCGCCAGCCCCATCGTCTCCAGCACCCGGCCGTAAAAAGCGGATAATCTGCCAACGCTCGTAAAAAGCACCCAATGAAGGCACCAGGCTGGAGGCTATTAAGGCTGAGTGGAGGCCGCTCCGGCCAGGACGCGACAAGGCATGCAATGCTAAGATAATTGGGGGCGGTCGACAAAGGAGTCAAGAGGTGGCAATCAGTTATAGAGTGGCGTCGCTTCAGCCACAGCCAGGCTGCGAGCCGCCGCCCGACTGCCTTTCATCGGGACTTACCCGGCTGATGCGCGGTGATCGCCGGGTGATGGGCGAGAAACAAGGCCCCGGTGAGGGTCACTGGGCGCCGCCACGATCCTCCGAGACTACCAGCGGTCAGGCTCGCTGTCCATTTACCTTGTTATCCTAGAATCCCACCTGCGGAGGTGCCCTTAGCTTCCGGCAAGGAATTCAAGAGGGGTGTGTTTTCCTCGCCCAAGCGATAGGAAAAGTTCTGAGTAGGATCGAAAAATGGGAGTTTGCCGCAGGCACTGTGCATTTCAAAGCCATTCAAGGAAATCCGGATTTGTGAACGGAAAGAAATGAGGAAATCGCATTTGAAAACCTACAGAGAATCCATATTTAATCTTTTAAAGAAAGCGTCCTTAACTCCAAAGCTGAGAAATAAAATATGAATTCAATGCAATTGTATCAGAAATTAACTTTAATACATTATAATGATTTTCTTTGTGAGTTGAAGAGCTCATCCTGACTTGGCTTTTTACAGTCAAATATTAGTTGCCTGTATTAAAAGTTGAGCTGTCATTAAACTTCTATCAGAAAACTCTAAGGGAATCATTTAAAAACGTATACTAGGTTAACACTGAAGCCACTGCAACCACGGCGGCCACGGTTCGGGCCACTATAGACGAACTGGGACGAACCGGGAGAGATGTGAGACAACTCAGTGGGATGACATTGAGAAACGTAACTCCCCTTGGTCGCTATGGATTTTTAAACCATGAAAAAAATCAGCCACGGCAGTCACGGTCCTAGTGAGAATCGCACTGGGCCAGTATGACACGTGATCAACGCCACATAACCGTGCTTGAACTTGACTGAGCGTAGCTGGCCGTACAGGGCATCCCGGATGCACCGTGGGGTAAACGTGAAGGACGCACCACAATGGCATGGAGAACATGAGCTTAGAATATCCACAAACCCGCAGACAACGTGGCTGCCAGGATCATGGTGTAAACACAAATCTATGACTTCCGTTGACAATCTGGAATGGAGCTCTACGTTTTGACCAAACGTGGCTACCGTGGTCACTGTGGCCCAGTGTAAATCTAACATTACAAATAAGGTCCCACATCAAAATATCGGCCCAAAGACAATACAATGGGAACGATATATCTGAATATGGTCAAAATAATGAATCATGAGAAAGATGAATACTAGATATAACTATAGTTACCTTCTCAACGATGCTTATAAATGCATGTAAACTATTCTAAATTGCACGAAAATCATGTCATCGTTGAGCGAACATCCTGTGCCAATTTAACATCTGGGGTTGTTTTTCAGTAATGAGAATCGTTAATAGCGACCGATATTTTGCGTCTGTGTCCTAAAGACCTACGATCACAGAGGATTAGCTAACGATCGTTGGCTGCGAATTTAGGGCGGTTTGAGGTGTGCTATAGTAGTGATAATCGAAGAGTATCTTAGGTGGAATTGTAGCCCAAATGGTCGCAACCAGCGACATGGTTGGACATGTCGTACATGTATTATGGGTCGTTATAGCTCTTTTTTCAGATGTTATAACTTATTGAAATTGAAATATATTTGGAGCAAAGGGTTCTAGATATATGTATATTCCAAATTTCATTATTTCCTTGTGGTTAACTTGATCCTGAGAAATAATTAGTTAGAAATGTGAAGAATATAGGCACTGCACCACTCAGCCAACTTGTGCATAGCAATCTTTATTTATTGCTGATAATGATTGTCATGGCTATAAAACATCGTGCCTTTTACTTTGGATTTCTAAGACGATCGTTCCGAACGACTGGTAATGCGCCGATCTTCCGCGGCACACGACGACCGGGTCTATGGGACACCTGCCATCTTTTGTCATCCAAACTCTTGTATATTCGTTGGGCGATCTTAGGCTATCGTAACCTGCTATTGTCGTGAGTGAGACCCCCCCCCCCTTAATTCATAAAGGTCATTGTGGTGAATATATGAATGTTAATGTCAATAAGAGTCACCTAAAGCGCAGGAGAGGTCGGCAGCACCATCTGATTGAGGTCTTTCTCACATAAACCAGTCTTATTATTGGATTTCAAGCCTGCCGCCTCCACGTGAAGACATGCAAGACGTGCCAAGTCGTTTCTGGGAAAATATGCTTGCTCAAAACACCAGAAAAGCTGTTGCGAAGCTCAAGGTGGTAAAAACGTCGACAGCGAGAAGAAAGTTAAGTAAAATAGATAATAGGGATTGACAGACTCAAGCAACAAATCAACCCTCTGAAAGAGGCAATACTGAATTTTGTTAAGAATCAAGAGCAACCTGGCAACACAAAAGTGGATGCAGATGTAAGTGCTCAGGGGATGGAAATTACGGCAGGAACGTTGGCAGAAGTCACTCCAGGAATTACAGTGGCTGAAAAGACAAACAGGAGTACAAGTACAATTCCTCAAGATGGCTTCACGCCCAGACTTGGGCCTGCAAGGATTGTGCCAAACGGTTCAAAGGGACTTTGTGACATCACACGCTCGCAGCACGCAGCACACCCAATAACTTGGGATTCCAGGGGTGCAGATTATGCTCCGGCTTGCCATGATGAGCCCCTAGATCTACAGATGCAGGGTATGATGCAAGTTGGTAGTCATGTGTTATGACCAGGGACCTGTTTCACTAGTCTCGTGACATGTCTGTGACACCATACAGACATTGGGTTTGTCTAGTTTCGTGACACCACAAGTAGCTGCCCTTAGGAAATACAGACCCCAAACGTAAGAATTAGACAAATCTAGACACATCATGGACCTGTTTCACTAGTTCTGTGACAAATGTGTTAGACAGATATGAAAAGCGGCACCAACAGTGCAAGCAAGAACGGACAAAACGAAGTCTAATGTCTAGTTCTTATGAAACCGGACACACCATCTAGACGCCATCTAGACATGTCACTGTCTAGTGAAACAGGTCCCAGGTTCCAGACAAGCTCGAAAGTCACAGTAAGTGCACCCAACCTTATCAGTATGTGTTTCAGGGGTAGCACAAGGAGCACACTTCTCTTGGAGTTCTCTTGGGTTAATCCGTATGACTTTTCATGGCGAGACGGATTACAACATTAAACCTTGACTACTGCCTCCGCCCCTTTTTCTCTACTTCAAGAGCCCTAGCAAATCAAATTAGATTAAATTGTATTATGAATACCATAACAGAGAGGTGACGTATATTGACTGCACTGAGTATCCAAATGCATGTTAACTATCCATTCAACTCATATATACCCATCCTCATATATCAACAAACTAGTTAGGGCAATAAGCCAAGAAACATGTCATCATGATTTTCTCGAACCTGAAAGTATTGTACAAAACAGCTCGTCAGTGACGACTTCCATTTTAATAGATTATAGTAAGACAGTCCTGAGAGTCTAAATTTTTCCAGGTTAAATAAACGAACAAAAAGCAACCAAACCTAAAGACTATATAGTGTAATATTCCCTGGACTATGACTTTCAAGCTGGAGTGAATTAATCACTGTTTTCCTGATGGTCGATGGAACGAGCACCCCATTCAACATCTATGGACAGCAATCTCGAGGTTGGAAAATGTCGGCTGTACGACTAGGTCGGCAGATCAAGGCAAATTTGACATGGTTTTAGTGATACACCCACTCTGCAAAATGCTTGCATTTCCTCAATGCTCCAGGCACATCAAGTTTCATGACACTTAATGTAACAAGTGACCCCGTCAACGCTTGTTTGGATGGGTTGCTGGTGCCTGGGATTTGGAGAGCGTCGTGGACCATGCATCTCACATGCGTTTGGGAGCACTAGGTCTTCTGTGGTCTGGTTCCATGAGAACAACCATTGTATTTGTCACCTAGGAACCAGGCGCCCGATAGGTAGTGATGAGTAAACTTAAAACAAGACATTTTTGTTCGTTGGTGCACTTGCCAAATCTGGCTTCAGGCAGCACCTCTGGATTGAGATGTAACTCAGGGACACGCTATACAGAGATGTTCTTCCTGCTTGGCACTTGGAATGCCCGGATATGGATATGTTGTCTGATATGGATCTGTGAATTGTTATTTTGAAAGGTGTGGATTGCCTTCTCTACAGGCAGATGGTCAACTCATTCTGCTCTACCCTAGCTATGCCTACTCAGCAGGGACCCTCAGGTAAATGCTTACCTGCGTTTTTCTGCCGGTCACGTGAGTGCCCCATGGTTCTGGAGGCCTGAACATTCTCCCAGGCCCTGGTCAATGCATTTCCTCTAGGGGCCTTAAGAACTATATTTTGGGTGTCAAAGCTAGGATCGTCAACCACAGGGTAACTCTACAGAGCTTAAAACCATAAACACCGACTTCCCCCGATCAAGTTATCGAGGTACACCCGTCTACAAATATCAACATAATCAAAGCCTAGTTGCACCAGTGCGACGACTTTGTCGTATGAAAGCATTGGAAAACCTCATCATATCGCACTTAATAGATTCATAATTATTGATAATGGATTCATAATAATTCAGTTTGCAAAAAAAAACACCTACACTTGATTCCGAATATTTCGCTTCTAATAAGTACAAAAAGAAATTACTAAGATTGCGTTCAAGTTTGTTATTGCAGGTAGGAAGCTCGGAGTAGGACAGGGGGGATGTTAATGGGTTTATTAAACCTGAATAACTGTTAATGACTAAAAATAAGAACTCCATTTTTTTTTCAAAATTACCTACGGGAGGCTGAGAGTAAGATCTATATCCGCACCGAAGCGTTTCCTTGTTTATATAAGGCCAGTGGTCCCTTAAGCCGGAGACACGTCAACCAAATCACGACAGCGATGTTCCGAATCGTCAATCAGAGAGTAGGATGTCAGCTTCTATGAAAAAAGTTCTGTTGGTCGTTGACTCAATATTTATCTATTAGTAATACAAAAGCATAGACGGGGTAGGATAAATACGAAACCGAACTCGAGTTAGACTTGTCAATGTCTACGCCACTCTGATCAGGTCTGCTCCTCACTACACTCGGCTACGCCTCGTGTAGTAATACATGACCTTCCCGTCGTGGCATAAACATTGTCAAGTCTAACTCTCATTCGGTTTCTACTAAATCTCTGACTCAATAATCAGGCGAAATATGATATAATAGCTTACAGACACGCTATTTTGTGTTGGCGATTCCGGAAATCCCACTCTGGGTGTCCCCGGCTTTACATTAGGCCACTAAAAAAACCAAACTTGTTTCTCATCACCAAGCCATGAAAATTATGACGAGGGCGCTTTTTTTTTTTTTTTTTTTGCTATATCAAAGATGGCAGACATACAATAAAACCCCGCATAAGCGGACACCCTCCGATCCGGGCCAAAGTGGCTGCTTACGCGGGGTGTCTGCTTACGCGGGGTTTCCAGATTTTAACTGGCTATACATAAAATGCATCCCTGACATCAGGAGCTTTAATTTGATACTAAATACACATACCTTTCATAATTTCTATCGAGGCTCATCTATTTAAAAAAAAAAAAAAAAATCTTCTAAAATCGTTTTTTCTGATGCGCGCGGTGATGAGAAACAAGTGTGTTTATTTTTGAGTGGCCTTAACACATATGGCCACTCTCTCAATAGCACGGGAAATAGTTAACAAATTGGATGCGTCTGAATCTTGATGACTGTGCCTACTGAGGTCAGCCTTCATAAGCAGCAGTGCTGCCGGGCAGTGTGTTTCAAACTGCGTCGAATTGAGATAAGAGTGGCGATCATTCCCCCATATCCCGATAAGCACAATACTGGTGGTGCCCCCCAGCGACCGAGACAAATTATCATGTCATGTGACTGACCGATGATCGTCTACAATAACTGATAGAGGCGTCTGTAGGAAAGTAGGAGCGCTATTGATTAGCTCTGTATCTCTAAACAATGATCGGTTAATCCCAACGCAGATGAGAGATCTATTGAATCGGCTAATCCTTGGATAAAATTGATCTTGTACCACAAGTGGCAGTGGTTATAGCAAGGAGTAGTCACCAGCAGTCCTGAGGAGGAGCGGCCATCAGTTGGAGTGATGTGAAGTGGCCATCAATACTCCTGATGAGGAATGACCGTCAGCAGTTATGATGAGGAGTGGCCATAAATAGCTCTATTGAGGAATGACTGGCAAAGGTTATGATGAGGAGTGGTTATAAATGTCCCTGATGGGGAGTGACCGACAGCAGTTATGATGAGGAATTACAATCGATAACCCTGATGAGGAGTGACCGGCAAAGGTTATGATGAGGAGTGACCATAAATAGCTCTATTGAGGAGTGACTGGCAAAGGTTATGATGAGGAGTGGTTATAAATGTCCCTGATGGGGAGTGACCATCAGAAGTGCTGATGAGGATGAACAGTTATGATGAGGAGTGGCCATCGATAACCCTGATGAGGAGTGACCGACAACAGTTATGATGAGGAGTGGCCATCAATAACCCTGATGAGGAGTGACCGACAACAGTTATGATGAGGAGTGGCCATCGATAACCCTGCTGAGGAGTGACCGACAACAGTTATGATGAGGAGTGGCCATTGATAACCCTGATGAGGAGTGACCGAGAACAGTTATAATGAGGAGTGGCCATCGATAACTCTGATGAGGTGTGACCGACAACAGTTATGATGAGGAGTAGCCATAGATAACCCTGATGAGGAGTGACCGACAACAGTTATGATGAGGAGTGGCCATAGATAACCCTGATGAGGAGTGACCGACAACAGTTATGATGAGGAGTGGCCATCGATAACCCTGATGAGGAGTGACCGACAACAGTTATAATGAGGAGTGGCCATCGATAACCCTGATGAGGAGTGACTGACAACAGTTATGATGAGGAGTGGCCATCGATAACTCTGATGAGGAGTGACCAACAACAGTTATGATGAGGAGTGGCCATCGATAACCCTGAAGAGGAGTGACCGACAACAGTTGTGATGAGGAGTGGCCATAGATAACCCTGATGAGGAGTGACCGACAACAGTTATAATGAGGAGTGGCCATCGATAACCCTGATGAGGAGTGACCGACAACAGTTATGATGAGGAGTGGCCATCGATAACTCTGATGAGGAGTGACCAACAACAGTTATGATGAGGAGTGGCCATCGATAACCCTGAAGAGGAGTGACCGACAACAGTTATGATGAGGAGTGGCCATCAATAACCCTGATGAGGAGTGACCATCAATAATCCTGATGAGGAGTGACCATCAGTTGCCTTGATGAGAAAAGAACATCAATAGCCATGAAGATTATTTTTTGTAATCAAATGTTTATTCAGATAAAGACAAGGTCTTCACCCGAACTGGGCGATAACAATAGCCCTGATGAGGCATTATTGGATAAGTTAGACTTATATTAATAATGAGAATATTTGAAATGACATGTCCTTGACGTAAAAATACACCTCACAACAGCTGGAGGCTAGCTAATGGCTAATTATATTACAGTTAGTACAAAGTTATTTCGTAAATGTACATAGCTACAGTATGTTAAGTATCAAGATTTTACAGGGAAATAGACATGTCAAGGACAAAGGTCCAACGAAAGCAAACTCCTCAATTCCAGATAAAATAGTTACGATATCTAAGTTAAACATATAGCTATTTCTAAAAATTATATTCTCATAGGCCTTCATAATGTGGATAGGATGTTTGCATCTATTGAGTTGGTGTGAAAAGGACAAAAGGGTATTCTGAATCCAAGACATATTCACCCACGACATTTAGAAATAAATAACATGACATTCAGGAGAACCGAGCACGTCAATGGTGTAGAGGGCTTGGATGGGCGCTATATGACAGGATCCTCACCCTCAGGCCCATCCCACCCGTCCCCGTCCCCTCGTCCCCCGCCAGCCCCACCGGTCAGCCGCCAGCACTGCCTTGTACATTTCACGCACGTATCGACCCCCCTCTCATATGGTCAATGGTCATTTACATGGACATTATCCGAGCGGTGCGCCTATATCTCCTGATGGCTGCTATGGCATCGATAATAGGCAGCGCTGTAAAGACGCCACTGTCAAAATAGCGCGCCGCCCGATAAGCAGACCCTCCATTGACTTCCTGTCTCGCCGCCCGCCCGGGAAATAGACGGGGACCCAGGAGGAAGGGTGGGCCATTGGGGAGGAAAGATGTTTGGGGATAGGGTACCAGTATATATACGGTGCTGAGAGTAAGGGATGTTTGGAACACTGTGGAGGCAATTGAGAATAGCAGCCAAAGTTAGGAAAGGTTTCATATAGGCCTTTTTCCACTGGCCGGTGTCGCACGTTATCTGGTTAGTTACGCCGTGTCTGAAGCCAAACATACCCCTGGCAACGTATACTTTAGTATTGGATCACTCAGTGTATCAGCGTAATATATTTATAATACCCATGCACATTATTTCCATAGAAATAAAAGCGATTGAATCATATTCTATGGTATTCCAGCTCCAATTTGATGTGTCATACATGCATATCACCTCAATGATACTTTTGATATACCTTAGATAACACAGGGACACCAAAACTGGATATACCTAATACATTGGCAGGCATACCTTTAATATGCTTATCTTTTTCCAAGTTAAAACCAAGATCATTATCAACTATAAAGTTTAGACAGCCCAGACTCATTGATACAATACCCTAGTTTGCTCCAACAAATTAATCTGTCCAAAAACAGCACTCATGTAATCACACCCACCGTTCACACTTTAGCTGTGAATGCTCTATATCTCTATCTGCAAGTGCCTGGACTCGCGGTGTTTGTCCGAGCGGCCGCGTAACTAGACAGTGGGCCGTTAGGCGGCGCTGAACGGCAACACCTGTATTGGTTGGGTTGAAGGGTAATTATGGCGTAGCAGAATCAATGTTGGATTTAATTCTCGATATGGGTATGGCACGCGGAAATATTTTCTTTGCATACAATAAAATGGCAATAATTGTGTTTGGTAACATTTAAACTGGAATTGAAGGTAAATGTTTTATCTGAAAAAAATCCATTATAATCATTTGGACTTGGGATAGACGGGCATGAGATTCTTACTTCAAGCCACGCATACTCGAAAGCTGACTGGAAGAAGAGTATTTTGACTTGTCAAATCATAAAGAAATTCTTTTTGAATATCGTCTTGATTTCAAGTCCTCGCCATCTCAATATATGATTTCTGCTAGTATGTCAATCTTTTAACTATTCATTTCATCATCGATGCTATTAATTTGGGCATGCCTGGTCACCAACAAACATTCTGAACATTGTTTTATACCAATCACCTATCACCTAACTCTGATCTGAACCATTGAGACTGGTTATGATTTACTAATACTGTTGTGATTCATGTCACCCAAGAGCAACCTATGACCTGTGCTGTCCTGTATTTTTGTCCTATGTATGTCCTGTCTAAGTCCTGTTTTGTTTTCTCTGTAAATTTGTTACAAGACGACCCAAGGAAGAACGCCCTGGATAGGGTGATTGTACTGTCTTTACTGAAAAAAAAAAAAAAAAAAATGTTTTTCTGTCAATTTGATATCATATTTATTAATAAATAGGGCACACAATTACTGAGGGGATACTGAGAGTATTGCGGTCAGTGGCACTTTGTAGAGTAATGCCATTAGTACACAGACAATGCCTTGATACAGCACGTCGCACAATGTGGAGTGGATTGCTCAGCGTTATAGAAGCCTATACCGTAATCTAGATTGAATTAACAGCTAGGACCATCTAAACTATGATCACCACTAACTGAGGCCATCTAAACTATAATCGCTTAGACCATGGCCTTTCATCTAATTCCGTGCTTAGACCATCCAAGCTACAAAAATATGATAACTGGGGCCATCTAGATTATAATAATTATATACTGACTAAAGTCGCCTAAATATAATCATTACTGATCAAGACCACTTGAACTCATACCACTTCTGACTGAGACTACCCAAGCTAAAATCATTCCTGACTGAGGCCACCTAAACTAAAATCATTTCTGACTAATATCTCCTAAACTGCAATCACTACTGACTGAGATCATCCCTCTATTTCTTCCCTCGATCCATTTCCCACAAACTGGTACATAAAGAGTAATTGAGGTGAATGATTCACTGGTCACTCATGTGAACAAAACCACTTTAGATAGGCATTCCTGATGGGTGCAGAGAATAAATCCGCCGAGAACTGCCCCCACTGCGGCCAGCGCCACACATCGGTCAACGGAGCCAACACTGACCCCCGCCTGATCCAGGGACTGCCTCTAGCGGTCAGCGTGCGGCCAGGGGTCAATTAAAACGGTCTGATCTCTGACCAAAACGATATAAATCCCGGCCCGACTCAGGACCATGTTTGGTCATGATGATTTAGACGGTGGACCTGATAAGCGAGGCCCAGAGACGGCCAGCGGTCAATTCTTCCATCGACATTTACTGGCGCAATCATAATTTTCCGGATATAATGACAATTTACGTTTGATTTGGCTTTTTAACCAGAGAGGGATAGGTTTCAGATGCCATAATGTACAGAACTTTGGGAAATCGTCCTATTTCACCCAGCCTCGTTCACTTGGATACGGTATTCATCTTTACTATCAGACTAGCAGGTAAAGTTATTCTGAAAAGTGATGCATTGATAGGCAGGTTACTAGGAATGACAGACCATACTTTAAGTTAAACAACCTTACATAGTCATATACATTGTAGTCTCAATTGGTGACATAAACTAGGAAGTAAAGTACATTTTCATGCACTGTATTCAACACCAGGAATAGCTGTGGATGGGTAGAATACCTAGTAACCTTATGCTTCACTGCATCTTATTCAGTAGGATATACAGATATATGAATACTCAAGTATATCAATATCAATATCTGCCATAAAACACAACATTGAAATTTAAAAAAAACGAAACGATTTGAAATTTGTATTGTATTACAAATTGCTCATACATTATTACATGTTTCTCAGACACTCTATACTCATCGTCATTTAGAGTAGGCCTCCATACAGTCAGCATTAACTCCGACGTCTCGATACCAGTGGGCCTCCATCTGCTGCTGGTCAGTCTCGCGCGATCTCGCGGTCTCGCGGCGAGTCTCATGCGGCGCCTGGGCGGACCGGAAGGTCGCAGCATTATAACTCTGTCAATTGACATTATGTGCCGACGATCGTATCGGCGAGATGGACTTAGAATTCAATTTGATCGGAAACCGGCGATAGGGCGCGGTAATTCTCGTATCTGGTCGACGGGCGCGAGACCCTCGCCACGCCCCCTGGCGACGCCCGTGTCCGAGTGAGCAGATTAATACCCATTATTAGGCCTCGTCCGCCCAGTGGCGCTCCGGGCGCCCCCTAATGTTGAGCGATAATTCGGTCTTTTGTGGACGCCCTCACCCAATTATAGTGACGGCGCCTGGCGCCAATAGGTCCACTATTTAGGATTAACAGACCGGTTTGGGGGCTGCTGTGCGATGGGTCTAATAATCCGCTCAGTTTGGAGAGGGTCTTGGATGACGTCTATGTGACTGGGTCCGCCTGTGGGAGACTGGTACTGGAGTGGTGCGGGTGAGATGAGATGGTGTAAGATTGGAATCTAACGGTCATCCCTGTCCTTTTACTTCTTTGGTATGAATAGCTGTTCTGACCATCCCTCATTCTACCATTGATCATTTGACTTATACATGTTTCTGTCCTGACTAACTATAATCGTAAAGTTAATCAAGCCTAGGACCATTATCCATCGACCAGCCGTCATAAACAGAGGCTAGCTCTGATTGAAGCATTAACTCACAACCAATCTAGTCTTCTCATCGGCACCACTACACCTCTTTGGGCACCGATCATAGGTTTAAATATGGTAAGCTCAGCCTTTTTGTCCCCACCAATAAACTCTTTATAGAGCGCACCCGTTTGGTCCACACCAATAGCGCGATCCCCTCTATCCACTAAAGATTTCACCTACCTAGAACAGAATACACATCCTCGGGTTCTTATGAAGACATTTTGTACCATGACACAACACGCACTAAATCCATGACTGTTAAATTCATTGCGTGTAGGTAAAACTACACCTCTAAACTCAGACGAGTTTGGCAAATATCAGTGATGGTGCATGTGGTAGGTTCTGTTATAGGGCCATCTCTGCTATATGTCTACGTGTGTATGTCCATGTCCTTCAGCACAAATAGTGAATTTTTGTACCTTGCCTGACCCAAGGACCAAGATACATACTTGTCCATGCATGACCTTTATTTTTGCATGTTACTTTTAATCATGATGTTACTAATTTCACCCACATTCTATGACGAGACCCTCATTTTCAGGGAATCCTCAATCTGCTACTGACTACGCCTTTGCATTCACACCCTATTACCCTCTACCCGCTTCAGCATCGCCCTATAAGTATAAACCACAATCGCTCCTGAGCTGATACAAATGCCACCCATGAGACTACTACAATTCCTACACCCCTCGCAGCGCCGCCAGTCGGTCGCATGACCCGCACGAGATAGTCAAATAAGCGTTCACCAAGCATTATAAATCGCTGGGCGACTTTGATTTCCTTCCGCTGTGTTCGCAGCCGGGCGGGCGATATTAGGGGAATATGACATTGCGGAGGCAGGCTGGGCGGCCGTGGCTGGTCTACCCCAGCGTCGCCGTCTGATCTGCGCTCCACCGGCCGACTTGAATGAGACTAGGGGGTGCGCCGAGCAGGCAGTGCTATTAGTTAAAGACAAACATGACAGGGATACTAAGGATCACTAAGAGGAAATCGAAGGAGCAATTCCGAAGATCAAAGTGGGGCTTTACTACGCTCCATTGCCCACCAATTACGAGGGGAGGCAGACTTCTGGATCTTTTAAATAGTACGGGCTCAGTAGCCTTTCCATACTTGAAAATAACACGTTCTTGCCCCCTCCCCCTCTCACCCCGTCTTTCGTGCGACTCCAAACCTCCCTTACCCCGACAACTCACCCTGCACCTCCATGGCTGAAATGGGAATAAGGAAATGGGGAGCACTCATACTATTAAGTGAGTAAGAGCTCCCCTTGAGGCTCTCTTCGACCGGGGATGAGGAGTGATTAGAACTTAAATGTGTGGATCACTGGTCAATACGTGGATGAGGAACGATGCGAACTTAATGTGTGGAGCGCCACTCGACATAGAGATGGTCGCCGATTAGAAATCAATGTGTTGAGCAATAGTCAACACTGGGATCGAGACTGATCTGAATTTAATGTATAGGGGACTTGTAGATACAGAAACTTATTAGATTTTGATATTTGAAAGACTGGTCAATACAGGGGTGAGGACTGATAAGAATTTAATGTGTGAAGAGCGAGTTGATAAAGGGATGAGGAATAAGTGGGTGTTTCAGGGAAATTCACTTCGACTTATCTTTACAAATTAGGATAATTTAGAGATGTTTTTGATGTCATTTGATCTAAGAATATTACCCGAACATTGAATCCCTATACTGAATCCATAGAGACTAGAGTAATGTCTAACCTCTTTGCTAAAACGCAGTTCAAAGGTTATTGCACATTTTGTGTAAAAGTTAAGTGAGCAAATTAAAGATTCTTGCATAACCCTGGGTGGGAAGCTCCCTGTAGAACTAGGGTAGAGTATACCAAAACCGACTCCCTTTGGTAGCAAAACGGCAGGTATTCCTTGGAATGCCTGGGGACATCATTAGGGGGTAGTGGTGGATGGGTGAGGTCTGTATGAGTATTGGGAGTGGAGATGGCGAGGTTCGTAGGAGAGGGAAGATAGTGTGCGTGTTAGACTTGCTCAAGTCTTTGATTATGAACATAAATTCAATGAATACAATAAAGTTCCTCTGAGCCAGGCCAAGGCGAGAGGAGGTGGAGGGGTAAGGAGGGTGTGTGGTGGCGGTAGGCAGCAGTAGGAGTAGGACACAGGGACGGAGGCTAGTCTATGTGCGTGTGTGAAAAGCTACTGCCGAGGCTTGAGGGCAATGAGTTGTTCTGACTGGAGTATAGTGGGGAGGCCTGCTCTAGCGGGGATCTGGGGAGAGCTGTTTAGGGAGACTGGGGTGAGTTGCTCCAGGGGGGGGGGGGGGGGTGATGGGGTGAGCTGCTCGCCTGTCTCTGTATATGTCACCCGGGGCGTGCCGGCTGCCTCCATCTGTCAGATTGGAAATCAGCCTCCCCGGCCATAAAACGCTACCCAGCCACCAACCCCGCCGCCACGATGGAGGGCGGGCGGACGGGGCCGCGCGGCGCGGGGTGGGGAACGCCGATAAAAGGAATCTACGCTCCGATGGGACTGACGACGTAAACCGGCCCGATACGGCCGCAGGCGAGACTTAGTCGCGATGAACAACGTTGTCTAATGGCCGCCGCTTCTCCCGTTGGCGTGTGGCGGAATTATGGACGAATTATAGAAATTGTCGGCAGATTGCCGCAAATGGCGAGGTTCGCGCGATGTCCGCCAGGGGGGCTACGACCTACAGCAATCGATTGCATGCGTCGTAAGTACTCGGCGCCGGGTGGGATGGGAAGGAGGATGGGTAGGCGGGTGAGGCGGTATGGCCGGTTCGGGGGCAGGGGACTTCCGCTTCCTCCACCAATTTAAAGCTGATTTGGGATGAGGCAGGGGAGGGGGCGGGAATCAGAGGCGGGTGGCAGTGCCGGCTGTCGCCGATGCCAGCGGGGTGTCTGCCGCCAGCCCCGCGGGCAGCATTTAGCAATAATCGAAATTAAAAGGCAATTAATAAGCGTTATGTAACGTGACAAGGCCGACTTGGCCGCGGGCGGTGTGAGAGTGAATCCCTCACTCTGAGTGGCCGCGAGCAGCTCACAGGAAGACACGAGCAGGTCTCCACCCAGTGCAGCGGGGCAGGGAGAGGAAGGGGGTTTAGTGGGGTTGGCGGTTTGGGGGGTTTCTATGGAGAGGGTCAGTAACACCAATCTCATCTGATGGTGATAAGCATAACACCAGAGACGATAAGCCAAGTGTGACGTGTCTGTATGGGGGCTGTCTGAAGGTCGGGGAGCATTGTCTGCTGTTTGTGTGCACGGATTGTATGTGGAGTTCATAGATCTACAGTAGTCGCAGACGTGCATTTCCCAATTGTTTATCAGAACGCTAACTTTCAGATTCGTGAAGAAAAAGACCCATACATATTTCTTTGAATCTAGATCGGTATAATCATTATTTAGTTTATTTGTCAATTCAAGACTCCCAACAGGAAGCTTTGCAAGCAACTCATAAACAACATCAAGGTCAATACATATCTTTGTATGTCTATCCTACTCTTTTGGTATAAGATGTTGTTGAAACTGGTCTGTAGGGTGCCCATGATAAGTCATCTAGGCTACTTATAAAGACTTAAGCCGGATGCCCATCTACCGATTTAGGGTTGAACGATTAGTTCCCAAATCGTATAGGAATCGGTCACCTTGTCGTAGGCAAATTACGTAACCCCTCGCTCGACCCGCGGCCCTCGAGGAAAAGGGGTGGAGGGTATTAGTCCTAAGGAAATCAGTCTACACCTACCGACACATACGCACACTGATGAAATCGGTGTATGGTCCACTGATCGCTGGGGATGGGCAAAAACCACAACTTGTCGGCGACAAAAGGACGTCTGAAGGAGGTGGTTCACTAATCGCTGGGTAGCCTTGCCTAGCTGTCCTACATCTACCGACTCTGTTAGGATACTTCGCCTGACACAAATTACCCTCCGTCTGTCGCCGACAAACGTACATAAATGTTCCGAAATCGGTAGATGGGCATTGGGCTTTAGGGCTTACATATGGTGATTTTTTTGTTCATGACCTACTGGCTACCAATCATACTAATATGTTTAAAATGACTGTATAGTGCACCGTTAGATATATCGCGCCGACATGATATCCCTGCGCAGACAGGGGACACATTTCAGCCCGGCGTGTACCCCAACAGGGTGCGGATCACTGGCAACACAGCGGCTACTGTTGAAGAGACCCTCTCGCTGTAATCTTGACCAAGGTGCATGCGTTGAAGCTTACATCTTCTATACTGTTTTCGCCAGTAAATCAGTCTACAGGTAAGTCACTTAGGTTTCAGTGTCCAAGGCCTCAGCTGGCAGTCATTATATCACTCCAATGACTAAAGCAGTGTCATATAATCCTCTCCTGGGCCCCGTTGCTCCAGGATTACGACAGAGTTGCGGATCGCAGAATAGCGATCCGAGGGCCTAAACGTTGCTCCAGAGATTTTGCGGATCGTGTCGTAATCGCATAGGCGCATCGCTGCGTAAAATACGGCTTTTAGTGATACTTTTTACGCGGACCTTCACAGCACTGCGGATCGTATCGCTATGGGTTAAATACAGCTTTGTCTGATATTTCAAATAACGATCGATGGTGGCACCACCAAGCCCCGCCACTTGTTCTTCTACGTATAGGAAATAGCGATCCACACCACCAGGTGTCAGATCAGTTTTAACGGTAATGCCATCTGTATTTAATTAAAGAACTAATTAATTTTCCCCTGTCTCATTCAATATGTGCCCCTGAATTGTTGTATCGCTAACGCATCGTAAAATATAGCGATACCGCGGGAATATAGAGATACGATCCGATATTACGGGAGCAACGCTTTTTCAGTCGGATCGTAAGTAATCGTAAAAATAGAATTGCGATCCGATTATAGCTAGCGATACCACAAAAACTGGAGCAACGGGGCCCTGCGGTGGAGCAACATGCCATGCGGTGTTCTACATACACCTACGTCAAAGTCGGTGCCTTTGGCAGTGGTGCCTATCAAAGAGTCACATAGTAAGAAGGTATAGACCTTTATCTCATAGAAAGGTATTGTAAAAATACTGATAACATGGTGAGCAAGAAATTTGAACTAATTTGTAGGAAATCCACACATATAATACATGGCAATCTAGAAAGTAAATAATGTTTTTTGATAAAATAAAAAAATGTCCATGAATTGTCGTTGGAGTGTCCTGAAGGACCCACAGAATATTGAAGGGTCCCTATCCTGAATATCATCTAATACAGCATTTTGGTTGCCTACATTATATAGACATGCATATAATTCACACAAAGAAATGAGATTATTCTGACTGATACATGATGATGTTGAGTTTTCCAATCCTTTCTGTTCCCTCATTTCATTAACACAATTGGAGACGGTTGAAACATGTTAAACACTACCCGTTCATAATACTCGCCTAGCCTCTTTCTCTATCCCCACAAAGAACTTGAATACACCGTCGACTCAAACAAACCCGTATAATAGTCACTGCACACAAACCCGACCACAAGCACGTTCCCTGGCCTACAGTCTATTCACAGGCTGCCAGTATATATACTGTCTTCTCGCACATAGTTCACTTACACACAATCGACTCATATATAATTTATCCACACACAGTCAACTCATACATTCAGAGGGGGCGTCCACCAACCACGACAAGGCTACGACAATGGCTTTCCGACAAGGTCCACGACAGCTCTACGATTGGAAGCCTTGTCGTAGCCTTGTCTTGGTTGGTCGACCACAGTTCCCGACAAGAGGCTACGACAAAGCCATGACAGGCTGCGACATGAAGCTTGTCGGGGGCCTGTCGGGGGCCTTCCGACAAGGTTACGACAAAATCGAACATGTTCGATTTTGGAGCCGTGTCGTGGCATGTCGTGGCATGTCGTGGCGTGTCGGGAGGTTGTCGCAGAGGTCTACGATAGAATATTTAGGTGGAGCGTGCACTTCCCGACAGGCTGCGACAAGGGCTCACAACAACTCCCCTCCTCACGACAATGCTGCGACAAGGCACCGATTGGAACTTTCTTGTCTGCTCTTGTCGTAGCCTTGTCGTGGTTGGTGGACGCCCCCTCTGAGACTACTCACACCCAGTTATACTTTACTCGCACACAATCTCCTCAGACATACTCTCTCAGTCTAATCACACAATCTAAACTGACACACAGTCTACACACTAACTCAATCTACTCACCCCCAATCAATCTACTTACACGTAAACTGTCCAATTTCCACTTACCGACAAAAAGATCGGCTATTTTAGGAATTACACCTTTAAATAGGCGAATAAGGGGAGGGTGGTGCGAGCGCTATATACACACACAAAAGATCTTTGCTATATTTCCACTTGACGACTGTATTCATGTTTCAACGTTCTGAGACTAAAAAGCTAAATGATATCAGTGGATGGTAGCTGACATATTCATCGGGAGTCAAAAATCCGCAAGTGGAAAAAGGCTTATAATCTACTGATAAAAAGCTCGTTTCCATTGGCGGAGATTTTTTGAGTTACCCGGAAAGTCAATCGCTGGTGCCACTGACTGAATATCGCTATTAATTTATCGGTGAGGGTGTATTATGTACAATTTCTACTCTATTTTCTGGATACAAACAGATTAAGTTAGTATTATTATATAACCTAATCTGTGGGCATTCTCTGCCGGTCTCGTTTCTATTCACCGATCTGGTGTCAGTATACCCAAAAGATCTATTCGGTGGTTCCCGACTGTAGAACGGTTTCAAATAGTCGGCCAATGGAAACGGGGTTTTATACAAAGTGAACTCACACGCACATCTACTTACACTCTCTCCTTACACCCTCAGTACACTCACACAAAGTCTGCTGACACACGGCCTCCACAAAGTCCACTCACACACATCCTACTCACAGTCTGTGCGCCTCGCTGGCCCCCGCCTGCTGTACACGGCACCGGTTACCTCCGCCCCATTGCCCGCCTAACGATCATTCCGACGTGACGTTTGTATTTGACTGGTACGAGCGGGAGGCGGTGCCCGGGGACGGGCGGCACGCCGTACCGCGGCCCGCGCAAAGCCTGAACACCGCCCGGGGACCGCCCCGCCCGACACTAATGGTCGCCAAACGCAGACGTTTAAAATTCATTTTTCTAATATGCTCCCCTGGGAGGTGAAAAGCCGTGCCAGACAAAGAGCCGCCTCCTAAATCACGCGCCGCCACGCCTGGCCACGCGGGATCTCGCGAGACGCAAATAGGTGATATGAATGCACCACTGCGCGGGGCGGGGAGAGTGAGAGGGACGTGAAAGCGAGGCAGAGTGACTCGGACAGATATAGCAGGGCGGTTTGGGCAGAGGAAACAAGGCTGAGGTAGCGTGTATACATAGGTGGGTGAGTGTAGCAGAGACCGTGATCCGAATAGAACTACTCAGGGTAGTGAGGCAGAGTGACTCGGACAGATATAGCAGGGTGGTTTGGGCAGAGGAAACAAGGCTGAGGTAGCGTGTATACATAGGTGGGTGAGTGTAGCAGAGACGGTGATCCGAATATAGAACTACTCAGCATAGTGAGGCAGAGTGACTCGGACAGATATAGCAGGGCGGTTTGGGCAGAGGAAACAAGGCTGAGGTAGCGTGTATACATAGGTGGGTGAGTGTAGCACAGACCATGATCCGAATATAGAACTACTCAGGGTAGTGAGGCCGAGTGACTCGGACAGATATAGCAGGGCGGTTTGGGCAGAGGAAACAAGGCTGAGGTAGCGTGTATACATAGGTGGGTGAGTGTAGCAGAGACGGTGATCCGAATAGAACTACTCAGGGTTGTGAGGACAAGTTGGGTAAGGGTAAGTAGTGTGATAAATGGCAGAGCAAAGTGAGAATTGCGCTTCGTTTTAATTGGAATGAATTGATTAGCTAATCCTGAGAAAGACCAAGAGTGAGGAGACTAAGAGGGTGCGTCCACCAACAACAACAGGGCTGCGACACACGCATACAAGAAATTTCCAATCGGTGCCTTGTCGCAGCCTTGTCGTGAGGAGAGGAGCTCTGCGACAGTGTTGTCGGGGCATGTCGGGAAGAGCAAGCTCCACCTAAATTTTCTATCGTAGTCCTCTGCGACAACCTCCCGACATGCCACGACACGCCACGACAAGGCTCTAAAATCGAACATGTTCGATTTTGTCGTAGCCTTGTCGGAAGGACCCCGACAACCTCCCGACAAGCTTCGTGTCGCAGCCTGTCGGGGCCTTGTCGTAGCCTCTTTTCGGGAACTAGGGTCCAACAACCACGACAAGGCTACGACACGACTCCCAATCGTAGAGCTGTCGTGGACCTTGTCGGAAAGCCGTTATCGCAGCCTTGTCGTGGTTGGTGGATGCACCCTGTAAATGCATAATGGCGTTATAAACTAAGTGAGATCATAAGAAAGAAATATAAACAGTCTAAGACTACACTGATAAAGCAGATAGTGTGTAGTGTATGTGACAGATAGGGTGATGAGTGCATTTTAGGTGTTAGAGGTGAAGGGATAACCTCGACAGAATAGCTCTGAACAGCCAATAACACGAAAGCTCAAACATTGAGGTGTGAGGAGAGAGAAGGTAGAACACATGACAGCTATGAGCACAACTGTCTTCAAGTATGTTGCTAATTTAAGGGGGTGCTCCACCAGGCCGATTTCTCACCCGATCAATTGTTACTGGGCCCTGTAGAGGAAGCTCACGTATTGTAATTTATTTAATTCTGGTAATAATAGTTTAATAAATGACAATTTTCAAAGATTTGAGAAATTCTAGAGCATCCGATAATGATCGGCGATTGTCTGGCTACAGAATCGGCTACCGTCGGTCCAGTGGAACACCCCCTTTACACGTAAATGATCTGTAGTGGACAGGAACTTAATAGAGTGGGAAGTATCATTGGCAGTAGTAGGTGCCGAATGCAGACACCTAGATATGAAGTCTGCATGTGGAGCTTGAGAATGCCTGGGTAAAATAGGCAACTTTATATACTACTCGCTTGGAACAAGGTAAACGTCTGTGAGTGTGAGGTCTAGAAATAGCTGAATAATCAAACCGAAAAATTATCTGATGAAGTCGTATGACAACAATAAATGGTGAGGAAGACTTGGACAGATTATAAGGTACAATTCTATGTATACCTATAAAATTAACAGAAAAATACCGTAGTAGAGAGAGCCACCGAATGAAATCTTGCAATGGAGAATTATAGACTATACATTGAAAATGTCATGTAAAGTAATAATGCATTTGTCGTTAATGTTTAATGAGTGTAATCATTATACAACCTTCTCCCGTCCTATTGTCATTACTTAATACAATATATGTCCTTCTATTGTCATCATGCAATAAATACCTTCTCCCCTTCTATTGTCATTATGAACTATCAGCCTCATTTCCTCCCAATGCCATTATCTGATATAATCCCCCATTCTCCTACTATTATCCTGTAGCGTTTCTTTTTTCTCCATCTTATTGTCATCATGTAATACAAACCTTCTTTTCTTCTATTCTCAATTTGCAGTATAAGCCTCCTTCGCTGCAATTGTCATTATGTGAAATAATCTTTTCCCTCCTATTTTTATTATGGATTGTACACTTTTTCTCCCTCGCATTGTCATTATGCAATGTAAACCATTGTCTTGGGGTCGTTCACCGATTACGCACCGTGTAGGCATGCCCGGAGGAGGCGCCAGGATCAGTGCCAACATATCATTCCTACTTAAGGTAACGACCGGAGCGCGGCAGTCATTCAGGCCTAAGGACGCCTTGGGGAGGCGGTTTTGTACGCTGGAGTGGTAGGCGCGGGTGCCCAGGCCCGGCCTCCGAAATCTAATTCACCTAATGGCAGATATGATGTGTTGGAGGGCCTGGGTCTCAGGGGTATATTCCACATGTACCGGCCACTATTACAGTCAACTGTACCCCATCAGCTGAGTGTGCGTATTTCAGCAGGACCTGCATGGGGTTTAGCGTTATGTATAAATGTCTTCCATAACCGTTTGTATCAGTGTATTTGAGTGTACAGCATATTTCATCATGTTATGGGTCTTGCACCCTGCAGAACCCGATATCTACAATACAGTATATATTATTGCAGGCTACCAGTTTGTGTGGTTTTTACAATTAGTTTATACTATATAGGAATTCTTTAATACTCAGTGGTATAGAGATGAAAACAAAATAGCTGTGTATATCAAATTCAGTGGCATACGGTTGAAATCAAAGTAGCTTTGTATATTTCTTTTGTAGCATTTCATTTCTTTCATGATGCAAGTTTGTCCAGGGCAATACACATTCCTTGTGATACTAGACATGTATATCATATATTTCTACAGTAATATTCTTAGAAGGAAACTCACGAGATGAGAATCATTTGGACCGTACTCCACCGAGTTTGACTCCGGAGTAATTCACGAAGCAAAGCTGAGTAAATAACGTAGCAGTCAAATGAAATGGAGTTCGGACCAAGTTTTTTTAATCGAGTGGGTTTCTGATTTTATCTCACCCCGTATAATATCATTTATTGATCAAATAGCTCAATCAATTAGCCATTGAGTATTGGGTACGATACCTTCATGGCCGTGTAGTACGAGATCCTAACGTGAAGCCTATGGAGAAAAATACCGGGGTTAGATAAAAATGTAGACTTTTCTTTGCTCCCTTTAATGTTTTTCTTTCTTATTTTTTTAATGATTTCCATCTACTTATGTCTAATCATAGTCCATATTACATTTACATATTGAGGTGCCACCTATTGTATTTCCGATTTGGTAACATTATCCGTAGTATTTAGAAGAAGTTCATGCTTCATGACTTTTCATCTTTCATATTACATATCCTTAAGCTTTTTTAGCCCTATCAGTCCGAGTAATGCCTTGAGGCACTCCCAGGAAGGGGACGATGGATGCTTTGAGGCATTCCCATGCAGGGGACGAGGAATGCCTCCAGGCATTTTTTCGGCCATTACTAAAAACGGTATTCTCTGTGACAAAATTCATAGACTTTCTCAATTTTTTCAAAATAATTGAAAAAGTATATAGGCATCATTATTCAGAATGGGTGTTCTATATGTAACTAAAACAATGCATATCAATTGCACCTATTAAATAGATATTAGTACTAGTGTCATAAGATCATCGTCCCCTTGGGGTATATTACTAAATATCTGTTGAACTTGATATGTGGGGCTTCTGCTAGGGGTCGGACTAAAAGTGTTAAGAGTCCCTGTGTCCAGGTGCTGAGATAAGTCATCACGCGAAAAGTGGGTGAAAATTAGAAGAACGGGACGTGTAATATGACAGTACATCACACAATTTGAGATAACAGCGCATATCAATGTTTCATTTATCAGGAAACCCTTGGCCCGTAATTGAAAATTGATGAATAATTTACGATCACAACGCCCTCTACCATTGTCCGTTTCAACGACCCCGAATGACGTCAGACCTAGCCCTCACTCGGGCGGCGCTCTTCAACGACAAGAAGGAACTTTGACCACTACCTGCTCCACAGCTATGCGAAAGAGGGCTTTTAGGGCTCACAACTGACTTCGTATCTTCTTGATACATGATACTACCTTGATAATATCCCCTCTTTCTCGTTAATAATTTTTTCTTGGCCAATTCCTCGTGTTAAGTTAATTATACATGTTTAATCACATTAGTTTTATATTGTGTTCACCTTGAATCATTGAAGATCTGAATTCTCAGTTTATAAGAATCGACGAGTTTGATTTATTGAATTTTTTTTTTCAAATACAGGATCATGTGGGAATTTCTAATTCAGAATGATTTTTGTAGACCCTGATATTTCAAAATAATATTTGTAACAACAATAGACATACAGTGGGAAAATCGATCTGGCATTTAATGTGTGAATAAATACGAACTCAGAAAATACTTGCCCCAACGCCATTAGGTGGACATTAGGCGTACTTTCGAGTCCGTGAGTGAGTATTTTATGCAGAGATTAGATGGTCTATTTTCCCTTTATTATAGGCCTAAACCCTAAAATATTTTGAATTCATAATATTATACCTTTTATTGTCATTCGAAGACTGATTTGGTCATGCAGAGCTGGTCCTTTCACGCTTATACAGCCCTGCTACGTTGATGCAGCAAGTGTTCTTTTCTTTGTCTAGATTTAAAGAATTTAAGCTAGAGGTAAACAGTAGGCTGTGCATATTTCCTTGTTGCTCCGGGCTGGAAATATACATGCTTATAAGAGCAGAGAACCATAGTCTTATAAATACACAAAAAGTACAAGAAACAGTGTTATCACCTGATGGACAGAAAAAAACATAGGTTCAGATTCTAATGAGAAGGAATCAATCTCTTCCCGAACAATAATTGAAGAAGTGACAGCTAGATAACATACGGGGCAAACACATCTTCAAATAATATATTACAGTATGAAGTGCTAGCAAATTAGACATTTTGCGTCATTACCTGTATAATCTTTCCTGTATATCTATTCAAGTTCTGTGCTTTTTCCAGCTTGTTTATTCCATATAAGCAGTGGTAGAGTGAACCGTACATGTCACTGGCCGTACATCATATCTTTTACTGCTGCGAAATATAAACTGTTTACTGTTAACTGAGCATACGTCAGTAAGCATAGGACTAACGTGTACAGGTGTATAATAAATAACATGTCTTACTTTAACATAAAATGAAGTTTCAATTATCAACTCTAATCCCATCAAGAAAGGAATAGCATGTTAGTTCCAGCGTTCCTCTAATCAAGTAGGCCTATCACAAGCACACATCGTGGGCCAGCATGGTCTAAAACATAGATTTTAAGCCCTGGATTCTATCTACAGTATATATCAGGGCCTTGGCTTCATATCAAACCCCGACTCTCACCTCTCACCCTCCTGGTATATCACAGTATCAGCAGTTTACTGGGGAGTTAGTATCTACGTGTATGCTTTAATTTCCGTGAGCATGAAGTTCCCACGCTTTTCCCGACGTGAGTTGTAATCAGAGAGGGCAGAATTGACCGCGAGAAGTGGCTTTGAAAAAAGGTCTATGAGTACCTAATGGGTAGGAACGCCAAGTCATTACCCCGAAACATATTCCATTTACTAGCCGCCCCTTGGCACCCGCCACCAGACCCTTGTCTGCACCCAGGGGGGCCTTCCCCCACATCGACCCCCTACCCGCGCGCAAATACGAATTTATAATGATGTGGTGAGGTATAGCGTCGTTCGACAATCCATGTTGATTGTGAGCTGACAGCTTGATGAATAGTCCGTCATACCCGCGGTTTGAATTGCAAGTGGTGGTTTAAATGACTTAATTGAATTAAAACAGGTTTCGACGCCCATACTTGGCATGATGCAGGCCGCTTGGCTTTGTACCGCCTGTCACATCATGGACAATGTCAGTGATTTGTAATTTAACAGCAAATAACCATATGTTGTCGCCTTCTGGTCAGGTGGGAGAGCAGAGAGACTAGCATCTCTTTGGTGAGAGCGGATATCAGGGAGTATTTATGCATACACAGTCACACTAGATGTGTAGAGAAATATCAAGTTTAAAATCTCCAACAGATCACATCAACAGATACAAGATTTGGCACAACTATTCCGTACATGTACTTATGAACGTTATAAATAATATTGTACCATGGCATCGACAATCAATCATATATGTGTTTATAGATGAAGTAAGATGACGTTGTCTTTCTTATACTTATTTTCAATAAATGTGTTATCGTGTGCGTGAACGTGTGTTGTTGTATTGTGCTCCATGGAAACCGTGCGAGGTATATATATATATATATATATATATATATATATATATATATATATATATATATATATATATATATATATATATACATGTCTATCTGTGCAGGTGTCTGTTTGCCGTTCTAATGTTTGTCTTCTGAGAACGGAAAAGAGATGTTATTTGTACAATAGGTTTTAAAAAGTACATAGCTTGAGCAACCACTGATCTGTGACTAGCCAAAATATTTTTTTAAAAAATAGCGAGATTCCAGGACTCCTTCGACATTCGCTTTACCGATATTCTCCGGGAGAAATTCCAAATATATCATTGGTATTATATCATAATTGTCCCTTTGAGAACATGACACATGATTAAAACACATCAGCACAGACTAACTAATATAACTACCCACCCAAACATACATACCCCATACGACATGTACACAGCAATACAAATGCACACACTCTCTTTTGTAAGAAACCTTAACTAGTTCAGATTTAAATGAAAATGTTCTGCACAGCGTCATCTGAGACGCCGACGACCGCAGCGCCACCACGCGGGCCCTGTTGGTTTCCGGCCTGAGGGTAGGATTTCACGTCTGGTTTGCACACAGCTCGCTCTCTGTTTGATCAAAGACTGAGTCAAGCCGGATTTAATCTGATTCCACGAGGAAGTTCAATCGTATTGACTAGTCTTTGGCGAGTGAGTTTCTAAAACATAGACACACATTATGTTACAGACTCTACATTGTTTGTCGTATACGTTATTCATAGATTACTTTCGTATATTGACGTATAGGAGTTACTGAATAGTCAACATGCAGCATTTGCATTGTGGTTGTTGTGATAGTACATGTATGTTATATCATAATCACCAAATATTACAAGTTCTCAAGATAACAGAGCCTATTCCAGAGAAATATCGAGCGGTGCACATGATGACATATCTATATGTATTTTGAATGATTGGTGGAATACCAATTTGTTTATTGCCTGTATTTCGAAAAATGATATCCAATGATATTTTCTTATGATCTGCTTTGCATCTAAATCGATTGATTATATAATTAGTACCTTTACTCATAGTAGAACACGCTTAACGAAAATGGTTCTTGATAAACCAGAGAGCACTTAATAGACAATTTCCGCGGCTGGCACCATTGGTGGCATTGGTTGGTATGTTGAGGGAACTAACCGTTCGTTGTACCCTTTAACCCGCTGGCCCACCCCTACTTCCCAGACTCCCCTCCAGGTGCCACCTGTCTGACCCTGGAGTAAGCATCCACTCCGACGGGTCCAGGTTAGGGTCAATTGCCCAATATGAACTGTGCCTCCAGCCTGCTGGGCCGTGAGTTCTAGGCCTGGCCTCTCAGGCTTCCATTCCTATCACAGTGTGTCCACACCTAGTTATTGTGTGCATGTTTCCATCCCGACCAAGTGTCCACACCTAGTTATTGAGAATATGGTACACTGAGATAGCGTACATAGGGATTGGTTATAACGACTTTCAGGATTTAGAAGAAACCGAACGAGAGTTAGACTTGACAATGTTTATGCCACGACGGGCAGGTCGTGTATTACTACACAAGGCGATAGCCGAGTGTAGTGAGGAGCAGACCTGACCAGAGTGACATAGACACTGACAAGTCTAACTCGAGTTCGGTTTCGTAATTATCCTACCCCGTCTATGCTTTTGTATTACTAAAAGATAAATATTGACTCAACGACCAACAGAACTTTTTTCATATTAGCTGACATCCTGCTCTCTGATTGGTCAATATTGTTATTACTCTAGTGGCATAAAAAACACTTTATGTCACGGCCTGCCACATACAATTTGCCTATGTTAAGTCTATGGCGGTTTTTTATTAGGGGTAGGATAAGATGCACACACTCTTCCTTCATTACCTGCGTACAAACTCTGCTGCATTGGTAAGGTGCAGAGAGCCAGTATCTTTTGCGACATTTCCACCTGTTGACTAAAAACCCCCAGAGTATTTTCACGCTATACAAAAGTCGGTCGGATGTTCTCCTTGTGAAAGGTCAGTGGTACATGATCGGTGACCTACACTGCAGAAACGTGGTGGACACCCACCGATATCTGGGAGTAAAATGCAGAGCATCATTGATTGATTCGATGTGCTCTGATTTTGTTGATGGGTGCAGAAGTCGGTCGGTGATGCCATATTGCATAAGGCAGGGGAGAAATGTAGTTGACCATTTCTGTTTCCACCTGACGATTATTGCACTAGATTTGTCGCATAATCGGTCGGCAGTGCGAAATGCCATAATCGGTGGCTATTATCAGCAGGTTGAAGCACCGCATTAGTGTTTTTGAAGTGTGCACAGCTGACAATAACCAATCACTAGATACCATCATTGACCAACTGGACCCTACAAAGGCAGGTGTAGAAGTAGGTGGTTCGCTGTATGGCAAGTGGATTGCAGCAAATGACCAACTGGTTGGGTAAACCTATCAATTGCAACTTTTCTTATTATTCCACGCTCATTCATTAGTAATGAACTTTTGGTCCTAGTTATGGATGTGTTTGGGTGCCGTAGCAGTGCCAATTCAATACCAAGGGTGAGATATTTCATAGGTTTTCTTTTTCTTACTTTATTAGCTGTTTCCACAATTCAACTTGGGACCACGATTGATTCAATGTGACAGTCCCATTATCAGTATCAATGCGAATAGGTTTTAAATACGTCAGATGTTTCGCATTCATCTATAATATATTTCAAACTAAGCCGCAAAAGAAATGGGTTGGAAAATAGCAAACTGTACGAACACATCCTATATAGCAAAGACAATGACATGCCTTACATTTTTTTTTTTTTTTTTTTTATCAGTTTTTATTAGGGATAATGATTCGTACATTAATAACACCGAGTTCGGCAACACTGCCGTTCTTCCACCCGGGCCCTCGTAAGTAAATAAATCTGGCGTCCGTATTCTTACATGTTTTTGCTAATTACATGGTCAATTGTTATCATAGTATAGTTCATTCAATTTATGAGATGAATGAAGAATGAGATGAAAATTAATTAAACCATAATGCATCGCGGATGAGTTATTAACAATAGTAGCAGCAGTAATACATACGACTAGAATAAAATATAAAATATAAGCGATGCTAACAATCAATCAATCAGTTGCAATCACAATCTGATATCTAACATCGTTTTGACAATCAAGGAAGTTCAAGCAGTTTAGATCGTATAGTTTCCTATTTATAGTTACTAATTGCAGACACAATCTAGTTCATTGATTTTGCTCATTCGGTACTAGTTATAATTCACCTGATACAAACAGTTTGGATAATTTACCTTTACCTGTAATTTATAATCCCTGTGTGTTATGATATTTGTATATTCTGGTTTTAGTAAATTCCAAATATTTATAACAACATTATAACAATAATAGCAACAGTAATGAATACAACTAAAATAGAAATAAAAATATAAGCGATGCTAACAATCAGTCAATCAGTTGCAATCACAATCTGATATCTAACATCGTTTTGACAATCAGGGAATGTTCAGCAGTTTTAGATCGTATAGTTTCCTATTTTTAGTTACTAGTTGCAGACACAATCTAGTTCGTTAATTTTGCTCATTCGGTACTAGTTATAATTCACCTGATACAAACAGTTTGGATAATTAACCTTTACCTGTAACTTATAATCCCTATGTGTTATGATATTTGTATATTCTGGTTTTAGTAAATTCCAAATTTTTATTCCACGTATGTAGAATGATTTCATGAAGCCATTGTTATTTACCACTGGTAAGACTAGTCTGCGCCCATCATTCCTCCTTGTGGGGATATTTCTAACATCTATTAGTGTTGGGATTGATAATAAATTATATGAGTAATGTAATAAATGAATCTTTCGACGATCCTCCAAGTATAATAATTTGGAGCTGGAATGCAACTCTTCCGTATTCAGCCTTGGATTCGGGCCTAATTTCACACAATAAATAACCCTTAAGAATTTATTTTGTATATGTTGTAATTCATTCTTCTCTAACTGCGTATTAGGTTCGTATATGTAGTCGCCATAGTCGAAATAAGGTAGTACGAAACTTTTATATATGCACAGAGCCACCTCAGTAGTTGCTAACTTCCTGATTTTTCTTAACAAGTACAGTTTTTCAAAAACTCGTTTCTTTACATTCATTCTGTGAGCACTAAAAGATAATTTGGAGTCTATTACGAAACCCAAGTAGTTATAATTCTTTACCAACTCTAACCTACAGTTGTTTAAGCGAATTTCCGGATACACATTAAGTCTGTAGGCATCAATATTGTTTTCATAAAATAATACTTGCGTTTTCTTTTCATTTATTGTTAATACATTTAAGGCACACCATTTTTGAATCCTGGGTAGAACTTCATTCATATCATTCACATTATTTACAGTAATTGTGGTGTCATCCGCATATAGGGATAAGCTACATGGATAGTTTTCTACAAAGGATGCTAGGTTATTTATGTATATTAAAAATAATGTTGGTCCTAATACCGAACCCTGGGGGACACCGTAGGTAACCTCTTCGATTGATGATAATTGATCCTCTAATTTCGTTTGTTGAGTACGATTCGATAGATATTCCTTAAAAAATAAACAACTATTGCTTGCTAGTCCTAGTTCATAAATTTTTGCTATTAAAAGGTCGTGTGAAACAGTATCAAACGCCTACATAGGAAAACTATCAATATTATGTCAAGAACAGAGGAGTAAGTATTAAGTAGAATGACTGAATATGGATTGAACATGTAGTTTTGGATAGCTTGACAAATGGTTCAAATAATTGGTTATGAAAAAAATCCGTATGAGCCTTGATGCAACCGCTGTCTCAAAACAATTCATCCACGTGCACTGAAAACACACCGGAACCAGCACGCTGCAAAATGTCGGCTGCAGCAGGAAAACAGGTGACCCTGGCGCTGACCCCGATCAGCGCGTCTGAATTTGTGAAAAGCAGAAGCACGTCACACAATCAGGAATCAATTTTGCCCCATTGACCGCGCTTTCACCACCAACAATAGAAAAACAAGGGGACCATTTGTCGCGTGGGCCGCGGGGAACCGACGCGCCGGTTGATTTATGAATGACGAGCGTGGCCGGTCGAGCGAGGGCCCAGATTTGACTTGTTCGCAGATGTTGAGTGTTGTTTGTTGGCGGGTTTTCTCCCGCGCCGGCGAGGCAAGCGGGCGGGTGGGCATGTCCGAATGAGCCAGGCACCCGGTCGACCAGTAAACCTGATATAATGGCCTGCCTGGCCAATGAGGCATCAGCGACGCACTCCTGGGCATTGTACAAACGCGCATGTGCTATTATTCACGCGCGATCTCGCGAGACACGTGAGTGTGCCCCGGATGTCGTCTGCGGCAGTATGAAGTCATCAGTCTGCGCGCGCACCGGCACTGGGCTGCGTAACTCATCCACATTGGGGTGACACCGATTTCAGGCGGCGCCATTTGTTTCTGGGTCCCATTGCCGCCTCGTTGCCGCCATACGGCTGACGTTGAGAGCCCGGCAGACGACAATTCATTCTCGAGTAAATGTCCTCCAAACGCGTGCCAAATTTGGCCTCACAATAAGGTGTCGCTCGAGTGGACAGGCTGGGTGACTGTCGGGTTATTTCATACACCGTCTGCCCGTTTAGCAAATGTACTGGGTGGGTATCAGTCTATGGAGCACACCCCACCCCCTTCCACTCCTCCCCGCGATGGATCATGCCACACGATTTGTCTTCTTGTGAATCTCGCACTGTGAGGATACGGTGACTACGATGAATAAGGTACATACACCCTCCCGCTTCCCCTACAACTCTCTGCAGTGCTTTAGTGACAAGAAGAGGGAGATGCCCTGTACCCCCTTCCCTTACATTGTTCTCACCACAGTAACCACGTGCCGACCCTAACCTCATTTTTTACAGCGCACCTCTCTCCGCGCGATTCTCCTTCTCTCTCGCCTCCAGCACAACAAGCACTGACCGATTGCTTTACGGACGGCACTTGTCCGCGCTGTGGGCGGCGACGGGCGGCCATTGGCGGCGGGCTTTGTGCGGGCGTCGGCCGGCCGTCCATAACGCCATCCTCCATGGGTGCCCGGTCAGTACCGCGGCGTAATAAGGCCGCTTAGTCGACTGAATATAGCCCACCCATACCGGCACCCGCCCACCCCATCTCTATAGCCAACCGACTGCCGATCCGTTGCCACCTCCCTCCTCCCCCCCCCACCTGTCATGCCCCCATGAGCGCCGCCTGTTCCCGTATTCCTCCCCGACTCCATAGCAGTAATTGTATTCAGGACAGGGATTAGTTGTTCATCGACGTAAGAAAAGAGAGCGATCTTGGCGGCCTCGCCGCAATTACCGAGCCGATCACCCCATTGAACATAGGCTATAGCCCTATATGGCCCTCCTCTGCAGGCAGCATGCCCGCCCGCCCGCCCGCCCGCCCGCCATCCCCCTCCCCCTCCCCCGCCAAGCCCCTCGTCACCGGCTGCCGACTCTCGGCGAACTAATCAGGCGTGTCTTATATTCAGATAGCTCTCCCTTTCAAGTGGGGGCGTTGGCCGGGGGTATAAGCCCTAATGAATTACTTAAGCTGCAAAACAAGAGCATCTTTATTATCGTGTCTTAAGGGGCTGAGGAGGGGGGGGGGGCGCTAAGAGGTTACTGCAGGGGCCGGCTCAATGGAGAGGCAGCCAGGCCGCCTATTAAAGCCACACAGGGAGGAAGTGATTAAGTCACAATACAGGCCTGCGGAAGACTGGTGCGCCGCCTGGCGGCAGAAGGAGACCTGAGGAAGAAACAAAGATGCAACTCGGTGAGCTCGGAGGGCGGGAAGGGGGGGGGGGTTACAGGCAGGGGCTCGTCAAGGGGAGCAGGCAACGTCGGGCACACGTACGCCCTCTATGTCTGCTCCTGTACATCAGGCGAAAAGACAGATATCAATCCCCACTTGACTAGTGTCAATGTATGTAGTAATTCACCAGCTGACGGGTGTCAGTGTGTTTAGTGATTCACCCAGCTCTTTGGTGTGTGTAGTGAAACACCACCTGACAAGTGTCAGTGTGTGTTATGATTTGCTTTATGGGTGTCAGTATGTGCAGTGATTCACTAGCTGACGGGTGTCAGTATGTGCAGTTGTTCACCAGCTGACGGGTGTCAGTGTGTGGAGTGATTCACTAGCTGACGGGTGTCAGTATGTGTAGTGATTCACTAGCTGACTGGTATCAGTGTGTGCAGTGATTCACTAGCTGACGGGTGTCAGTATGTGCAGTGATTCACTAGCTGATGGGTGTCAGTGTGTTCAGTGATTCACTAGCTGACGGGTGTCAGTATGTGCAGCGATTCACCAGCTGACGGGTGTCAGTATGTGTAGTGATTCACTAGCTGACGGGTGTCAGTGTGTGTTGTGATTCACTAGCTGACGGGTGTCAGTATGTGCAGCGATTCACCAGCTGACGGGTGTCAGTATGTGTAGTGATTCACTAGCTGACGGGTGTCAGTATGTGTTATGATTTGCTTGACAGGTGTCAGTGTGTAGTGATTCACTAGCTGATGGGTGTCAGTGTGTTCAGTGATTCACTAGCTGATGGGTGTCAGTGTGTGTTATGATTTGCTTGACAGGTGTCAGTGTGTAGTGATTCACTAGCTGATGGGTGTCAGTGTGTAGTGATTCACTAGCTGATGGGTGTCAGTGTGTTCAGTGATTCACTAGCTGACGGGTGTCAGTGTGTGTCGTGATTCACCTCCCGACTGGTGTCAGCATGTGTATCAGATTAACTTTGTCCACACTCTTTAGTGTGTGTGTGTAGGGAAACACCACCTGACTGGCGTGTAATGATTTTCCTCTTGACTGGTGTCAATGTATATGATGATTCACTATTTGACTAGTGTCAATGCGTGTAATGATTCACCACTTGACTGGTGTAAGTGTCTATAAGCATTCACTACTTGATTGGTGTCAAATTGTGTATGGATTCACTGCCTGGCTGGTGTCAATGTGTGCAATGATTCACAACTTGACTGGTGTCAATGTCTGTGATAATTCATTGCTTGACTGGTCCAGCAAAGTGTAATGATTCACTGCTTGACTGGCGTCAGTGCGTAAAATGCCTGGTGCACGATTCACTGCTTGACTGGTATCAGCGGTTGTACTGATTCATTACCTTACTGGTATCATTGTATCATGATTCAGCACTTTACTCGTGTCAGGGTATGTAATGTAAGGTGTACACTCCCAAGCCGACTGTTAATGTTCATTTAGAATAACATGCTTGTACATACGTTGCTAAACTGCTATCATACCAAACCAAGAATATGGAATGAATGTATGAATATTTAGAAACTGGACGTACATTGAAACCAGTCATCGACTGAGTACGTTCTCCAGTATAAATAAACGTTTAAAAAAAAATAAAAAAATGGCTGGTGTCAGTGTGTGCAATTATTCACCACTTGACAGGTGTCAATGTGTGTAACGACTATTGCCAGTGTGTGTAACGACTAGTGTCAATGTGTGTAATGATTCGCCACTTGACTGGTATCAATGTACGTATAATGCAGCGGCGGGAACCTACTAGCAGATATCAGCACGAACATGCACTCTAACATGTAGCTGCAGGTCCGGTTGGAGGTCCATACTCAAGTACGGGGAACGAGTATGGTGAACCCGTGTGTTTTGATGCGATTTACAAACGTGATTGTGTGCGGGCCCATCAATAACTCCACAACCCCCTCCCCTCCACACCACGCGAGCCGTACCCCGCGTTACTGAATCACTCGCCAATTACTCACGCCAGCCCGAGCAGCTCTGAGCAGCTCATTGCATCGCATTTGGCGAATCGGCCACGCCTGGTCGCACAGAGCAGCTGAATAGGGCGTTTAAGATAATCCCGGCCTCCCCGCGTAACGATGCCCCCGCACACCGCGCCGACGTCGTCACGCCTTCCTCCCGGCCCCACAGACGAAGTCGTCGGCCACTGCCGGGTCAGCTGGAAACATTGGCAAAACGTCACATCTTCATCGACCAGTGGTGAGAATGTGGGCCTCTGTTAGCCTGACAATAGATGCGCCATCTACCCCTCGGGCATTGAACCCAAGCCTGAAACAATTAGACGAGACTGCATCCACTTGACATGTCTGAGGCCTACAAGACTACTGCCTGAGTCGCCCAATGCTTCCCACTTGAAAGGTCTGAAACGTACATACCTGAGTGAACCGCTCAATAGTTTCCTGCCCTCCCATTCTGTGATATGTGACAAGCCTGAGTGAGCCTCTTTTAATAGGTTCCTGCGTGACAAGTCTATTGCATATGATAAGCCCGATTGGGCCCCACAATAGTTTCTTGTATGGCAGATCGGTAATATATACAGGTCTGGGTAAAACATGTATCTGATCATGCTTGCTGGCCTCCTATTGGCTAGGTTGGGTACTTAGTCGGCGACTCAGCAGGGGGTCCATTTGTTTCACCAAAATGTTCCTATCAATTTTGAACGTGTTTAAAGTGGAATTCGCACGATGGGATTCATGTACCTCACAGGTTTTTAAATCTCATGCGATTCGGTTCCTTTTTAGGGGTAAATGTCGCCAACAATTACAGGAGGAAAATATGTCTTAGTGAAATTGAACCCTAAAATTTAGTTGAAGAAATTGTGTTCGGGTACGGAAACTCTCAGAAAGACACCCTGTGAGGTACATGTATCCCATCGTGTGAATCCCAATTTAAGTCAAAATCTCATGGGATTCTGTACCTCAATAAGGGTAATTGTCGCCTACAATTGCAGAGAAAAATACTTGTCTCTGGGAAATGGAACACTACCATTCCGACGAGGAGTTTGTATTCCAGTAGAGAATCTCACTAGAATGCAACCTTACATAACAACTTTAATTAGTTATCATGTTTTTCACATGTCCTTATGATTGTCTAATCATTTACCTTAATGTAAGGTCTGGCGCAGCGCGCGCGCTTCTAACTTCACCTCCACTCCACGACTCCTTATTTAATCAGACAAACACACTGCGAGGTACATGAATCCCACCGTGTGAATTCCACTTTAGATACATGGTTTCGATTCATCCCTGACAAATTTGTACTGTCGTAAACACCTGAGAAAGCCACTCAATGGTTTCCTGCTTGACAGGTTTGTAATGTACGTCAGGACTGAGTTAGCCATTCAGTAGTTGTACACCCTCTACATCCTACTTGACAAATCTACTATGAACACTATCAATACTGCATGCATTATTACTAATTGCTCTAACGGTGGAAGTAGTTCTTCTGGTGATCTCAATAATCTAAAAGAATTCATGTGAGTGATGATGGATTATTGTTCTGGATTATTATTGAGCAGAGATGTGATTGATATTAGAAATCATATTACATTATGCATGATTTTCACCATGCCCTTGTTTCTGTAGGCGTGTAGAGACCAGTGGTCCTGTCTTTTATAAAGTTAAAATGTATATTTTGGTTGCAACAATTTGTTAAATTTTATTACATCAATTCTATGACAGCATTGTAGATATCAGATATTCGCAAGGAAGGACATGCATAAATGCGCTAGATTCTAGTGATGCTTACAAATATAGTAATGTAAGTTCAAAACAAGAAAGAAATATGCTTACAGTCAGCCTATAACTATCTATTGGTATCATTTTTTGTAATGTTATGAGGCACATACTGTAATGCCTAGAATAAGTATCATTTGCAGTCTTAAGAAGGCATGGGCAGGCATCACAACGACTATAATCCGTCCCATTTACAATCTCAGGATGGGACAGATTACAGCGACCATTATCAGTATAATTTAGAGTGTCTCTGCCTCCGATTGTCGCCATTATTATTTCCTCGTATATTGTGGAGTGGCTTCCCCCGTCGTGACCAGAGCCCCTTGTTTGTATCGTCCTCGGGTGGCGCCCCCTTGCCGGCTAATGTCGAGGAGTCACTCCCTAATTACACCTATTATCGCTCACACGTGTCGGCGCAGCACCCATCTCACACCAGAGCGCGCCTATTGTTCGCCAATTTCCTCCTAGGAAATGAGATAATGACTTGGATAAAACCTTGATCCATTCCGCCTAGGCGCATCAAGATAATAAAGGGATTATCGTAAAGTTATTGAAACCCAAGAGCAAGTCTAGAGCGATAATGAAAGGGAGGTGGGTGGGAGAGGGGGTTGAGGATGGGACCGGCTGCATGGATAGAGAGGCTAGATGAAGCTTCCAAACACAACGCACTAAAAGCGAATTTAGATTATTTGTTCTTCATGAGCATTGGAGTCAGATGCGATTTACGGAAACGATTGCATTCACATTTATTTCCTTCTAGAAATCCTTCGTGGTAATGTTGCAGTCTGAAATTAGCTTTAACTTGCGTAGGAAATGTTTTATTTCTAAAGATTTCGGCAGTATTTGATCCCTTTCTTATTCCTCTTCACTTCGTTTCTTTCGTAAATGAAATTGGCAGATAAGGAAATAGAAAGTATTGAGCCCTGTAACTGGATTACCGCTAAAGTAGGAGAACACGATTAGGAGATTAGGTCTGACACAAGTAACCAGATCTGCAAAAAAACAGAATCACTTAGGTGAACATTTTACTTTCACCCCGCAATTTTTCGCCGAGAAAAGTTTGGTCGTTAGGATGGCGGGAGACTTTGCAAATGTCAGTCAGCTTCAGTCGATGGCAATTCAAGGAACAATTAGCGCGTGTCAGAATAGAATCCTCCCTTTCTGTGCGCAGCATGGCGACGACACAATTAGGGGAAAATCTGCCTCCATTTTCGCTCGCGATTCAACACAAAAGATGCAAGCAAGCCGTAATTTGTGGCGGGGACGCGCCCATCAACGCACGCCTTCCGGTCCGTGGTCTCGATGTCTAAATACCGTAATAACGCGACAAGGAGTCGGTGCATACAAATACTAGTCGCTATGACGGGGCACAATAGCACGTTTTTTCACTCTCGATAAAGTCTCAATCAAGCTAGGTATCATTAATTAGGGGGGCTATTTAAATGCCGCGATAGGCGCGCCCACTTAAGTATGCATCATAAGGGGTCTTGAAAGCGATTAGTTCCACTTGTCTTATCTCGATGCCGGCGAGAGTGTGTTTTTCTGCCGCACGGGTAAATGTACTTTTCATGCTGATGGGAATTGGATGGGTGGTTTTCTTTTTGGAAGGGGCGGTCTGAGGTATCCTGGAAGCGGTTTGCGGTGGAGATGGCTATTTGTGATATTACTGATTGGGAACATTTTGAGTGGCGTTGTTTTTCACAGCTCAATTAGTCAGTGTGGAGTTGAGATGTCGTCGTTATAGAAGGAGCCACCTTCGTTCATGCAGATGTGTGGAAAGATGGCGATACTTCAGACCGCTAATACGCACCAACTTGATACCCACATAAGAACAAAATAAGAGAAGCAAGGAACCCTTTACAACCCTACCGTAATATAAAGAACTGCCCACTGGATGAAGATAATGGAAATAATGATACATATGCCAAAATGTTCCCAGTATTCTTGATATAACTTTGATGTAATCTACAGGTGCAGTGACACACATATATACACATATACACATCTCTCTCTCTCTCTCTCTCTCTCTCTCTCTATCTCTATCTATCTATCTTTCTATATATCTATTTATCTATCTATCTATCTATCTATCTATCTATCTATCTATCTATCTATCTATCTATCTATCTATCTATCTATCGTATACACATACGTGTATCTGCATTTAAAAAAAAGAAATTTCAGTTTTTTATTGAAACATCATAAGTTATTTTACATTTCATCAGTTCTCTTTTGCGTGTACATTGAATATCATATTATAAGATGTTCAATAAAACAGGTTGGGACTTCAACTGTCAATTAGTTTATTTGTACTGTTCTTGTCTTCTGTGTCATGTTTTTGCTACATCTGAAAAACTCACTTTGAAAAAATGAATACAACATATATCATATGCTCTACACATTTGCTTCCTGGTGGAACTTAACAGACAATAGATTGTCATGACTTGGATGTATGGCCTTAAAGGAGACAGGTGGGGTTGGGTGGGGCAATGGCTGCTGAGGAGGCAGGGTTGGGGTGGACCGTTGTAAAAGGGGGCGGAGCTGACCCCACCCGACACGAGGCCCAATGCACACGTCTGACAAGGAGCGTGGGACAAACAATGACATCACTTGCCCTTGATTAATGGGCCAATTAGCGTTGGCCTTAAGTCCTTGGGCCCGCATCCTTACAATTAACATGACAATAGAACCCGCCATAGGTCCGTATTGATGCGGTCGGCTCTGTGCCACGATCCAAACAAGGCTAGCTTGGTTCGTGCAAATTCAAATTCTGATGTTTTGGGCCTACGTAAACATCGCCGATTCCATGCCTACCCAACATCCATACGACTGAACCCATGTCGGATGGGAATCGGGTCAGTATCGGGTAGGAACCGATTGTATAGAAATCCAGGCAAACGTAACTCGCTTATCGATCGGGCTGATAAAACCGAAAAACGGTTAGTCGTGTTTGCCAATTCTTATAGAACTTCATTGAACTACGATTTCTTAAATGGACGGTGAAGACCGACTAACACACGTCCTAACATACTGATATTCGAAATGGTAGGAACCTATTGGAGCCAAAGACAGAGAATTGCCACTGATCCGATCTACTCTATCGTGTAGGCCTATACCTCCAGAAATCACGATTTTACATATTTGAAAATGGTGGACAATGCATGAGCAGAATGAATTAAAGATATATTCGACCTACACTATTGTTATTGTGTGTGTCAATAGACATGTTTCATGCTGGATCTTTGATGAAAATGATTATCTAGACATATCCAGGTATATTTTCGAATATGGTAATAGCTTGAGTCACCGACAATCTTATCATTGAGAGTCCTTTGCCGGTTCATGGTGTATCTTCACTATTCTCAGGTAAAATCTGCGGACCACAGCGTATGAGCAACCAAAGAGGGTAGAACTATTCTTTTGTCTTTGGAGCAACCAAGTCCCGTCTTCTACCTCCCACCCCACGTCAGTGCACCAGAATCCATCATTAGTCATTGATATTTATCCTACCTCTCATATAAATCTCCATAGACTCAACAAGGTGGGCCTGTATGCCACGGTTACGGCATAAAATATCTATATGCCACTGGTGACATATGAAGTTAAAAACATGTGACAGGGTAGGATAAAATCAAAACATCACTCAATATCATATAATTATTGATATGCCATTCGTTGTCCTCCGCTACAGATATCACTCAGCTCCGCTTCGTGATATAATTCCGCGAAGACAACTCATGCCATATAAACAATCGTATGAAATTTCGTGATGTCTCTTGATAATATTCATACAACCACCAACCGAATGTGCATATATCATATGCCTGCCTTTGAACTAAGAGAACATTGATATCTATGTTTAAAAACATATTTTATTGCATAGAAATATAGAGTATCATAAAGTATCAAACAGGACAACAAGGCAAAATGCATGTATACATAGGTGTGAATAGACGGGAATGATTGCCTGGACGGATAGAGTTGGACCTGGACCGGTCACGTTTGCTATAATCGAGGACATCAGTGGAGTTATCGGCAGCGCGCGGGAGGCATGTCAGCAGACCCAGCGGCCCGGCGCGCAGACACGTTCTTATCAGAACACCCACAGGATGCAGTTTCCTTTTAATTAATTCCTCCAGGAGGGGGCGAGATGCGCCGGACGCCGCCACCACAGGAGGAGACCCTGGAAGAGACGCTGGCGGAGCGTCTGCCGCTGCAGGAACGCTCGTCGCCGGAGACGCTGGGTCTGGGGGTCGACAGGAGCCCAGTGGACGTCGCCATGTCACCGCGAGATAGGAGCGAGTCGCTGCCCCGAAATGTCCCATCCAAGGTCTTTGTTTAGGTGTCATTCGGCAGCACTGTTTGACGTCTGTGGTACTATCAGCAGAGTTTGCTTTGCTAAATCATTTGTAACGGTAATGTTTTTGATGACCTTGATAACAAGGTAACACGTATAGTACAAATATATAAAGAATATATTTCAAATAACAAGTGGTGGCCGAAAGAGCCCTTTTCAATATTCATCACAGTCGGTACATGATATTGTGTAGTATATTCATATTTAGAAAACACTAGTGAAGGATGATTCCCATTAAAATTAAATCCTTGTATCACTTGAATATCTATTTATTAGTGCTCATGAAAGCATCCTCTCTTTGATCCTCATTACATCCTCTCTTTGATCATCATTGATCCATTAGCACAGAATTAGAATTAGTTGCGGAACTCTAATCTACTACAAGCATCTCTATATTTTTATATCCCCCTATTTAGATCAATTCTGGCACAAATTATCAAAAATTATCCAATATTCGATATAGCATATAGATTAAATGGAATGCATCCATGTCTGACACCTTTCCCATGGTTTGAATGCGAGTAAAAGTAGAAGCTTGATTTAACGTTTAGAAAGAAGGATAGGCCTAAGTGACCTCATAAATTTATCTGACATAAACTTAGAAAACCATGCAGTTCAATAAATCTGTCTACATGTATCTGATAGTCTAACATCCCGGTCATGCTGCCCTCCTCACCGTTCTGTATTTGGAGAGGAAACTCCCACTGGATCGTGCAGAGAGAGGACTGACGGATGGGGGACATGCGTACCCCCGCTCAGCATGCCCATTGCCCTGGGATGAATAGTCGATGGCGAGGACGCGGGAGCAAGAATGTATGGGTACGTGTTATAGGGGACTGTCCCTGGTATAGGAGAATGGTAGACAGGTGCGGCCAGGTACTGCACTGGCCGTGGAGAAGGTGGTACAGTATGTGACGCGGCGAGCAAACCCCGGGGCCTTGACCATGGAGGAACGTGGCGATTGGCAGCGGACCAGGTGACGGTGGGCACCGACGGACTGCTCACATCTAACCCCGGATTCTGCTTCTTCCACTTGGTCCTTCGGTTCTGGAACCATATCTTGACCTGCATCTCCGTGAGGCTCAGACAAAGCGCCAGGTTGAGTCGCTCGCACACAGAGAGGTAGCGTGTCGTGCGGAACTTATTCTCCAGGGCAACGAGCTGCTCATAGGTGAAGGCGGTGCGCGTCCTCCTGTTGTTGCTGTTCTCCTGTATCTCACTAGCCTCTCCTGTGCCGTCCTCCAGGTCCTTCCCTATAGTGCTACCACCACCACCACCACCACCATCATCATCATCCCCACTACCTCCACCATCACATTCACCATTACCACTGCCATGTGCGTGTTGTTCTTTGATATCAACACGGCAATTCGGCAAATCCCCCTGGTTAACCAAACTCCCTTTGTGTGGCGCATCCAATCCAATGTCCCCCGCATTCATCCCCTTACCACACAACTGCTCGTTGGGGGCAGGCACCGTGGTGCTTTGGGAATGCGGATGAAGTAGCGGTGACGTTGCTCGTGTTAATCTCACCACATTGTCTCCCTGCACCCCTCTTTCAACGTCAGTAATAATGTTGTCTTTCCGTTGCACCTGCGGCTCACTATCTCCACCCTGCTTGCTCTGCCGGGGCCGCCTCCACACCTGGTCCGCTTGTTTTGAAGTGGCCGCCACCCGAGTTCGCCTCATTGGCCGGCCCCCTGAAATGCAATATGGTATAATTGGTCTTACACAATTTCACACTTGAGATCAGCTGGAGCCAGGCGTTGATACTGACAGCGGGTTATTTGTCACCGGAGAACGGGGGATGGGATCACCCGGATAATAAATTCTGTAGAGATAATGACATCTATCAATCAGAGCTCTGCTATTGACGCGTCTTTAGTGGTGCGGTGATGCTTATTCGATCCTTGAATGTAAAAGTCATCTCATTAACTTGTGGTGAACCTGGGTTTGATCACGACACATTTTCAAAACATCGCAGCGTCTCTGCCACATGATCTGACGATAAACCAGAATCAAACATCAAAGCTGCAAGAAAAGGCAATTACAGTGTAATATATTTGAACAGGTCAACACAGATCAATATTGATAAGAAGATAGGAGATCACATATATTTATCATCTACTGATAACAGAGTCTCCATACTAAACTCATGGGGACTGGTTAATTCACTGGGTGGAGAATACGGGTGCTTGTAATCTCCCCCTAAAAAAACGGAAATTTCGGAAAAAAAATCCCCTTGTAGACAAAATAGTGCGAGAGAAGATCGGCAGTAATTAAGCCCTTTTCTTTTTGATAATTCAAATTTGCACTGCTGAATAAGGAATAAGATATAAACTGGTTCCAGAAAAATACGGTCGTAATCTCGTATACCACCATTCGCTCGGATGTTAAACTACGCGTCTAGTCCTCGGAGATTACGAACGCTTGTATTTGAAACCAGGTGATATTGTGTATTTATTACCCACCGATTACGGAGTCTCCATAGGAAATGTATAGGACACTTGGAATTAGCTAACCGGAGATTCTGGCATGTCGGAATCTCCTGCAGGAGATTCCGGAAAAACAGTCCTGTCCATAATGAGGTTGAATCCTCATGTACTTCCAAATAAGTTTCTTGAATGTTCATTCAATGCTAATTATTTAGAATCAATCATAATAATCTCATTTACCATCAGAAATCACTGTCATAACACACTTTGCAAGCTAAAATCACAAGTTAATGGTGAACTATATTATTGGTGTAAGTCCACACCGAATTACTGCCATGCTTGACAGTGCTGTGATGTATGGAGCTAAATGGCTTACAGAAACTTTTTAATTGCAATAGATTTGTTATTGATCTTGTAGGTGGGTAATAAATACAATAACGAATGGTTTTGTATACGAATGACCGTAATCTCCTCGTAGTTGACGACGTAATATCCTCGCTAATCGCTCGGATATTACTACGCGTCAACTATTCGGAGATTACGGCCATTCGTACACAAAACCAGTCATTATTGTGTATATATACACACCTGCAAGCTTGAATTGCCCTCCTTCCGCTTTCGAAGTAATGATTTCTGATTTAAGTACATAATTCCTGGTAGGACAGGATACATTCAACGCAGAGAGCTTCTGTGGTTGCATATGCTATCATAATGTGTGTTCTGCCTTAATAACGTAATAACACATGTATCAGTTAAGGCATAATCATAAACACTGTGTTCTTATCTAACAACATATATGTATCACCCTGTTTGGTTATAGCTATATATAAAAGATAAGTAATCACCATTGTCTGGTTTCGTTGACCAGGTAAAGGGAGCGGGAGGATGGGGGGGGTGCGTAGTCTTGCTGCAGCAATCCAGCCTAGAAATCTCATGCATACCAACAGGCGACACAGAGATTTTTAGCATGAATTAGTTTACACCGCGCCTTGGAGGTCTAAGCAGGAGATAGTATTGGACGACGTCTTCTGCCCTCCCTGGATACACACACAGAGCCATGTATTGACAGGATGGTAATAACAACAAGTTCCAGCAGAATCTTCAGCGAGACGGGAGCAGAGGTTATGAAAACATTTCAGAAAGTAAGTGAATAAGAAAATCAGAAATGATTTACTCCGGACAAAGAGACCACTGAATGAACGCACAGGTGGATGCCCCACGCATGCGCTGTCCAGGCCCACGTGCACGGCGACACGCCGAGCGTTCATGACTTGGAGCTTTGCCTCTTTCTCCCCCAAATCGTTTGAGCACTTAGCGCCTAAACCGGCAAATAAGCACCACTTTTCTGCCTGAAATCCCCCTAAGAAACTTTAAGTACGGAATAACCGGCGCCCTTAAGGCGGAAAGCGGGGGCAAACAAACGGAAGGCAGGATCACGCCACCAGCAGAGGGCGCGCCGGTGGCGTCGGCTCCAGCCAGGTGTGAGCACTGGCAAATGAACAGCTTTGTTACCTGGCCGCGAGAGGGCTCTGCACGCTATGGCCGCGGGCAAACAGCGGGGACGTGCTCAACGACCGACGGGCCACAGGAAGACACAAATTGGTTCTGGTCAACCAGGAGAAGCCAGGTAAACCACTCGGCTCCAGCTCCAAATTTACTTTTTTATCACCATTGTGACTTTCTGCAGCTTAGCAGAGAAAAGAAGGGTGGAGGGAGGGGGTATGCTATATATCATTCCGGACAAGTTGATTCATATATTTTACACTAAAGGGCTTTCATATTGACATGCCACTCATATGGTCACTGTATGGGGAATTCAGTGCACAAACATTGGTTTATAAATGAATAATTCCTGACATGGTTGACAAAGGTTTTCTTCATACAAGCATGACACCTAAATATCAGAATATAACACATCCAGATTACATATATGTGTGTGTGTGTGTATATATATATATATATATATATATATATATATATATATATATATATATATATATATATATATATATATATATATATTATAATATATATATATAAATATATATATATATATATTTATATGTATGTATGCAATATGGATTTAGAATCGCAGATCGATACCGCGAGTAAATCACTTATCTACTTCCAATTGAAACTAGGGGAAAGAGGACATGATATAGTAACAAGAAATCCTTGCGCTTATTCATAAAAAAACACAATTTTCTCCTGATGGATATCCTGTATACAGAATCTGATCGATTATCAGATTATTCATTTCTAATCTTTGCATATCATGTAAAATCAATGGTAAACACTACTATATCTGAAAGTAATTATTGGCAAACAGGTATTGGAATACAAGGCAATATAGCGCACCATGCGTGCAAGGAAATGCAACTGTAAACGTTTCTGAACTCAGTACCAAATGCACCTGCCACATTGTTCATTTCAGCATAAAGTAGCTTACCTAATGGCAGTTTCTCAAACCATTTTGAGGAACATTATGAACAACACTTATTAGTCATATATGTTAGAAGTCACCTTTGCATTTTCAAGCCACCCATTTGAGCAGTGAATGCTGAGACTACTCTTACTTGCACCATATGGTGAATCATTGACGCTACTGTGACACCAGCCGAGTTGGAGGATTGAAAATGTTTATCTAAGTAAATGTGTTTAGTTTTTATAAATGTATATACAGGTTTGGTGGACTAGATCTGTCTGAAAATGTCAACATAACGATTTTAAGCTAATATAAGGGAGAAAGGAAATAATATGATACATAAAGTATCACTGTCAATCGCCAACTAACCTCCTTCTGGTATTTCTAGTGCACCCCCCCCCCCCCTTGACAGTGTGAACCGACATTTCTGCATGGCATTTATGTCGACATGACACATCCGCAGCATGGACGATAATCCGCTGCTTTGCTCCAGCTATGCCGACAGCGGAAGCGTGGAAGATTTCTGTAATGTTTACCATGGGAAGCAACGTCGGTGGAGTGGGATTCACACGAAGAGACTCATGTACCTGAGACTGGTGTACTTCACACCTTTTCACACCTTTCCGACAATTCTCGTTTGGTAAAAAATTCTCATGGCTAAGTACTGTTATCAGTCTCAAGGAAAAATGGCGAATTTGATTCACATGGGAGGACACACCTGGTACATAATCTCAGACATAGTCACAGTGACCACTCACCTTGGGACTCAATTACCCTTGATGTGAAGGGTGTTACAAACATGTAATCATGCTTGCTGGCCTCCTATTGGCTAGGGCAGGTACATGGTCGCAGCAGGTCCATTTTTCTCACCAAAATGTCCCTATAGATTTTAAACCTGTTTAAAGTAAAAATCTCATGAGATTCTGTTCCTTGTTAGGGGTGATTGTCGCCGACAATTGCAAGGGAAAAAAGTTGTTTCAGCAAATTGGAACCCTGTTATTCACACGAGGAGATTGTGTTCCAGTACCAAATCTCAACAGGATTTGTCTCAGACAAACACTTTGTGAGGTACATGGATCCCACCGTGTGAATCCCATTAATCTGCATAGTGCGGATCTGTTAATGAGCACCCAATACCACATGCCAGTGTCTTTCACACATATAAAGGTGGCTAACCATTATTTTCAGTTTGTATTCAGTCTTTTAAGACCGTGCTAAATTTGTCCGTTTGGTACGTCACCTTTAAAGTTTTCATCACAACAATAATCAAGATATATGTTTTAGGAAAGAAATGTGGTAATGAACATTTGTAATTGCATACGATTGTCGAGAACTTCGCTAACCATGAAGCAGATCGACTGACTATGAGGTGAATCTACATATCTACATGTAATACAGGTGTTGCCGTTCAGCGCCCCCTAACGGCCCGCTCTCTAGTTACGCGGCCGCTCGGACAAACACCGCGAGTCCGGCTGTATTCATATAGAGACACACAGCAATCACACCTAAAGTGTGAATGGTAGGTGTGATTGTAGGAGTGTTGTTTTTTGGCAGATTAAAGTCCTGGAACGAACTAGGGTATTGTATCAACGAGTCTGAGCTGTCTAAACTTTATAGTTGACATTTATCTTGGTTTGAACAAGGAAAAAGATAAGCCTATTCTAGCTAGGCCTTCCAATGTATTACTGTGTACCCAGTTTCGGTGTTCCTGTGTTATCTAAGCTATATCTAAACTATCATTGAGGTGATATACATGTATGCTACATCGAATCGAAGCTAGAATACCATAGAATACGATGAAATCACAGTTATTTCTCTGTAAATAATATACACGGGTATTATGAACGTATTTACGCTCATATACTGAGTGTATCAAGGCTAAAGAATACGTTGCCAGGGGCTTGTTTGGCTGCAGGCATTGGGTAACCAAGCAGATAAGGTGCGACACCGGACAGTGGAAAAAGGCCTGATAAGCATGTGGCACCCACCTTCTCTGACCTGAGCGGCCACGAGGACCGTCCCGTCCCCGGGCTGCCTGCCCGGACTCCTGGAGGAGCCGAGGATGTCGCGGACGGAGAAGGGCGTCGTGCCGGTCGACTTCCGTCCTCTTGGTGTTTCGGTACTGGGCGCGGTGAGATGGTTCACGTTGAAGGTGGCCGCATGGAACGGGTCGCGGGTAGTCATTATGCTAGCTTTACTAGACGTTGTCACCGACTTAATGGGATTTTCCATGTTAGGTATCTACTACTCCCACCTCTAATGCTGAAAGGAATTGTCAGAAAGGTTAAGAAAATAATGCGTTGCTTTGCTTTAACTATGTTTTTATCTTTCACAATTTCATGTTCCTCTTTTTTTCGAAATCACAACTCCTTAAAACATGTGATGCAACTTCCAATCACTAGCCACCAGAAGAAATGGTTTCATTATTTTATGTATTGCAAAGTAATTAACGGTAGGCCTATAGCACTATATGAGGCAATAACCCATTGGACCAATTCCGATAATTCCATTTATCAGAGCATAGAAATATTACATCGTTATGATAAATCCACATACATGGTCACTAACCTGAGAATTCTTCACGTTTAGAGGGATAATTTTATGATCCTTCTCCCAATCTAAATCCTATATACCTGTACCTAGATAATAAATATGTTATCTTCCTCAGGTGGTGTCAGTACAAATTCACACAGCCTCTGCTAAAGGGATCCAAAATCTCGGCGAGGTTGTCGTGACGGAGAGAAAATCCTTACATGCAGCAAAGACCACGCTTGGATCTGGATCTGGATCTCCTTTCCTCTTCTCAAGTCACACACACTCTTCTTCCTCTCTTTCAGTGGCGGATCAGCACGACCCCCCACGTCCCCACGTCTCGTAATGACTGAACATAATGCTCCACACCAGGCCTCCTCCTGCACGGCCCGGCCTTCTAAAACGCCCTGCCATTGATCAGAGGCGAAGGATTTAATTGCTTGCTTAATTAGTTGTAAAGATTCGCCGCCAAGCCCGACAGAAGTGGGTAAGTTTTCCTGACACCCCAATTATAACAAGTCACCCGGGAGCCGGTCCAGTCGCCCGGTCCGCCTTTGTCAGCTGCTGTTCAAAGTAGATGGTGTTTTTACTGGGGGACTGATTCACTGGCCACATTCTTTTCTCTCTCTCGCAATCCCGCAATCCATTTTCCCTTTGCGCGGAGATTTCAAAGCCTCCTGTTTGGTTAGCGGTAAATACGGTGTAAATTACTCCGCACTGCGCCGCTCGCCGCTCTCCGGAAAATAAACAGATCATCTGCTGCTCGCCCGGCGTCGCCTTGTTGGTCGCGCACCGCCCAATTTGCCGTGACGCCACGCACTTATTTTAGATCTTTGTGACTTAAAAGTGGATTATGTGGCCATTATAAATAAAGTACAGACTATTCCGCCGTGTTGCATCGGCGATTTATGAGTTGTATAGCCGCTGTATCAATACGGCACCAGAACTGGCGGGTAGGAGCCTTACACCTTCCTGTTTTCATAAACAACAGGGTTTCTCTTATCAATTACCCAAGCGTGGTTGGTGTGAATATGCTGTGAGATGTAACTGTGTTCGTTCTCCTTGTATACACATCCCACGCATTGAAAAACCATTCTGTTGATAGCCAGCGCAGTTTTATTCTATACTTATGTGAGTGAGATGCGAACTTTAAACACGAATCGCCATCTTGTTCAATCTTCTAATTGAAGTGTTGATATGGAATAACAATTTACCAAAGAAGGAAAATTGACGCAGAGATCGATTCATGGGTTGCTTGCTTTTATAGGAAATATATGTATGGATAATTCACGTAATTCTACTGAAAATTACAATATAAACCATTCTCCGGAAACTCGTTCAGTTTTAATATATTGACCTCACATGATATAACTTAGATACTTTCTCTCTTGATAAATCAATCCATTTCATCTCATCATAGGTTTTTTTTATATGAATTGCAGAAAAAAAAATCATATTGCATCGAATAACTTTAAATCTACATGTAGGCCTAGTTTACAATTTCCGTTCTCTGATTTGATATATTCCTATTTAGATATCAAAACATTTTTTTCTGTTAAATTTCATTTGTAGTATAAAAAGAGACCATAATTGATAATTTGTCTCTCCCCAAATGGTCTGAATAACTACAAAACCTTTTTGGAACGAGTACTTTACAATATAGATTATCATTATGCTTCATATAGCATTCCATCATAGTGCACAAAGAATCTGAGGTTTTCCAATACAAACACAAACGTATATATGCATTATACATGTACAACCAGAAAATGTGTTTAGTGACATTAGGTTCTACATTACCACTTATTCCTTCTATATTTAGAGTATATGTTGCACATAATTATCTCTCAGCCAAACCTTGAATCTTTGAGTAGTTCTTTTATCCAACTTCTTAATTCCAAGACCTCTGACATCCTCCTGTTGAAAGGCAAACCTTTTCCACATTCTCCTATTGCCATTGATAATTTGTTTCATCATGCTTTTGCTCCACATATTGGTCTATTTCGAAAATGATAAAAAGTGGGGAGTAGGTCAGCAGTGACGAATGCGGAGCCCGGCGTTGTTCGCACGTGTGGATCCGATAGGTCTATTGCCACTCACCCTTCACACCTCACACCTGCAATTTACAGCTACGCTCCGCCGATCAAAGCTTACACTGGTGTCAATTGCTGTCAGAATCTAAACGACCTTCCTTTGCTGATATTTTTTTGAAAGGAGCAATCAGGCAATGGGCCTAATCTTTATGGTAGCTCAGCGGCCTGCGACGGCGGCGCGGAACAACCACTTTGGAAGCGATTTGGGTAAATAGCTCAATGGGTGCTGGTCTGAGTGAAGACAGGTCACTTCTTGTCACCTGCCACGCCTGGAGTCAGTGCCCGCATTTTCATACCTCTACGCAAATGGCCTATTGAAATTGTCACTGAGAGTCGGTGTATTGCATCTAGACACCCTGTACAGGTCTGATGGCTTCATTACGGAAAGCCAATTCATATTTTTATTCAATTTCTATGCTAAGAGACCTGTCGGGCAAGTTCACATAATGAACGAGAAGGTGAGGTGACTTGCCAGCACAGGTATTCCCCGTAACAAGGTAAATTGATGGGAATTTTCTACTTGTAGTAGTATACTATGAAGTAGCGTAAACAAACTATTCATCTTGCTTTCCATAATCGCCACAACGGGATAATATAAGCGAGAGGGGAAAAAACAACAATGATATTTTAAACATAAATATCGATACTTAAATTAGATTGAACCAAGGGTTTATAGATGTTATGAAAAAAACAGAAGTGAAATCCTGTTGTTTAACAGACGGAAATATGACTTTCCTTTCTGAACTGCCCACTCTGGTGGATGTTCACCTTTAAAGTTGTGTACTTTGGGGTATCCACTATGCATGTATATCTATTATGTCTATACAATACTATACCAAATGATCATAATGAAATAGGTGTGCTTCCACGTATTATGCAATCTAATAAAAATTATAAACTTATTTCTTGTAGAATAGAAAGTGTACTAAACATATAAAAGATCTCCTAATTATGTATGCAGAGGTGTGTTGCTCCTTGTATTATCCTTGTTCATAACAACAACTGAGGCAGAATGAAGAGTCAGACATGAAGTTTATCCTACCCCTAAATAAAGAAACCGCAATTGAGTGACTTTAGTCAATAGGCCGTGGCATAAAATGTATTTATGCAACTATTCATTTGGTCTAAAATTGTGGAGGATTATACCATTCAACCCTCGGTGAGAGTCCATTTAATTTTAAGCAACTTCGTACAAATTTCTACTGCCTTTAAATTTCTACTGCCGCCTCATGAAGATCACTACATGCATGCCATGGCCTCATTGCATAAATCCAAATTGACTCCCTTAAATGACCATTTCTGCAAAATATCAGGCCCTGTAGGTTACCAGCTTAATTTCTATTCATCTCACTCACCACACTCATCATTGACATGTGAACAAGGTCAGGTGATAGGTTGGACAAGCAGGAAGGAGTCATTTGTAGTTAACATAGGACAAGACAAAGAAAGGTTCTCAATTCTTTTGATACATTTCAATTTTTTTCAATGTTCCACTGACGGGAAAACTCTAATATTCAGATCCTATTGATCTGAGATCCTTCTCATACCATGTCTATTTGGTGTGGGAAGTAAAATAACTCTCACCTCGGTAAATGTGTAGGGGGAAGATTTCTACCTGAATTCATCACATAGATTCGATCACCACCCTAGTGGTGTATAAGAACCTTGAGAAAGTCTGGACAGGACCTAAATGGTTAACTGGACGTAAAATCAAACCAAACAAACAAACCATTGATCTGAGTCTATAATCTATACCTTACCTCTGTAGTGAGAGTACTAACGCCCACATGTGTGTTTTCAAGGAAGAATCAAAATATTACTTGCCTTTAACGACATACATACTAGTGGTATTCCACTCAAATCAGATACTCAATTTCAGTAAGAATTGATAGGCAAACAACAAAATCCGCCATAAACTCTCTCCTGTGTTTGTACTGACATGTATATATAAATTCTATCACTTTTCACCCTTTACCATCAGTAAACTACCATCACCTAATTGTCTATTTGCTGTAGACACCTTTTGACAAACACATATTTTCAAACATTGGTACCACCGTATGAAGTTACCTATTAAAGCTGATATCCAGAAATTATTCTAGATGATCATTTCATTAAAAATATAGACCCGCCCCTCACACAGTGAGAGAACGAGCTGGCGTGTGTATCAGTGGTCGTAACAAGTCAGGTCACCAAGACCAGTCAGTGAGGTATATATAAGACAGGTAGGAGGGTGGCCTACACCTCATTTACATGCCGCGATCACAACCAGTCAGAGCTGGGCCACGGAATAGTAGAGAACATTTATTCCCTGTGAGTGTATCTTTTTGATTTAGTGTGACGAATGGTGAGACATAAACCAGATCAGACAGACAGGCAATGATACAGAGATACATATACAGATATATAGATACATATTACACACAGAGTTTCACCTCCACACATACACACACACACACACTAGTATTACCTTTCTCTCACCTGTCATGCCTTTCTCTCACCTGGCCTTGTAAATTCATTAGAAAACATGCAGATACAGATACAGAGACTACAGATACAGAGACACAGAGACACAGATACACATATAGAGATACATAGAATTAGTGTTTATAGTGTGTTATTTACCATATTTTCTTGTTGTGGTCATTGAACTCCCTATAGTGCTTGTTATGGTTGGTAATCACGGCTGTGTATGTGCTCTGCTCAGTGTCAGGTATGTCTGACTGCCCTCAGCTCTCTAGGTGTCGGTTTTATACCTCCACTCAGACACTCGCCGCAGGTAGCGATGTCCTAACACCCTGCCCATACATTACCATTGCAGCAGAGCTGTCATAGACGACCATTGCCTCAAAGTTGTCCAGTGTATATATACACTTAGTAGCTCCGCCTTGCGCATACTTAAGTGTGTGGAGGGCGGGGTATACATTTTTGGATTAATTAACAGAGCTTAATTGCTTTATATAAGCTTTAAGGACACGCTGATGAACAAACCATGACCAACGTGAAAACCAGGATCATTCACACAGAAGTCAGTCTATAACATCACAAAGACTACTCTGTAGCCTGCTGAGAGGGCATGAGTTGACAGGATTCTACAAGAACGCTCTTTACGAGTATATCTCACGTCAATTTGACGCAGCCTGACTCCCGGCTGTTAATATAAAGGATGAAAGTAACCCCCCATGAACATGAACGCTAAAACACTTCTATTTAGGAGTAGTGTGAGACAGGGGCCCACCAATTGGTTCTCAGTTATTGTACCGACCGCCTTCCAATGGTCTAAATAGTATTTACAACATAGGTCCACATATATGGTTGTGCTGAAAGCTTTATAAAAGCCAGGAAGAGCTATAGCAGTAAATAATCTTTCCACCCAAGTGCTTGTTGGACAATGAACAGTCTATATTACCAAAGATGAAACAACTTTCTCTATTCTTTTCTCGGTTATCCTGAATTACTCCAACTAGTTTGAAGGAATTAACATTTCCCTTTTATGTATTTTTTAGAAAAGAATCTTGATAAGTTAAAAATGAAATATGCCTAATCAAAGGAAATAGTCAATCTTACGGAAATGTGATTTCTCAAAATCAGTCAGATATTGCACAGTTTTGACTGGAGATGAGTGCAACGAGACGGGAAAAGCAATATTATCAGCTGCAGTTTATCATAGGATATAACTGCATTGGCGCTGCATTGAAGGTGGTTGGTGTCAATCGGGCTTCGAGCTGGGAAGTGGTAGATGTTGCTGCTGGCAACTTTGATTCGGTGGGTACTGTTGTTGTTTTTGAAGCTGGGCCATCACCTATCTTTGTCTGACATGGGTAACCCTGAGAGCTGTTCAATGGAATTTCCTTGCTAGAATGCTTGCAAGAGATGGTACTGGATCTCTCAGCAGTTCTCCACCAGTATCACTATATGGTTTAAGGGATAGTAATCTGAATGAAGGAGTCCAAGGCCAACTAATCTCGAATTACTCCAACTAGTTTGAGGGAAGGTGCAAAATCGTAGACAGGTGTCTAGACATTCCACATCACCAAGCATGGTAAAGTTTTTTCGGTGTCTAATCGCAGAAACGTGGTCCGATATTAGATGACCTTCCGACGCGATTTTGATTTTGCATCGGAAGGTGTATCGTAGACCATATCGGAGCCATATCGTAGTAGGTGGATGCCGGGCCTTAAATTATAACATACTACCTGTGCATATATGAACTAGGAACAAATGTTATTTCCATTCATAATGGAAGAGCGCTGTGTACCAAAATCTCATCAAATAAAAGTAAGAGAATATCAGGAAATTGTTGATCAGTAAGCGATTTGCATTTGAAAGTATCAAGAATGTTTCAATAAACACAGAGAGTGGATTTGATAGTTGTTCTCAAGTATTATGAACAGGAATATGATCTCAGATTATATACACTTATGGAAATTATGGGATAGATTATTATGGGATATGATCGCCTCCAAAGGAAGTTGCTTTGACAGGAAGTGATGTCATTGATTTATATAACCCCTTTTCTTGTTGGGATATTTTCATGTTAGTTTAGTAATTAGTATAGCCATGACATAGCAAATTATACAACAGATCTTGCAGTGTTACACATTAATTGTAAAGTTAATATCTAAAAATACCCACCCATTGGATAATTATAAACCCATTTAAGAAAGACATTGTTTCTACTTACATTAAAATAGGTGTATCCTAAATTTGCTGAACATCATTAAGTTTCTTTTTAAATATATCATGTAAACGTTTTACTTTAGCAATACGTTGGCATATTTCTTTTGTGGTGTTTGTCATTTGTTGGCTAATGTTTTTGGTTTTGACTTGTGCCTGGTCTAGCATACCACAGATCCAATTCAACTTGTTGTGGTTGTGACTGAATTTTTCATTGAGGGTCTTGATCAACTACCCTACTTCTCTGGCTAATAGGTCAGCTGTGCCACTCAGTTCGCTCTCTAATAGCCCCTTAGCGCTTGATGCACTCATGTTTGTTTGGATTGAGGGTACTTCATTTGGAATATCAGTAGTGCTCTTGGTAGTCCTCTTACTAACATATTTGTCTTCTGTTTTCCTTCTACTTCTAAGAGTTTTTTTGACATATTCAGATGGGGTATCTAATAAATTCAGCACTATTATCATGGTCCATTGACATGTGATTTCTGTCCATGGATTGGAACCAAGTCAGTAGTGGGGCAGGGATGCAGTCTCACTGGGATACTGGACACCTGACCATTTTCCAAGGTCTTTATAGTAGGTGCATGGATAGTAAAGGGTTAAATTCTCTGCAGTAAGCTGAAAGCCTGTGTGTGCATTCTATACTCTAGATGACGTATATGAGCGCGATTTCCCGCGCTCAATAAACACATACACTGTACATGTAAATCCAATGTACATGTATATAGATATATAAACATGTACATATACATGTAATAGTAGTTAAGAAAGCTCATTCGGCTTATGGTAATAGTAAATCTGTCAGCCTATCGGTTTAAGACGGATAAGAGCGAGGAAGAGTGGTGAGGAAACGGAGACAGCGAGGTTGGGAGGCAATTCACCCTGGCGCCCCAGATACTAGTCACCGACACGTATTTTATTATGCTAAATGGCAATTTTCAGCTCGAGTGGGCACGGCGTTGGCCCACATTAGCGTCGGGCTGTCGGCAATGTTGTGAACCCGTTACGCTTCATTGGTTTGGGACACCCTCCCATTTCTCTAGGTAGCGCACGTGAGTGATCCTACTATTATCATGTATATTTATGTGGTCAGTTGTGGTCGAGTCAAAGAGCGCGGGATAGATCATTCGAGACAAATAGATATATGGATTTATGTCCTGTTGTAAATAACAATGCATATTGATATCATATTAAAGTCATCCTTAAGCTGTTAGTTGGGGATGTTTTACAGAAGGGCCATATCACGACGAGAATTATTCTCATTGACGCGGGCTATCTTTAAATTGTGATACCATATCATGAAAGCTAAACTGTACTCGTTTGGTTATGAAGCCTATCTTCACTATTACCCTTTATAACATTGATTTCAGATTGGGCTCCTATTTCTTATTACTTCTATGATACCTGTATCCCACATTTATTCACACATTTTCAAGGTGTCAAATTTAAAAAAATGGTTGCATTAGTCACAGCAATTTCGATATTTGGGTCTTAAAAATATATGAACTTTAGGCGAGGTGACCGCACTAACGAAGTGGTCGCATTTTGTAAATATTGAAATAGATTGAAAATGTACATAATCAAGGGGTGGTTACTATGTTACTGATGCGAAAACTCACTGTCATTCACTCATTGACTCACTCATTGACTCACTCATTGACTCACTCACTCACTCACTCACTCACTCACTCACTCACTCACTCACTCACTCACTCACTCACTCACTCACTCACTCACTCACTCACTCACTCACTCACTCACTCACTCACTCACTCACTCACTCACTCACTCACTTACCCCATCTATCCCTTACTCATTGATACATTTGCTCAATTCATGGCCTATTCTTTCTCAATTGCTTTGCCTGTTTGCCTGGCGAGCTCTCTTTCACGCCGACGCCTATTTGAACGTAAACTCCATGGCAAAAGCCTGCCTGAAAACAGCCGGGAGATGTCGTAGTGCTTCTAGTTCAGCCTACCCCAATATTCACAACGCTGTCTGTGTCAAACGCAATCCGAGCCCGAGTGACAGTGACACCACTTAAGCTCACGTCATTGTGTTTTGTCTACTTAAAACCCCCGATGCTGAGTAGAAAGCGGGAAGCCCTCAGGGCTCGTCAGCCTGCGAATCTATCGCCCTGGTGGCGGCTTGTCGGGGGTGGGCGGGCGGGCGGGCGGGCTGGTGGGCGGGGGGCAGGCTGGAGGCAGGCTCGAGCTGCCAGGTAGGGAGCTGAGAGGCGCTGCCCCGCCCCACGCAGAGGTTAAGTAACGCCCATCAGATAGACCGCATTAAACATTTATGGATTTAGTTAATCTGTCCTAAAATGGGCCATGCGCAAATCCTCTCCTGCCTCGTGGGACAGGCAGCTGCGCGCACAGATTGGTGAGTGTAAGACGGCTAAATGATTATGGACGGGGAAGAAAGCGGTGTGGTAATTGTCTCTTATAGACGGATCGTGCTTTTCTTTATCTCGTCCCCCGTGCCGGAAACATGGCGTGCCAATAACGCAATTCGTTCACACGTCGCGTTTAATTTGCGGATTATGTTTTTTGGGGCTATAGTGTCACGATGTGGGGAGGTAGGCTGCCTTCACTATTGGCAGATAAAACAACAATAAACGTGGGCGGACTCTGCTGATGACACCCTTGTGGCCTTGCCTGAATTGGTGTTAAAACACGCCGCGGGATTGACAAGATCACAGCCCGCCAATTTCATCTATGAATTCGACAATTGTCCTCAGCGGCAATGCAAAGGAATCGGCCCCATTAACAGTGATGGACAAAGGATGGTGGCATATTGCAATCCTACTTAAATCAGGCGCGACTCGCACTGCCAACAATGCCCACTTCGGGTAGTTTAGGAGTTGTTGTGCTATTTTCCCACAGAGTGGACTTTAATGGAGAAACTCAGCCCTGCTCGACAATAAACAAACAGTAACATTTGGGGCCGCCAGGTCCCCCGTTGGCCGTTTCCATGGAGCACGGCCCCGCCCGCCGACCGGGTGTCATTTCCTTGATCACCAATTATGGAAATTAATTGCGCTGCTGGTAAATTGGCGATTAGGAGCCACTTCAAAGACTGGGCGCACGCCAAACAGCTGGATTATGGTAATGATGCAGTATGGGGGTTGGGAGGGAGGGGTGCTGGACGGGGAGGGTGGAGGGGTGGGCGCGGAGGGGGATACTGATCCTGAATAGCATCAGGACGGGGTGTGTTGGCGGGGGTGGCGATGCGTGGGGGATGGGAGTGTTGGGTGAAGGGCTGGAGCAGAGACAAGGCGCCCCGTGCAAACCCAGCTGAGACGAGGCGGACCTTTGGCCCGACACCCGGGTCGACGGGCCGGGGGATAAGGAGGGCTGCCTCCGCCGGGGTCAACGACAAGGCTGGCTAAGGAACTGTTAAATGCAGACGTCAGGACGATATGATAGATGTGACAGTTTAATACTCCCAATAAACAAAGAAAGAAGCACCGAAACACAAACCCACAGGGAGGGTTGTCCCATTTACGCTACCATTGTCAAGTATCATTCGGTTGTGTTTTTATCGGTCCTTTCAATATCTGTCGTTATTAAGGCTTATTATCTATCAGAATGGAACTTTGTAGCGATCAGAGCTAACTTATGATTGGCAATCATGAAACACGCCGAGCATTTGAAATAAGATGATGGAATAGAAAAAGTAGAGATGACACATGTTAAATGAAATTACGTGCTATCTAGAGCTAGAGATAACACAGTGACCACAAAGATCTGTGCTAATTTCACATTGAGAGTTGTACATATGACCTCAGCGAAACTGGGGGCTGTAGAATAAATTTCGTTCGTTTCTGGTGCTGGTCTGAACGATACGACAACTCCAACGATAAGCGACATCCTGGACGATATTTTCCCATTTAGTGTTGTATGACAACACAGAAGGTATTTTGTAAATGAACATATTTGTATGCAACACCTTTTTAAGAGCTTTAGATTACTCTTATGATCAATACACCTGATGCTTAGAGCACATTAGTTTATACAACACTATGCCCAAAAGGCAATTCACATCCTTTGTCGTTCGTCGTTTATTCAACGGCCCCCTGCATCGTATGGCATACGTGTACACAACGTTAACTTTTGTAAACAACACCTCAATACATTTTATTCTCTAACAATATAGTACTATTTTCTATGTGAGGCTATTGGCATTGGTTTAACAGCATACGTTACCAAAGAACTATACAATTATATATTATTGCAAAATATCTCATGCTTCATTTTCGAAGAAAACCAATTCGCACCAGGTTTCAGAAAAATAATATTATCAATCACCATGATAGTTTTCAATTAATTGAATACAGCTGCTCGTTCTATTAGGCAGCGGCCCGAGAAAAACCTCCCATATGCTGAGTCCATTTTAGCTACCTCTGCGCATGCTTGCCGAGGCTAGATATGTGAACCGCACAGCAAAGGGCATCGGCATTCCAGTAAGTCCCCCATTATCACCCACATGACGGTAAATTCCCTATTATCGCCCTTCTCTCCTCACGTCTGATCACGCCGCCGTGACGAACGAATTAAAAAAGTTGCGAGTGGCCGACGAGAATACCTGCCGCTGATAAATAGGGATCAGGTTCTCCCGCTTCACATTGCTCTTAGTTAATTACTGCCTGGGTTATCTGCTCCTCGTAGGGATGACTGAGTAAAGAGAATAAATTGACTTTGCCGAATAGTGTCAGGTAGGACCAGCCTAGACTTACCATCACTCTTACCCCAACTCATAGAATAGTCAGTTCATTGAATTTAAAGAAATATCTTACTTAAATCATTCAAACGTCTTAGAAATTAAGCTAAATATCATACTTATACAAAATTTTTACGCGAACGGGAATAGACGTCTTTACGCACTAACCCTCCGTAGAAATTTGAACATAAATATCATACTTATGATGATATATTAGGAGTTTGGGTTCTTACATTAGTTAACATCTCCTCTAAAATTGTAGGCCTAATATCATATATCAAAAGGCGGGTACACATGTGTAAATTGGAGTACTTTTGGACTGGCGCAAGTCTCTCTCCGTAAGGTGGTGTAGTGAACTAGAAAAAGGCGTGGCTCTGCTGAGAGACAAATGGTACCGTGAGTCGCTAGGTGTCATCGCCTCAGGAACTGCTCATGTTCTCCTCTGGAGACACTGAGATAAGACAAGCGATCCCCTACCCTGTTTCCAGACCATGAAAGTCGTACCAGCTGCCTTCTCCAAGTATCTTAGAGTATGGAACATTGGAAGATGTTCATAGTAATGAACACAACATTCACAGAAATAAATTAATACGCTAGTACTACAAATGTATCACAATTATATCTACATATATTTACCACAAAGTGTGATTTTAAGATTTTTCTATAACCAGAACAGAATTTTCAATATAGTTTTGGGCAAATTAATTAAGACGAATTGTGTGAAAACAGTGACTAGATCTTCTTATTATTAGAAACATCTTAAATAAAGAATTACAAATCGATCACGGGTGTTAAGCACTCCTATATGATATCATAAATTGACCAGTATATTCAATAGATACAATATTATGTATTACCTATATGATATCATAAATTGACCAGTATATTCAATAGATACAATATTATGTATTACCGTCGTAAATTACATGGCACTTATAGAGAAATATAAATGCATATAACGGGCAGCTAGGCCGGGTGATTAATACTTGTCAGAGCGCGCTCATTCTAATGGAGGGCCCGCGCTGACCTCAGCCATAGATCATGGATTCATTGCCGTACACAGGGAACGCACTGATCCCACGGCTTCCCGCCATTGTAGGTGGCGCTACGAGCACCAGGCGCGCTGCGAGCCGGCGGTTACCCCCTTTAGTAAAGAAGATGGTCAGGCGGATGTAATTTCACTTTTGGCGGTGAGAAGATCGGAGTCGTAAATGATGACAGTAATTCCGGTCGGAACGCCCGTGTCCCGCGCAGTCAATCAGTCTACCAGGCCAGTCTCGCCGAGTAACGCGCGCCAAACGAGACCTCCGCGTGGTCGCCTATCCCTGATTGACGCTATGCCTCGTTTTCACCCCCTCCTCCGCCGTGCTGGAAATCGACCCGCGCTCACCGCAGCGCCCTCTGGACCCGAGTCTCGCGTGAAGACGCGTTAATTTGCCGTCCCCGCCGCCCGGAAGTCGATCCGAGCCGCTGCTAGTGAGGGCCACGCCTTTAGCGTTCCTCACACAAAACATCCGGTTCCGGTCAGATTGCACGTTAATTAGAGTGGGTGGCGCGCCCTGGCGGCGCGGGACTAAAGCTGTGCTCCGTTACCGAGCCCGCCGCAAAGTACTTGTTAACTCCGGCAAATTACGCACTTTGCTCGACGAATCAATTGCATTTACGGCCGTCTCTGACTCTAACCCCGAGACTCGAGCCGGCAAAATACCCCCGAATTAATTCTGGTAATAAGTGTCTATGGGGCGGGCATGGGCACCGCTCAATGCATTCAGGCACCTGGGTGCTCGCGCCTGACCCGCCATTAGGCTGTGTAATTGCCTGTGCCCGCTGTCCTCCGGGAGGCCTTTACTGCAGGCATTGTTCCTTAGCCCTCTCACTTGATCCCGTGTTACCTTACAACTGCCACTTTCCCCGCAGAGCTTATCAATCCTCTACTCCTCAACCCAAGTTCTTGCCCGAAATTATCGATGATTTCCCCAGAAAGGCCCCATTAATTCATCCAGGGTTGGCTATGTATGTCAAGTAAGCTATCTTATTTTGTAATCATTGAGGAGGACTTAGTATTCAAAGACAGTGACTTAGTATTCAAAGACAGTGCTTAGGGCATGTTCAGACAGCTTCAGACAATACACAGATGCTATAAATATAAGGAAAAACTTAAAAAATAGGAACCTTAGGAACAGTATATAAACTGACGGTAAAGGCTAGACAGAAGGACACAATTCCATTTGTATAACGTCTCGTTAAATGGCTATCCATCCTGTGGTATCTTTTCTCCACAACACTAACATAAGGCACTTCGATTAGCCTAAAAACTTACCCAACTGGCGTTGGATCCGATGACGTCATAAATTGTTAGCAAAACAGTGCATGTTAAACGGGGTCCAAGCTCGGTCTTTCAATTGGCAACGATATTGATACACCCTTTGTCAGGGGTTTCGCACTTCATAACAATATGTCGACTGGGCTGCTGACTCACTGCGTGCTAGAGTTCCCTACACACACTCACAGAGATATTCTGTATCCCAACTAGTCGACAAATAGACCGAAGTATCTTATTTTAGAGAATCCCTTTTTACAAGATATCAGACATATTATTTTAGTAAACATTATTAGAGTTAAATCACTAGCACCAAAGGAACGGTGACATGGATATAGTCCCGCCGGCCCATTGTGAAGTGAGTATGGGGGATTCATTGTCAGCGCGCAGTGTCCTCTCCCGTCTCAGAAGGCGGCGCATTCACACGAGCGAGGTGCAGCTATTTGTTTAAACGGTCTGAAACCAATCTAAATACCCCGGCATATCTCACTGCTTTTCCATGCACCAACGCGTTCCGATTGACGTCAAGTGAAGTCTGTGTGCTCTACCCTCACGGGCATTGAGATGGCGGCACAGAGAGCAGTATCAGGCCGACTCACCATGTCGCGCGTCTCCCCGAGGGGTATAGGGGGCGCCACTTGAGCAAACAGAGCGCGGCTGTGATGTGAGCGCCACCAAACGGCGTAACGTTGACCAAGTGTGACGTTCCGTGACGGGCCATGACGGGGCGTGACGGAAGAGGGCATAAACCTTCCTCCACACTATGAGCCGCCGACGTGGGCTTTCATTCTTATACATGTATTTCCCTTTTCACGTTTTATATATTTCAGAGGTATATACAGTTAGGCCCGGCGTCCACCTACAACGATAGAATCGTAGACCTCCCGATTATGCACCGATACAAAATGTCAAAATTGGTGCCATATCGGGAAGGTGCAAAATCGTAGACATATGTCTAGACAAGCCAATCCACCATGCGTTGTATGGGGTTTTTATCGGTGTCTAATCGCAGAAACGTGGTCAACTGCCCCGATATCAGGTAACCTTCCGACGCGATTTTGATTTTTTTTGAGGAGGTGCATCGTAGACCATATTGGTGCCATATCGTAGTAGGTGGACGCAGGGCCTTACTGGTTATCAGACATCTTGTTGGTAGTATATTTAAAGACTTTCGGAAACAAACAATATGAGAGTCCAATGAACACAAAGTGAAGACATTCAAATAACTAGGTGTTGAGTAGATACAGTGTGATGAAAAGTAGGTCAAGTTGGCACGGCGGGCGTCATGGGCGTCGTGGGCATGACGTGGTGGGCGTGATGGACACGGAGGACATGGACAGTTATGGTCTAGGTATATTGGGCATGGCGATTGTGGTCTGATGATGGGCGTGGTGGTTGTGGTGGTCATGGTGGGTGTTTCGGCAGGATGGGTGTGATGGGCGTTATTGCGTGCCATATGTCTTCAGTATGGGAGTGGTAGCAGGCATGACGGACATAGCTTTTATTACCCACCTGATACGGAGTCTCCATACTAAGCCTATGGAGATTACAGATCGCTACTGAGGAGGATACGGAGCTCCGTACCCTCCTAGGAGAATAACGATTTTTTAGATGAAAGTAGTCCCAAACATAACTTCTTAATTACGTTGAAAAGTTTTCTAAAGATCATATTTATTGCTTAAATCTAAAAATAAGTGAGTAATAAATACAACATTACCATAATTTCGATCTGTGTGGCCGTATTCTCCTTGTAGTTGACGCTACGCAATACTCGTCAACTACGCGGAGAATACGGCCACTCAGATCGAAATCATGGTAATATTTTGTATGTATGCCAGCATCTATAGATATGGACATGATGAGCAAGTGAGCATCGTGGTTGTTTTGGGCGTGATCCCCATCTCGTGTGCGGTGTACATAGCGGTCGTGGCTAGCGTGGGCAGTGTATTGGGTGTGCTAGAAATAATTTTTTGTTTCACTTAGAACGGGTTTCAGATTGATGTCAAAGTTTGGCCATAGAAATTTGTGAAACCAGAAAGTACAGGGATGAAACTCCTTCTTAAGGAAATATATCACGGTGGTCCCATCACAGCGAAGGTTCTGTTGATCAAAATCTTATAATAATTCCCATTTCCAGTGAAATATCTCTATTGCAGGTGACAATTGTGGTGCAACCCTTACTGCCAAGGGCTTATATAGAATATTAGAATCACCAATAAAGCAGCATGACATCAGGTTGCTTTTATTGTCCAACTGTCAGACAATATGTTATTTTCTCTATTTCTGATACAAGTTTAGTAAAAGAAAAGTAGATAAAAAAGATAACCAATAACATAAAGAGTATAAAATGCAAAGGATCACACCAAATTTTGATTTGAATGATAAAATGGAGGATCCATTGATCACACACCACCTATTGAGCCATTATCTTGCGGCACGAGTAGCTGGCAAGGCTAGGCCAGTGCCAGCGACCCAATTGATGGTTAAACCATATTGTACAAGGCGGGTGGGTGATGCGCCTACCTCCCCCACTCATCCATTGCCGATGGAGTCAGCTGAGGTCAGGTTACACTGGGCCCACTGCACCCAGCGCGCCAAACAAACCTGTTAACACCTCGCCCGACGCGGCGTGCGCACCCGACGTTAGGCCAGGGGCCGGCGATCGACATGCCAGGTCCTGCTGTAATGGAGACAGTCCTCCCCTAACCTGGTTGGGATATAGACCGTTTACCAGATGGGGGCGGGCTCAATACACCCATCACTATCATACATTGTATCACCCAGTTCACTATAGAATGCCGGGATGAGTGGTGGGGATCACAAGTGTAATGTGATTCGTAACCGAGTATAGAGTTCGTGGCAGGATCAATGATACCACTGCTTCCTTACAAAACTGACTTTTTGTTGTTGTTGAAGTAACTGGTAATGTGGTTTGTAATGCGAGTTCACAATGTTGTCGACATTTCCTGAGGAAAAAATACACAAGAGGCCTAAATGCTTCCACATGCGTATCATGTCAGGCTGTTGATAGTTTGGAGGCCTATATTTTCCAACGTGACCCACTTTTAATAGAATCCAATATACTGACTTTAATTCAGCAGGAATTGGCCTTATTCTGATGTATGTATTGTACATATTTTCAGTGCAGCTGAGTGCATCTCACTGAAGAGAACAATGTCCTAGGATAACACCATCCTGCAGAAAGGTCCTAATAGAAACAATAATGTGGACCATGTAACAGGGGAAAAAGGTTTCCCAGGTCTACAGACTTCCGGGCTTCCCAGAGATGACACTGTTGGCATAAATATTTGTCGTGGGAAAGGATCATACTCAAAGTTATTATTTATTTAGTGTTTGCCCCGGTTTTAGGAAGTGTGGCAAGTCTAGCCAGCATTGATCCACGGTTTACAAAGGAAAATAGCAGCAGTGTTGCGCCTAGACGAAACAGGAACAAAACTGACGTGAGAAACCGACAGAGGGCGGTTGTTAGTCATTGCTGATATTGCCAGCAGCTCGGAGCAGCTCAGCTCAGCTCTACTCGCGGCCACATCAAAGCAGAGGTGTTGATTGCCTGCTTCCATATGTGCTCTGGTCCTAATGCGGAACTCATTTGGGGGTCATTACACGTGTTTATCGTAGGGAAGTCACACCGCCCGTCCCCAGGCCTGCTCCCTGGCCCCCACCCGCCATCCGACCCGGCGCGGTGGCGGCAAACCCACCACTCAAAGCCCGGTAGCGCACTTTGAAAGGCCCGGCTCAATTTCAAGCTCCCCCGGTTGCTTGTAATGTAAATCGGATTGATTCTGCCCGTCTCCGTGGAATTAAACCTGGCGTTTTATCTCTGCAATTTGTTGAAAAGGAAATCAGTTGCAGGCCTGGTGCTTGGTGGGTGTCAGTTAGCGGCGTCCAACGTGACGAGTGATAATATTGAGACATGGTTGAGCTACTTCCATAATCCGGTACAGCACCTCGACCGCTCCTCGTTTTACAAGCGGTGACGACCTCCGGCATACCCCCAAAAAAAATCTATACGAAAGGGTACACTTCCATCCTAATAGAATACCTCTCTTTATGCACAAGAAATATATAGAAATAGAGTCGTCTCTGTTGAGGATGAAATACACACAATTTGTGTATTATAAATATATGTATGTACAGGTATATATATATATATATATATATATATATATATATATATATATATATATATATATATATATATATATTTATATATATATATATATATATATTTGATCAATTTACATGTATATCAACATTGCTAATCAGTAATGGTGTTGATGAAATCAGTTATTGTTCACATAGCTGAAAATTGTCCACGAAGCAAAAAATAGATATTAAACGAACTATTAGAAAAAAAAAATTGTTTGGGCATACGATCCTGGTTAACGATATCAGCCTACTCTATCTAGAACTTTGACAAAGCTGGAGTCGGTCTATGCAGGAAAGTGAAAGCGGCGTGGCAAAACTAGAAAGTTCTCGGGGTCAAAAGAAAGGCTAACTGAAGGCAACGAGGTGCGCACCACTTGTCAATTTGGCCGTCCCGCCCGCTAACGTGATCAGGGGCCGCGGTGGATCCTATTAGATAGGGGGCGGCGGGGTCTTGTCCGTTCGCCCGGTGATTAGACCTGGCTAAAAATGGCATTGTGCCCGTTCGGATTGAAGGGTGAGGATGGATTGAAAGAGGCCCCTCCTAACGCTCGCCGGCCATATGCAGCGCCCGCCGGCTCCTTTGCCTGGCTGACCTCTCTCCTTCCGCGTATTATCGCCCAGGATTGACACAAAACGACACCTAATTGTTCCCTAATTGTATCCAAAGAGTCGAATAGAATCTTAAACGCGTCAGAAAATGAGATTCTCGTTGGTTATTAGGTGAAGGGCGGGATGAAATGGACCCAAATAGAACGGTAATGTGGTGATCAGGCCTGTAGGTCCCTGCAAAGGGGCACCGCCGGCCGGAAGTGCTACCGGAAGCTGCGCGAGGACCCTGTGCGTGGTGGGAATAAAGATGGTGGCTAAACTAAGTAAAAGAGAGTTTTGTTGCTGGAGGTGGACGCTTTATCGTTCGCTCATGCGAAACTTTAGTCAGCAGAGGTAACTCTGTCAAACATCTATACAAACCAAACAAGATCCGTATACAATTACAACATATAATATAATCAGGTTACGGATATAGACATTATATCAATGCACATCTATGCACATAGATATAAAACGATTTAATCTTTATACAATGAAACAAATATATGATGTCAATAATATCACTCACTATGTAATTTATAGTGACCTACTCATCTAAATGATAGAACTAATATTTTGTGAAACACGTCACACTATACATGTAATGGATGAATTAGAAAGATTAAGACAGAGAGATCTTCAGTATGTAGGCTAGTGTCCAAACAAAATCCCAACCATAAAATCTTATAAATGTATGAACGTATTGGGAATAGCCCTGTGAAGTTAGAAAGGGGTAGATATAAGAAGGACGACTATGAACAGGAGTACACAGGAGGAGAATAGGTGTATGGGAGGATGGCTGTATGAGCCGCGTGGTCTAGGCGAACACCTGCAGCAAATAAATCAGGAGGCAAATAGCCCCACCCCTCTCTCCATGGTGCGCTAAGTAGATAAAATGGCTTCTAGTCGGCACGACCAGGGGCTCAAGTAGGAGAGACCAGTGTAATTCAAACGTAGTGTTGCCCCGTTACTTTATATGCCACATGCAGACAACTCTCTCTATTCTTATGGCGGTCTCGAATTCCATAAGATGCTCTCTACCGTTTCTCTTTAGCGTATACCTTCTACGTGTATCTCTTGTCACTGTGGATTGTCAACCCATAGCTTTATATGTGCAGGCTAGCCAGAAAATAAGATTGTTGTTTTCCAGCTATTAAAACATATAGCACTATATTACTTTAGTATCCATTAATGCGACACTTACAAAGGCAAACTGTAAAGTGGTAGAGCATAGTTATTCGAGTTGCTGTTATTCATAGCTATTGATATTTACACTGATAGCTCTCAATGCATTGATACTTTCTGACAACATCGATGGTACATATCCTCTACATAAATAGATTTTCAAAGTTTTCATCACGCTCTCGACGTTTCTATAGATATGAGTATTTAGCGAAAAGTATTATTTCGCAGTAATGAATATGCACACACCCTTTGCCCAACAAGATATACAGAGGAATCTTATAAATCTCAGACCAAGACATTATAATGCTACAATAATCCCAAGCAAGATTGATATCTTGAGATGCGTAAATCAGCTGAAGTGTTAAAGGTTTACTTCATCAACTTATAACACTCCCATGGGGCTGCATCAGTACTTCTTAACGATTCGGAAGGGACAACAGAAATCTGATGAAGACTTATAGATCGTGGTCAATTTTTGAAAATGGTCCGTTTCATAGGGTTCACGTTCGCAACGATAAGGAAGACACAGGAAAACTTGCCATCAATATTTTTTTTGCGCCTGGGAACGGAATGAATGCAAATCATTGTAATAGATTGATGGCCGTTAAAGGGATTGGCGCTCGGGTCGAGATTTATGTGCTCCTCCTGTTGTTAATTTTTCCCGTCGAAGAGTCCCTCCAGGGCGGTGAGACAGACCCTACTGCAGGACTTGACACGCCTGGGGCGGATAAAGGATGGCCGCCTCGCCGCACAAGTGGCACTCAGCCATATGGATGGGAGCTGCTCGCCGCCACAAGCTGCAATAAAGAGCTGCTCCTACTCCATGAATACAATTCTCTGAGAGGGGTTGCCTGCTGAAAAAAAAGAGGGATGGCCGACTCTATAAGAGGGGCTGCATGCTCTAAAAGAGAAGCTATCTGCTCTAAAAGAGGGACTGCCTGGTCGAAAAGAGGGGCTGCCTGCATACTCTAAAGGCGGGACTAGGCCGGCTCAAAATGATGGCCTTACTGCTCAAATAGGGGGTCTGTTCTAAGAGACTGGCTGCCGACGTAAAAGCAGGACTGTGCGACTATAAGGGGGTTCTGAGGTTATAAGTGGGCCTGTGGTTCTAAAGGGGGCCCTGCGTATACTAGAGTTTGTAGCAAGTGCTGTGTGGTTGACTGGAAGATACTGTTGATCATTCCAGACGGTGTTGAGATGTAGGGGTACCATAAAGAGAGAGAAGCATTTTTTTCAGCAATAAATTTTATTCATTTAAGTCTACAGATAGAACTCATTGTTCTGTGCCATGAAATTGCAGGTATACACATGCCTTATACAGTTCTGATTTTCATACTTCTTTGTGTTCATACTTTTCCTCCTTTTTTAAAAATTATTTTCATTTTTATTTTGGTATATTAGTGAGGTTTTCCTAATTCACTGTTGCCACATACTTTTGATCTGAATCAAATATTGGGGATGACGAACTGACCTGGGGAAGGCTTACACTGCAGCATATCTTTGGTATCGAGTTATGTTGCGAAAGCGTGAATTGAATGGAAGGAGAACTGCATATTCGGCCTCTGTCCAGTGTATAGACATGCAAAGTCAGGTGCTAACGACCACCAGGGTGTTCATGCATTGTCGGGTGCACGTCATACATAACAGCATTACGCACGCTATCTGCCCCGCTTAATTATCCTATAAATGATTGACAATATCTATACCGTCCCGTCACTTAGAAGGCCCAATTACCCCGAGTCACTTCTATACTTAATCCAATTGGATTAATCAGACGCCATTTGACCCTTTCTCGACAAGCTATGGGAACAGGTTTCCATTGTCACGTGATAAAATGGGCGTCGAAAAAGACCAAAACAACATAATAGCGAAAACGCATTTGGTTCTATATTTCTACAAATTTGCTACAAATGCTTGATGGCATTCTTACCTTTTTGCGGCAATGCTACCTTGTGGTCATGCAACAAAGACAACCACATGAAGGTATATGCTAGGTGCATCAGGTTCCATCTACCACTACCATGCAGTTACACGTCATTGACACCAACGAGGCCCTGGTGAAGGGATGACCTGATGGCCGAGGCTGCCTTGATAATGATTTCAGTCTCCAGAAGGACATTTTCTCCCTAAATAAACACGTGTAACTCCAACGAGCTCCAAATCATCACTGATTTTTATTTTCCACTTTTCCGAATACATCATTCCACTCCTTGCCGTTCAGACCAATCATTGGCTGTTCCTCTTCCCCCAATCATCCTCCCTAACTCTATAAACCCCTCCCCCTTGCTCCAGTAGGGCCGGGTACAGTGTTATTACAGCTCCTCCAGTAATCCCTAACCATTTATAGACTTGGTGGCCTCCATCTCCGATTACTCCCTCAATTTACTCCACCTTTACCTCTATGGGCACTCCTTGTATGATTGGAGGCTGTTTTCTATATTCACTCACACTTCCATTTTTATACACCCTACACCACACTTGTAATAATTCACACCTTAATACACATAATATTCCAAAACTACTATTACACACATTGTTGTCCCAGATTACTTATCATTTCTATCTTATCATCTCACATTACACAAAACTACTATTACACACATTGTTGTCACAGATTACTTATCATTTCTATCTTATCATCTCACATTACAGTCTGACAGACTGGACTCTAAAAGAATTACATGAGGACATGGTTTGTGAGAAGCCGTTCACAATGGGCAGCAAGAACAGGTCCACTAAATCGATACTATAAAAAATAGAGAAAATGGAAATACAATAGAACCCCACTTAAGGGACACCGCCTGTTATGGGAGATACCGTATAAGGAAATATCTTTGCTCGGAACAGTTCCGTCTATTAGATATTTGATTTCAAGGGTACACTACGCTTCAGCTGTACTGTCAAAACTATTGATATAGTTTCAGTCGAGGAAAATCAATATTGCAAGTTTTATATTTTTGTGTCGATTAAACTGTAGCATATCTTGTATCGTAATCACATGTATACAATCAAGAACGATTGTGCAGGAGCTTTCAAATGCTATTCATTTGAATTTCTTTTAAGTGAGCCGTTTATACACATACGTGGAGTAGGTAGGCCTACACGAGGATATAATATTGCGACTCCACATGATCGCTAAGTGGGAAAATACAACTATATCATGAATTCATGAACGGTATGGGTGTTGTGGAACACGCTTCTCCTTTTTCTCACATCTTAGATATGTTGCTGTTGGCGTGAATGGTGGGTTTAGTCCCTGCATACACCTCACCAGTCCATGGTATACCCGTGCACGAGGTAAAGAAGGGGATTGGGGTCGACACTGGTATAAGCGCTGGCGGGTGGGCGCAGGACGGAAGGACAGCCTGGGGGTGGGGGTTGGGGGAGAGGTTAGGAGGAGTGTGTGTGGTGTGGGGGAGGGGGAATGTGAGGCCAGGCGGGGAGCGGAGGGGCCGGCTTCGATGTCGCCCAGAGCCTGATAAATCGCATTGTTCCCCGCGGATCCCGGCAAGCTGGGATTTCAGCGGGGGCCGACACCATTTTCCTGTCGCTTGGCCTCCATTAATTGCCTGTTCACGTTGACCGCTCCCCGCCACGGCCATCTCGCCGGGGGACCGGGCGTCGGGCGCCGGGCACATTAATTACCCACCGCCCGGGCTCTCCCTCGCCGACACTACCGACAACAATGCTCCCCTTCCGTGCAATTGACGCCCGCAGTCGGTCGGAAAGACATCCCCGTGCTGTGCCATCTGGGAGCGTTCAAAAGAACGATCTGACATGAAAGAATTATTAATTGATCAGGCCGTAATGTGTTCCTCCAGGAGGTGGGTGTCTTCAGGGGCCTTGGACTCGCACTCGGAGGATCGGAGTCCGCATCATCCGCATCTACCAGCATCAGTCCCCAGTTTCATATACAGCACAGGAAAGCGTAGGCTATCTTGAGGTTGTAGAGACTGAATGACTCTCCATACAGATTCTGTGTTAGAGTACTTCTCTATGGGTCTGCTACGAGACTTATTTCAAAATTTCCAATGGCAGATTTTGCTTGAATACATAATGTTAACATCAACAATGTCAGCTGTGACATTCATCCTCAGGTATTCCCAGCATTCTCCTCCTTTTACTTTTTTAAAACACATGTGCTCTATATATGGAGGAGCGTTAAGTTGTGTTTACATTGAACAGGAGGCTAGAACTTGTATTTTAGCACGCCGTAAATAGAACGATGTCACTACATTTGGAATATTTAGTAACATAATGACGCAAAGAGGGATTTGCCCTCACACAAATAGGTAAATGATGAGAAGGGGTCTTCAATAAATCTCTAGAAGGGAATGTGTTTTTTAAAACAAATTCATTTATTTATCCTGGACTTGTTTTAGGCTCGCAGGCCCGTCTTCCTCACAATGGAAGTCGTTTACACACGACATAAACAGTTACATAAGTTGTTATAAAGTGATATAGACTTACATGCATAGTCTTTGGGGCTTACTGCCCAAGAAGTAGATAATTAGCAAGGTGAGTACTCATTCAGTTCAAGTGATTATAAGATGGGATGGGTGTAGTCGTTACGTGGTGAACTCTTTTCCCTAGTCACATTGCGGAGCGTACCATACTAAAAGATGGCAAATGTTCAGAGTGCAGCATGCCGAATCTATATAACATCTACCCCCTACACTATGTCTTTCTCCCGCTGGTAGTATATGGCAGACTCGTGCGTACGGTATGAGATTAATCGAGGAGTGTCTAGTAGTATAGGACAGACGTGTTTGCACCAGGCGATATATTAGAGTTAAATCAGGTATGAGCTTCAAAGGAGCAGAGGAAGTATACAACGGATGCAAAAGCTACATAGCTAGCTCTAAGCAACATCTCTGATCTAAATCCAAATATTCCATATACTAAGAACTGAGTAGATATATCGTCCCCCCAGAAAAATATATATGAGCTTTTCATTCTAAATTCCCTGTAACTGTGAAATGTAACTTCTTTTACTGTTCCCTCAAACCAGTTTTACCCTCATAAATGAGAGACCACTGCGTGGGTCATATGAACTTATTTAAGCCTCCAGCCCACCTTGTCAATGGGGCTACTAATCTTAAGGATAATGCTAATTATCAGATCATATCATGGAGCTCTTAACGTCTTGTCTAGTTAGCACATTGATTTGTTTGCAATTTTGAACGCAGGGAGGTTTGTAGATGTGGTTTATGCATTGAAAAGACGAGTATTTAACAACCCTGGTTTCTTTTATTCAGAAATTTACAAGGTTTCGTATCATAAATCAGTGAAACTCGACCACTTTCTTTGACGTAGATCATTATATAGATTATTGATCGGTCACTATGTTGCCCTAAAGGGTTTCACAAAGGTGCACTTCTATACCTTATACTATGTATTTCTATTATGCTTGTAGAGATTATGTTTCTTGTTTATGGGACTAGATTCAAAAACACCTACTGGAGGCGAACTGTATGTGTTCTTTTCCTAAATAATAAAAGAAAAATTACCTACTCGTCAAAAATGAATAACTAGTCCCTCTTACAGCGTTTATCCCGTACCCCTAATCTACAGGCCACCCTTGCAGTATACAATTCATCTATAGACTACTCTGAGAGACCGGACCTCAGACCCCTTATATATAGATTACCCGTACACACCTCATCTCATACCCCTCATCTAGGCACTAAAATTCACAGCTCACACCTGATATACCACATCTAGAGACAGTCCTTACAGCTCACACCTGATGTACTATACACCTATGCCTTAAAATACTTCAAATACCAACCTCTGCTATGCAAGTGGTAGTTGAGTCGTACCACCATACTGTGCTGGTGTGGCGCCATACCACCACACTTTGAATACTGAATCTGATTGGTTAAGAAAATCAACTGACCTATTTATGATGCAATGGCGCGATGCGATGCGTAAACGGTTGTTACAAAATGTAAACAAAGACGATCGCAAGCAAATAATTACACAAACATATGATATTTGTGGGTAAACATTAAAATATGAACCATAATGATCAAATAAGATTAGCCTAGCGATTTACAACAATCTAACCACAATTATAGGTAGTGCCAAGTAATATTACAACACTACGAGCTCATGCGGTAGATTTAGCCAAAGAAACATGGTACGAGGACCCGTCCCAATTAAGTTAACTAGTTTCCCTAAAATACCACATATAGAGAAGACATCCCTTACAGCTCAAAGCTCATAAACCACATCCAGAGACGACCTTTACAGCTCACAGCTCAGCAACCAAATCTACAATTCACCCTGACAGCTTATACTGCACAAACCACATATACAATACCACACTTACAGCTCACAGCTCACATCTACAAATCGTGCTTATATCTCACACCTCATAAACCACATCTACAAACCTCCCTTACAGCTCTCACCTCATAAACCACATCTACAAACCACCCTTACAGCTCCCACCTCATAAACCACATCTACAAACCACCCTTACAGCTCTCACCTCATAAATCACATCTACAAACCATCCTTACAGCTCTCACCTCATAAATCACATCTACAAACCACCCTTACAGCTCTCACCTCATAAATCATATCTTCAAACCACCCTTACAGCTCTCACCTCATAAATCACATCTACAAACCACCCTTACAGCTCTCACCTCATAAATCACATCTACAAACCACCCTTACAGCTCACAGCTCGATCATAACCCACTTCTAAAACCACTCTTACAGCTCACACCTCATGAACCTCATCTACAGACCTCCTTTACAGCCCACACCTCGTAAACTACATTTACAAACCATCCTTGATTACAGCTCACAGCGCATAAACCATATATATGGGTCAAATTTTCAGAATGTACAAACCCATGAATTTAGGTCATTTTGTAGATAATCATCTGTGAAAGCTTTGATAATTAATATATTTAAAAACAGTTTTCTGCATCTTATCAGGGGCATTCCCAGCTTTACATTGATATAAGTTTGAGGTTGTGTGACAACTCCTTCATTATGCAATAAATCATGAAAGTCTGAAAATGGGTAAAAATGGTCAAAAAAAACAAAAAAACAACAATACCATAAGTGTCATCATATTAAATATTACATTTTCAGCATATGTAAAGCTACTTTTCCTGTGAGCTATATCTGTTTTCTATGCCATACACAATTTTGGGGTGTATCTGGGTATTTTTTCCTGGATTTTTCACAGGTCTGACAAAAAACGGGTTTGTCACTTTTTCACGCGGAACGTCCGTAACGCCATTTTCGTACTTATAAAATGGTATCTAATTTCACGCCTATTACACAACTAACACTTCCTATATACTTCCTAGGGTGTTGTGCAATTATAGGCCAAGTTATAGGCTTATCCATCCAGTATTAAGTGAGTGAGCACAGATGGAAAAACACTTACCTGTTTTTATACTGAACCACCTTTCGCCCGGGACACCGAATGTTTTTCTCAATATTTCTCGAATGCGCTAATATTCACTTCTGTGGTTTTCTACACTTGAAGTATATGTTATTGGCAATATCTAGCCTAAAAATCATAAAGATTCAATCTCTTGTGGACTTGTGAGGAAGGAATTTGTAAATTTTCAGAAAATCCGGAACAACCGAAACTTTTTTTGGGGAAACCATTCCTTCCGCCATAACTTTCGAATTGGAGGGTAAAACCGTTACACCAGCCTCTTGCTTCTTCCAGCGCCACATGAGGTAAGGCAGACATTTTTTTCTCTTCGCAATATTGACTATTTTTGCTTAATCTGTGTGTTTTATGTTCTGAAATTCGTCCGAAACTTGGTGTATACATACATACTACCCTGTATTACGTACCTCTCTTACCTCCCCTGAACTAAACTACCCTTAAAGCCCACAACTGTTATAATTTCATTTACCCCTCATACCCCACCACATCTACAGAATACTAATTAGGACATACCTCATACCTCTAATACACAGATCACCCTTACGACACAAACCTCATACCTTTCCCGCACTGTCCAACCTGCGGATTTGGGGATGAATCCTCTATGGCTGTGGAAACTGACGAGTAAATCGAATCACTGCTGCTCCAAATTAAATGTTCTAAATGAGGTTGTCGGCGGCGATTGGGTTTGGTGTTATGTCCGGTGGGGAGTCGAAGGGCCCTGTGCTGTAGGGCGATCTGCCCCTATTCCCGCCCTCCCCGTCCGTCGGCCCCGCTGATGAAGCCCCGTGGCTGGAAACGGACCGCCCCCTACCCGCAGCTCTGGCTTGGCCTGTCGACGCAGCTTTTCAGTAAAGCCCCAAAATGGATGGCCTTGCAGGTCGATGGGGCGTTGGACGCGACCGCATTTCCATTTTAATTGAATTGTGACGCGCCGTCACACGGGGCCCGCGCCTTATTATATCGCGCCGGTCGCCGGAACCTTAAAGCCCCCAACGCGCGCTGCCTGGCGGACAAATTAGCACCGGAAATAAATAATCGGCGTGGATCGGCGTCCCGATGTCGTAATAGAATCGGCGGCGCGCGTCGGCCGTCATTAGGCTGGCTCTGCGCAAAGCCAGGGCAAATTTGGTGCCCATTTGGTAGGCCATTGGGCTGCAGGAGACCCGCCTTAGAATGCCGAGTGACTCCACTGGGCCACACCTCGCGGCTAGAGCGGCTCAGGCTAGATTCACTCTCCAACCAGAAGTCTAGTCTCAGATTTCCCATAATAAGTAGATCTGTATTAACATGCACTGCATGAAAGAATGGATGCGGTTTTGGCATCCCTGCAGGTATTTTCAGTTATGCCCTTCATGGTTAGCATGGTATCAAGGGTGCCCGGAAGTAGCAATCAAGTTGAAACCATTGTCAAGGGTATATCCATAAAGTAGACCTTATTTGCAGAATTTCGGAAGATTCTAATCCCCACCCCCCCCCCCCCCTTTGTATTGCAAAATGTCCAAAATATTTTACCCTCCACCCTTTATTTTGGACTGGGTCCGTTTGTTGGTACCGCACAGCCCATCACTACTATATAACAAATTCTGAACAGAATGAAAAAAAGTTCTATTGCAAATGCTACAAATACGTATAGTCCAAGCGGCTCCCACTATTGTATGGTATGCCGCTATCCTAAAAAAGGTCTAGTATACGAGACATCGACAGCTGCTGTCGTTGATATTTACAGTCCGCGTTCCAGCTAGATTCACCGGAGGATATATGAAGTAGTCCACAGCTTACTGGAGAGTGGTAGTGCAAGGAGCCTCTGTATGGAGAGTGTCTGGGCTTATCCATACTACAGAAATCAGTATCATCCTAACCACATATCACTCACTCACTATTGACAACCTCTGGAAGGCTGAGATGAACCGTTTTGCCCTGCAGTCATTTCGGGTCGATTTGTTTATAGAGCATTAAAACTCTGCCTGGCATCAATACGCGACTGCATTGCCACGTATTTCTATCTCAAACACGTTAAGCCTCTAATGCCGTGTCTCTACCAATCTGCTCCATTGTGCCTCGTGGTATCCGTGGCTCCACCACTGGCCGGTGGGGGCACCACTGAGCCCGCTTATCTCGACCTCTAGCTGTTTTCTCGACGACCCGGAAGAATAGCGACCCTAAAACCTGGCCGGACGGAGAAAATGAAAAGTAAATGGACATGGTAATTGGCTGTGTTCTTTGAAGTCCTCTATCTCATTCACTGACGGTGTGCTAATCGCTTGTCTGAGGGTATTTGCATGAGTTGCCGTACTCCCGACTCTCAATTGCCCTCGGGCCACAGATGGAAAGTACGAGTTGTTAAGAAGTCATTAAGGTGGCTAAGGGCACGGGGTGGCAGTTTGGAGAGGCCAATTGGTTTGCTGCGGTTGTGTGCTGTGTGACATTCAAAGTGTGATGCTATAAATCTTGACCACAGTAGGTCGATGTTCTAAAACAGCTTAACCTTAACAATACCAGATATTTTGCTACAGCTCTCGAGGATTTATTTCAATCCGCGAGACTAATGTTTATTATTATATACCGGTGCACGAATGTCTCAGGTTTATGCCCCAGTAGTAATGATTTCATTCGTCCACACTGTGGCGTAATATATATAATACTACTCGCTGTACCACGTGACCACTCATTCTCCTATTTAGTGAGTTGTAGAATGGTATTCTTAATGATTTCTAGGTATATAATAATAAAAAGACATAGTGAGTGTGTCTGAATTCCATCTATTCCTCGATATTTTGGTCAGAAATACTCACCTCATCCTTTGAATTCGGTGAGTATTTCTGACCAAAATATCTCTGAACAGATTCCATTCAGACACACTAACCATGTCTTTCTATATTATCTTTTTCTGTACACGCTGAGGAAACATAATGCGCGGGATTAATGGTTATAATCTCTTTTTTCTGTCCCAGGTAAAGAAAAATAAGTCAACACAACGTCATCTGGTAGTTACAAATATGGTTCCTGTGACAGCTGCTGTTGTCCCTGTTGTGTGATTAGTTTAGGGAAAAGTATATCGGCGGGCACGGTTGTTCGTGTTCTTACTTTTGTTGTAGTAACTGCTGTTGCAGGATTTGTAGTGTAGGATCTCTTTTAAGCCACACCAAATATTTCTCTGTTTCTGATAAGACATGGTTTTTCACTGTGGGTTTGCAGTCTTAACCTGATAACAAGTCATAAGTCAGTTTCTCCAACTCAAACGCTGATTTGAAATAGGTCACGGGTGAAGTGTTTTTAGATCCAAATATCACTGTGCAGTACTTGGATATGAAAGCCTCCCCAACATAATCCATGCGTGATACTATGAATTAGTAGAAACCGAACGAGAGTTAGACTTGACAATGTTTATGCCACGACGGGAAGGTCGCCTATTACTACACGAGGCGTAGCCGAGTGTAGTGAGGAGCAGACCTGACCAGAGTGGCATAGACATTGACAGGTCTCACTCGAGTTCGGTTTTGTATTTATCCTACCCCGTCTATGCTTTTGTATTACTAAAAGATAAATATTGAGTCAATGACCAACAGAACTTTTTTCATAGTAGCTGACATCCTGCTCTCTGATTGGTCAATATTGTTATTACTCTAGTGGCATAAAAAACACTTTATGTCACGGCCTGCCACATACAATTTCTCTATGTTAAGTCTATGGCGGTTTTTATTAGGGGTAGGATAAAGCCTCGTATCAGCAGACATACATTGAGCGTGGTAAACAGGACATAACACCCCATGAAGCACAGAATCAAATGATTCAAACAATTTGAGAAATATCAAAGGATTTGAAAAATAATACAGTCACAGAGCTCTACTTACAACTTATGAAAACCCAAAGTCACTAAAATTGTCTTTATTACATAACGACAAGGACAGTTATATATATATAGAATGTTTTTGGTGTTTTTTTTAACTAATGCTGATGTCTTCCTTAAGGTCCAGGCTACTCTATCGATCTCTGGATGATTTCCTACCTACACTGCCAAGCTAAATGCCATGTTTAGTCTAGGAATTTGCACTTCTTTAACCTCGGTATATATCAATTACTATGTGGATTACACAACCACCCGCCACTCTTTCTACAAATTCCCAACCAGCACAACTAAGCCCCCGTGAGGGCCCTTCCAGTCGGATGAGCATGGATCCATGAGAGGCATGCGAATTACAGAAAATCATATTTCTCTTTGTCAAGTACAAAAGAATATATTCCCGTTTATTTTTTCCTGATTCCGTGTAATACCTGAGAATATCTGTGTGGCGACCACCTGTGCAGGCAGCACTCAGAGAAGGGATCCAGAACGCAGCGTCCTGATCCCATCAAAGCGCACAGAGCTAGGCGGGCCGGCCTAGCTATTCTCACCTGTCGTCACCTGTCATCGACTTGTTGTCATCCGTCTCCCAAACAAACAGCGAGTGGTTTCTAAGCCGCGGGGATCTGGTTGGCCGATGAGGCGGAGATCCATGGTGAAACAGCGGGCTCTCACTCCACAATGGGCCTGTCAACACACTCTGATGGGAGACATGGATTCACAGGGTGGCGACGGATCCTGTTGCCCGTGGGGCCCATTGTAACTGCTGATCCGCCTGCTTGTTTTTGTAATATGCTCCCTTGGCCACAATCCGTAGATATGAGCATATATTTGAGTTGGGTGGCCATACGTACCGCCCTAACACCGGATACTCATGTCCCCACACCCACACACATCGTTAGCGCTCCATTGCCTCACCCTCTCTCACAGCTAGGTATTCCTTCTCAGCGTTTCTGCGTATTTTGGATTGATTTATTGAACAATCTGAATACAAACTACCAATCAGTTTAGTTTCTGTGTGATTAATGGACAGTGTTAACTTTGACCACATATACATAATTGTGATAAATACTCGTCTGGGTACACGTATATACGAAGTATTACTGACAAGCACGTATATTATGGTATCCAAATATACGAAGTAAACTGTGTACCCCAAAGAATTGAGATGCATATATAGTATTGCCACTGTCATATAATTATCAAAGTTGGATAACGTAGGTAAAAAAAGACTATCAGGACGTTTGGACTCAAACAAAGACGCTAACATATCTTGGTCGCTGATGGCATTATATTATTTGCTTGGCTACATTCCAGTCAGGTGACAGCTTTGATCTAATTGCCTTTGGGAGTGCTCTGGTCTTTCCAATGATGAGGTCTATGCTCTTCTGGAAGTTGTTTCTGTTCCTTATTTTGGAACACATGGAGTCGACCGTTGATGGGATATTGTTTATCATGATGTTACCCCATGAGTTTGAGTCATCAAGTGTGTAGAAAATTGCCTAGTCCTAGTTTTGGAAATTCCTAGAGATCTTGACCTTTTCAGGCACATCATCTGGTTCAGGATAAAGTTAGGGAAAATGTCCATTATTAGTATATGTTTGCTACAGATGGAGAAGTCCATTCCTGACCAAATTAGCTAGCCATAACTAGCAAAACCAATATAACCGTGTGATGCAAAGTGCCATTTTGATATATATACATGTGAAATATATGATTCGAATAGGTCCAATTCATTAAAGCTCATAGTTGTAACTAATATAATTTAGTAAGGCTGGTAAGGTGATCCTGTTAGGTGTATAAATGAATCCTTAGGTGAGAATTCCCCACAAATATCAGTTTTCTGTGGTTTAATGCTACCTGTGCTTTTCAGAGATTTATGACCTATATAGAGGTTTAAATAAGAAGGCCAGGGAGGAGCTCGGCACAGGCACTGGAAGCACAGGGAGGGGCAGGCAGGAGCCTAAGTAACCCCCTCCTCCTTAACCCTTTCACTACGCTATGATGCCTGGAGGCATTCCCGGGTGTAGTACGCCATGATGCCTGGAGGCATTCCCGGGCCTAGTACGCTATGATGCCTTGAGGCATCATTTTTTGAAATTCCAGTAATTGCTGTTTTCTAATGAAAAAATTGCGAAAATTTTGATAATATTTCCCAAACCCATGTTAGACTCACTAACGGCTAATATCATCAAGGAATTGTTTATATAATGTCATCATGGCAATGTCGATATGTCTAAAAGCGCTGTAAAATGACATCATATATTTGACAATTCCAAAATCACCAGCGTACTACAGGGGTGAAAATGACCCAAGCCTGGCGTATTTCAGAGCATGCATTGTTCACCTGGAAGCGTATTGAAAGGGTTAACGGTCGGCTATCACCCTCCACGGTGGCCACTTGCCTCAGCGCGCTTGCAGCAGCAACACGAACATAAGGCCCTGGTGAAGGGCACCGTACAATGGCAGATAAAGGAACGGAAATGACCTTGAAATGGGTGCCGATTTTGACTTAACTAACTGGACAAAGAATATCAGCCTTAAGAGAAAGACAACAGAGATCATGGCAGCTGATTATGAGGTGCTCGCTATAATAGAGAACAAGGACGGGATGATGGTGCTCGATCAGGATGAGCAGGCACCGGTGTATGTAGGGCAAGCGGAGTGGGGAGCAGCCAGCATGCGACTACTCTTCAGGCTGCTCTGATCAGGTGATCTGGCCAGGGGTAAGGTAGAGGACTACGTCTCCTCTTGAGCTCGCCAACTGGTATGACTGGCCGTCAGTGCTCAACCTCAAAACAAGGTACAAGGAGCTACAGGCACAAAGTCAGGTCAGGTCTGCTCCACGACCTTCCCGTCGTGGCATAAACATTGACAAGTCTAACTCTCGTTTGGTTTCTACTAAAACTCAGCTGGGCCTCTAGGTCATATATGGCGGCAGATCCTTTACTAGATAGGAAAGGATGATGGCATTGGGAGCCCCCTCTCACCACACAAGGGTGACCTCATCAATGCATGCTGACATATATTGGTGGTTAGATTTCTTGGCCATGTTCAACGGACTAGTCCCGCCTTTCTATCAGGGGCTGGAGGAGTTTACAATGACCAGTTGTTTCATGTTCTGTGGGAAGACTGCCTGGATGTGAAGAACCTGCCAATAGATTATCTGGAAACCTTAGCCCTGGAGCCAGCGACCTGGCTCTTCTGCCACCAATAAAGTAACAAACTGGTAACGGTCTGCACAGACAACCGAGCAGCATTGGTTATTATCTCACCCCCGGTACAAGTTTAGCCATAGGAATAACATTAGAAAAATATACTAAACGATCACCATGGTAAAGTTAAAATCCTACGCCACGGCCGTGGCGTAGTGGATTTGCTAAGTATATTCTGATTATTCTGAAGTTGTGATGTTATTTAAACGATAGAAAGGGGTAAGATAAATCCAGAACCACACTCGAATCGTAAAATAGACAATACTCTACTCGTTTGGCTGTGCCATAATCGTCACTCGGCTTTGCCTCGATGACGATTGCGGCCCAGCCAAACTCGTGGAGTATTGTCTATTTATACGATTCTCGATGCAGTTCTATATAATTATCAACAAGGGGTGTGCCTGGAACCCCCAAGTAATGTCCAGTCTGGGAGAGATTTTCTGGTTATTGGCACCTTTCAACTTTAGGCTAAAGGCAATCTACTACCAGGGCCGGTACAATAGGAAATTACTTGTAGCCTTCTATAACTTCTATGATCTCACACCAGTCCTGGCGAATCAGAATCACTCCCCAGAGACCCAACCTTTCTGATCTACCTAACCCTTACCTTGGCTTTGGGAGGTGTGATGTATGTATTAAGAATATCACAGGGTGCTTCCTAACAGGTCCTCGCTCCAGATAGAGGTTAAGGCCTAACTGTTTGGACTGCCACCCCCAGCGTTTGAACCATCCCCTGTCTTCGTTTGGACTGCAGTGTCAGGCTTGAAACACCATAGGACTCTATGCTACAGAGGTCTTTTCTGAGGATTGGGCTTCTCCATGATCTTCTACCACCCCAGCACTGGAGGAAAAGACACTGATGACTGCTACCACTACTTGGATCATCTATATCAACAAGTCAAGGAGACATTGAACAATAACTGAAAGTGATAGACTGTGAGTACTGCTTAGGCCACGAGGACTTATATCATATGTACACTACAGAAGTGTATATGATTTTGTATGTTGATGAGAATTGTTATGTAACTGTATACTTTGTTATAATATATGTTATTAATACATATCTGTGTATGGTTACCTGTCTTCTTCATTTAGTATCGAAGATATTCTGAATTATCTTTTCTTGTCACTGGATTATCTAGTCTATAGGATTAGGCCTTAGCTACTGTACGTGACAGAGGACACAAAGCACTAGCGCCTTGGCACTCTTTAAGTATCTACTTATGATTATGAACTATTACATAACTTTGCATAATGGTTGTGATTAATAGATTAATAGATTATTGCATATCATTTAATCTTACATAACAGCTTTATTAATGAGTTATCATGTTTTATATGTCCACTTATAGTTATCTACCCTAATGTAAGGTCTGGCACGGCGCGCACCCTTTTAGTAATAAATACATTTTACTTCCACTCCACGACTCCTTATTTAACCTATGGATGACCGACCATAGATCCTTGGCTAGAACTCTCATACCAAAAGATGTAAGACAACATTAGATAATAAACCTGGTATGAACGTGATAGGAGCAAAGGTTCTCGTTCTAGTTTGTATACATTATTCAATGCACCCAGACTCTCTCTTTAGAATATGACACAGAGCCTTTATAGCTCTGCATATTCAATGTCTGGAATACATTAAAGGCCATGGCAAGGGGCCATCCATGAAGCATGCATGCAGAGAGAGAAATGGGGTTACACAGATTTTGAAATTGTTTACACAACCCTTCTTAAACCCATTTACGGCAGGCACGTGGGTCAGTTACTATATCGGTGCATTACCCTGAGGAATGATTATGATTACGTCTGGGAATAAATAGTGCTGGGCTGAGACCCTAACAGTATTGAGTTCATAGCAGTATCCAGTTCACCGGTACCGAGTTGCATGGTCGTGAGTCCACCATATACCTTCTCAGGTGGTGATTACTTAAGTTCTCCCCCAATATGGGAAAGCTGTGTTCCTTTCACATTTATGCCACCAGAATAGTAACAAATGCCAAATTAGCCAATGATGATTTTAGGACATCCCACTCTTAAGAATAGCTTCATTGTGAAACATCTGATCTTGACAGGACAAAGGGCTGCCACATGAATATAATATTACCGTGACACAAATTTGAGAAATTGCACCTTTTGCCTCATTGACAGAAATCATTTTGAGTATACAGCCCTCTGTTTCTGACATACAACATACTCAACTAGGAGAGAAACAATGAATAATCTGATGAATTGTCACCTTTTTCTTACTCTCACTTTTCCCACATCCCATCACTACTTCTTTTTATTCATTCCTATTCTTATGTAATAACACTTCCCGCTGCACTTTCATGGATAGTTGGTCTCATCCAAAACATCAGAATGAAGAAAGGACGTTGTTGATAGGTTCCTAATGTTCCCTGGTTCTGATACTCACCTTGCAGGAGGAAAGATAGGATTTGAGCATTATAGTGACCAGCATGTCAGGACATCAGCTTTTTGTATTTAGAATAGGTACTAATATCACATTTGGTGCTTGTCCAACCATCTGTAATAGTTTTACCGGTGGGACCCATCATAAGTTCTCCATGTCAATTCTCAGCAATAGGGTCAAAACCGTCTCCCTTCACGTCAGCTATACTCTCATTGGATTCAAATATGGGGGAATTTTCTTTCAGAAGTAATTTTGAACTGAGGTTCATTCTGAATCAGTTTTGGAATAATTGTAATCAAGTTGCACCTTTTCAGTGTGACGTCTGCCTCAGACCTTCCAACAGACGGAACCAACATAAAGGGACATATGAAAATGCAGAGGCTTCAAACCCGAGCACCAAGAATATTGCTGAGGGATTATTCCATAATGCACACTATAGACCAATTACATGATATGACCAAGTAAAGTTATTAGAGCAGAAGAGACAAGAATTAACTTTATCGTATATTAAAAGGAATCTGTATAAAAGAGCATGGAGAAATAACTTCACCAGATGGAATTTGGCCTCAGGCATCTGATGAAGAAGTGAATCAGGTAATCCTTTCTTTTACAGGAATTGCACTCTGGTGGGTTGACGTTACTTCTCAATTTTCATAATGAATCTCCAGAAATATCTTTTTATAGGGTAAACCCTACGCAGCTTGGAGCCCTCAGTCCCTACCAAAGATATCCTATTTTGTGAGGTTTTCTGCTTCACGACTTAAAACTGAGTATGACATACACAACCATCCAGACCCATGGTATGACTTGTGGGGTGGTCCACTTAGCGGGGTGGTCGCATATCGGGGTTTTACTGTGTATTATGCTTGTATATATATGTATGTGATGAACTATTTTCTGAGTGATCACAGAAAAATGATCGCATCTGCATCTCGTGCTAGGAACAGCACACGCCGCCTCCTTCTCCATACCCTGCTCACCGAGGACCCCGCCATCGACGCAGGCTCACAGAATCGCCCCTACTCAGTATCTCCGTTTGCATCTCTGTAGAACGACCCGCCTTCTAATATGTGGTCTGTGTGGTGGTGTGACCTCCACGCCTTCTACCAGCCCGCACCCCCGCCCTCCAGCGTCCGCCCTGGAGAATGGCGTGATCCAAGGCGTCGGCTCGGCCACCAATGAGGCCCTGGAGGGCGCGACGCAGGAGATCTGATAGCGGTGTATCAGTGTATTAGATAGCGGAGGGCCCGCGCGGGCTATCACCAGCTGAATGGTGAATATTAAGGCAAAGCCCTGGATCTACCGATATCGCCACATTTAACCTTGAGAGAGTGGCGCCAGTATAGTGGGCGACGTCTCCAGCTACCCACTGCATGGCCCTGAAAGACCTCGTCTGTCATGTTTCATAAGTGTTTGCTTATGATTCCAGACTCATACAACTAGGCACACACTCGTATGTACCACATACATTTATCATATAATTTAATGACTTTTGTCTTATTTCAGCCTGTAACAATTACTCTTATGATAGTTGAATATTATGTTTATGTCTATGTTTATATATATATATACATATATATATATATATATATATATATATATATATATATATATATATATATATACATATATATATATATATATATATATATATATATATATATATATATATATATACACACACACAAATATATGTTTGGTATGATATCTTTAATTCCATATCTTGGATTTGTCTTTCATGTAAACTCTGTTAGGTCTTCTTGTTTGCTCCCTTCTGAGCTGCGACTCGACAATACTCTCTGCAACGACTGTAGTTCGGTCCCGTCGCGTTGGGAGTGGTTGGTCAACTGACGATTGTCTACAATCAACACTGTTCGGGTCGTTTCTGGGCGTATCTTTGGTTTTTAAAGTTACATTAGCAGGTCTAACAAAATACGTTATTAATAAATGGCACACTTTCTACTTAACAACTGTAGGATGATCTCCCATATCATATTGTAGATGGATTTCAAAGTCGAATGAATTTCAAAGGTAAAAACTATGCTTGAAAGAATGTTAGATCACAACGACCAATCGGGCTCCATTAAACGATCGGTGACTGGATGTGCAAGTTGCACAATGGTGGAATGAGGCAGTCACTATCTACTTTCACAATTTCCAACTTCAATGTGTGCACAAGGGGATAAACTGTTCAGGATATGCAACTGCATGCATGCAAATTTTGAAAGAGTATTTTGCGAGGACCAGGAGTAGTAGAAATCAGGTCTCAGAGATATCACCAGACTTAATGGCTTAAACAAACTGCGCGATCAATCTTCAACACTTCTCCTGCTACACTTCATCACACCACCATCCTATACCTTTTTTTCTGCCCTACACTTCACCACACCATTCAAAACTTCTTCTCTTGCTCTACATTTCATCACACTATCCAATACCTCTGTCACTGCTCTACATTACATCACACTCTCACTCAATACCTCTTTTCCTGCTCCACACCTCACCGTACCACCCAGTACCTCTTCTATCACTCTAGATTTCACCAGGCTATCCAAGACTTCAACCCCTGCTCTACGTTGCATCACATTTTCATCCAATACTTCTTTTCCTGCTCTACACTTCACTACACCACCCATTACTTACTATCCTGCTCTACAATGCACCATACCATCATCCTATAATATTATCCTCATGCTCATCCTATCCTCATGTTCTACAATTTTCATCACACTTTCATTTAATAATTCTCCCTCTGTTTTACATGTCATCACTCTTTTATCCAATATCTCTTGTCCTCCTCTAAATTTCCTGACATTTTCGTTCAATACCTCTTCCCCTGCGCTTTATTTCATGACAACATTACCTCATGCATTTTCTCTACATTTCATTACACTTTCATCTAATACCTCTTCTTTTTCTCTATATTTCATAACACCGTCAATTATCTCTAATTCTCCTCATTTTACTATGAACACCTCTTATCCTGTTATATATCTATACGCCCACTAGAGGGTAGCACAGCAGGGCAAGATCACTGCAAGCAACCTCCTCCTTTCCCCACAACCTCACTTCCGGCCACCCCTCCAACCACTCCTCCCCCATCACCCCTTCCCCATCACCCCTCCCCCGGTCCCCAACCCCCGTGGGTCCCAGCAATCGACACGGCGACCATCGTGTCGCCTTTTTTTCTTTACCGCCTTGTTGTAAATTTCTGAGGAAGATTCCCCGGCGAAAGGGAGCGCTCTCCAGAGTCCGGCGCCAATAATCTTCCTTAATCAACAAGTGTTTGGTTGTCAGGGGCAACGGGCCGACGCGCCCGACGCCCAAATTAAGCGATCGTTTGTCGGCGGTGTCGGGCGGCGCACGCTGGTGCCGGGCGGGGGCGGCGAGGTCGACGGTCGATCCTCACGTTGGTGCCGGTCAGACACCCGGGAGGGGCTTAGTGCGAGCCTTGGAGGCCCAGGAGGAACTGGGGGGCGGCCACATTACCCGACGATATTATCCAATTTCACCTATGAATTATACAAAGAGAGGGCTTTTAAAGAATCATTTGGCGAAACAACTCGCCTGCACGACCGGCAGCGGGGGACCTCGGGGACTGCGGACGCCGAAGCGGCTTAATCGTCGGCTATTGAGCGCGGCGGCGCGGGCAGCAGCGGCGGTCGGCCGCCAGGGGGCACGTTACCTTGGAAATGCCCTCTGAATTATTCACTCGATCAAAATCGAAAAGAAAACCAAAAAGGATGCCAATCGCGCGCGGGAATGGAGGTCTCTCCGCGCGTCAGATCACTCAATTTGGACGCCCAGGTCTCGACGCCCCCTCTGGTGGCGTCGCCGCGAGCCGGCGGGCAGGGCGCGTCCGCACTTAATCGTTGTTGAAAATTAAGCGTAAATATGAAGTGTCGGGGGTAAATCGACGAGGGCACATCAATCTGAGAGCGGGCACATTAAAGGCCGGTTGTAGGCTTCGCCGTAGCACCGGCCGGGGATCTAGGGCGCTCGGGCGTTCAGCGCGACCACGGCCTGTGAAATTGAACAAATTTCCTGAGGAGCAATGACCGTATGGCTGTAAAACAGGCCGGTCGCGAGGAGGTGGGTGGAGGGAAGGAAGGAAGGCCGGAGGGTGCAGTAGGAGGGGGCAGGAGGGGTAAACGGGAGGGGCGGTGTATGGCTGGGGCTACCTGCCCTACACAACGCGACTATAATGGCCGACTTGGTGGAGACTGCGGAGATAGAAGAACTGAGAGGCACGGTTAGACAGGATCGCCCTACTCCCAGATGACCTATCTCACCCCTTCCCGCCCCCTCTCCAACCCTCGACACTCAGCAACGAGCCCCCTCCTCCTTGACGCGCGTCTACAGGTCAGTCTAGGGTCGGTCTTGCCTCATGGTTTACCCATCACCTCCTCTCCTCCTGCGCTGACTGGTGGGGCTGTGTGAGTGCGGCCAGGATGCCCAATGATCTGAGAGGTGTTATGATGTTAGTTCAATACAACCTATGATAAATGTACAATGGTTTGAGAGGTGGTATTATCTCACCCCTGGTACAAGCTTCGCCATAGAAATAACATTAGGAAAAAACGATCACCCCCGTAAAGTGACGATACTACGCCACAGCTGTGGCGTAGTGAATTTGAGATGACGTCATATGGATTCGCTAGGTGTATTCAAGCTGTTCTGATATTCTGACACTATCTAACATCATAGAAATGGGTGAGATAAATCCAGAACTGCACTTGAATCGTAAAATAGTCAATATTCCACTCGTTTGGATGTGCCATAATCGTCACTCGGCTTCGCCTCGATGACGATGCAGGCACATCCAAACTCGTGGAGTATTGTCTCTTTATCCGATTCTCGATGCAGTTCTATATAATTATGTTATTTCGATACAACGTGTAATAAATGTCCAATATTCTGAGATGTGGTATGATGTTATTTCAATATAACGTGCAATAAATGTCCAATGATTCGAAAGGTGGTATGATGTTATTCTAACACAACCTCCAATAGGTGTCCCTCGATCTGACGGGGTGGTATGATGTTAGTTTAATTCAACCTGTAATAGGTGTCCAATGGTCTGAGAGGTGCTATTATGTCATTTTGATACAAACTATAATAAATGTTGTTGAGAGACGTTGTTATTTCAATACAACTTGTAATAATGATGTCAAAAGATCTGAGAGGTGGTGTGTCATTTCAATACAATCTGAAATAGATGCCCAATGGTGTGAAAGGTGGTATGATGTTATTTCAATATAAAATGTAATAGATGTCCAATGAAATGAGGGGTGGCATGGTGTTATTTTGGTATAATGTGTAATAAATACATAATGATCTAAAAGGTGGTATGGTGTTAATCTTATACAACCTGTAATAGATGTCCAATGAAATAGGAGGTGGTAAAATGTCATTTTGGTACAACCTGTAATAGGTGTCCAATAGATGGGATTGTCTGAATTATTAATGAAATCATAAAATGACCTCTGAGACGGTATGCTGTTTTTATGATATAAACGGTTTTTAGATACCAAATGATCTGGGCGTCGGTATGATGGTATCCAGATAGATAAGAATGTCATTGATATCTATACTGCAAAATTTCTACAAACCCTAGACCAAATAGATCCCAATTTTTAAAAATGATGCTAGGTTAGGACCATGAGAGACTTCTTAAGATCTTTCTCTACATACAAAGAGTATAGTGTTACAAATAAATGTGAGGAAAACACGAACAGAAAATTCCATTTTTATGCAACATTTTCTTTATAAATTTATTACCCGACAAGTTGTGTACCACATACAGCGACATGTGGGTCATACAGCGATTAACACAATTCCAGTCATTCATTCTTGTACATATTTACAAAATACTGGCGTCATGTCTTGGGCCATCTGCTCTATTGAGGCCTATTGCACATTCATATACAGCTATATACATATTTTTACATAACGAGTGACTATCTACATAGCATGGTTAGGCAGAGCAATCCTTGTGTTTATAAACAGTGGCACTAATTCAATTATCATCAATGTAAGACCATCTACCTTGGACCATGATGTTAAAAATCTGAATCGGATATACAAAGTCGAGTACGGAAAAAGCATCGTCATTACAGAATAAATATAATTCCCGACTCTTTGAAAATTATATTATAAAATCATTTCAGTTGTAGGAATTTATTGAATACATTATCGTGCCTCGAAGAAGACCAGGAGAAGAACCAGTGGAAAGAATTATGAAATGGACTACGACCCTCGAAGGTCGCAATAACGTAAATATACGTAGCCTACCTCCATCTGACCTGAATTGGCCAACGATAAGTCTTTATCATAATGACCTTCATGCCTAAACAGCACATGAGAAGTTTTAAACCAATGAAGCCTGCTATGAATGAACGGATCTACCGATAAAATTTTCAGGATACGCATTTAATTGTGGGGCAATGCATGCCAAGGTCATTCTTGACGTTATAGATTTCAACGTTAGTTTCTCATGGCTTTATTTACAGAGATAATTACCCCCAAAGATATGGATGATATTGTATAACGTATAAAAATAACCCCATATGATACATAGTTTGAACACATAATTGCCATGTATTCTTCCTGGGTAATGAAAGCTGTGATTCATGTCCCATATTGTGATTTGGCTTAGTTTAAGTACAGTAATTATAACTATGCTCCTATGTAGAAATTGCTAGTGCCGGGAGTGGCGGTTCAGACAGTTTGTGTGAAGTACGGGTAGTATATTTGGTGGTGCCCACTGGAGAAGGCCTGTGAGCGCGGGTCCCTGGAGCTGAGGCCGAGGGACATGAGATTGGAGTGATGCTGGAGGAGGGGCGACAGAGGGCTTCCCAGCAACAGACCATGGTGGCCTCCGTACCCCGCACCTAGCGGGCCGAAGGAGGTCAGCGAGGGGCTCACTGCGGTCGGGCTATTAACGTCCATACCAGGATTCTGCTTCTTCCACTTGGTTCTCCGATTCTGGAACCAGATTTTGATCTGGGTTTCTGTCAGGTTGAGGCTGAGTGCCAGGTTGAGTCGCTCGCACACTGACAGGTAGCGCGTCGTTTTGAATTTGTTCTCCAGGGCCACGAGCTGCTCGTAGGTGAAGGCGGTGCGCGCTCGGCGAGGCTTGCCGGCCCTCGACTCCGACGACGTGGAGTTCTTGTCGCCGTTCTTGTCGCCATCCTCCAGATCCGTCTGGTCGTCCTCGCAGTCGTTCTCAATGTCGATCTCGTCCTGGCATTCCTCGGCCGACTTCGGTGACGTCATTTCCGAATCCGACATGACGTCAGAGGAAGAGGAAAGCAGGCTGCCATCGCTGTGAACTTTAGAATCGGGTCCTAAAATGAGAAAAAAAAGAAGATCAATGTTAAACTTGAATCAAGAATTAAATCTTATTGGCAGAACTCAAGATTACGATTCTCTTTCAATGATAATGACGAGAATTTCTACTTCAAGGTCAGTATGTCATAAATTGAAAATGTAGCGATCCTGAATTCATATGTTTGTTTACATCATACGTTATCATGTAACAATTTTGCAGAAAAATACATAAGGATCTAGGTATGATAATATCCGTAAACCACTCAAGGAAGTTGAAGTTTGTTGCATTTTTCCTTATTCGGTCGGATAATAATACATTCAGAAAAAGGAAGCAGGACCATCTTTACATAAGACACTATGATGCTGTCACTCAGAGAGAATGTTTTATACTAATATGTACATGATCTCACCCTTGGTACACGTTTTGACATAGGAATAACATTAAGAAAAAACACTGCAACAATCACCCCCATAAAGTGACAATAGTACGCCATGGTCGTGGTGTAATAATTGTAGATTACGTCAATCTACGTCGACTGGCCAATCTGCGGCCAGGATTTGAACAAGACTCAACATGCGGATTTTTTTTTATATCCATACGATTCTCGATCCAGTTCTTTCTAAGTATTGTGGAACCAATTTGTACAGATATCGTTTCCACTAATAGGCCTACTCATGATCTGGTAGAATTAGAATAACTCGACATGTGGAAACCTAAAACATATTCCATACAGTGTGATTCTATATATGTACCTAAATGTCAACCACTTTGGGATGCACCTGTTTCCTTATGTCTGTTTTGGTTATATAATTGTTGATCACTGACATTATCTAACGGTACTGACAGGTGTAATGATCTCATTCTGGACGATTGTAATTGACGCGTTAAGGTCGAAGGAGGGAGGGCGGTGTGTGGGTAGATCGAGCGGGCCGCGCCAGTCCTATTAACCCCATGCCTGGGGCCGTCCACCGGACTCCGGTGCCGGCCCCCACCACGCCAACGCCGGTGCTGATCAATGTTTCATCCAGCCACGTCGCCCCGCCCCGCCCCGCATAACAAGTTTAAAGTGGGCGCTGTCGCCGTGTCACTTAAATCATGTTACTCGCCCGTAATGCCATTGCCGGGCGCCCGGGCGCCTAATTAAATTCCTCTGCGCCGAATCATCCCGGCCTCCACCGCACTTTTAGTTCATTTTGCGGCAAGCGTTTAAGCCACTTTTTCAGCGGGCCGGTGACGGGCGGGTGGCGGACGACTCACGCCGACATCATAATGGATTAGGGGCCGACCCTCATACATCCTCCCTGCTAAGTACGCCCCCAAATTAAAGGGGCACCTTCGTCGCCAAAGTGCGTCCACATTTATTTCGGTCGGCGTGTAATCTCCCATCCCGACCGGGTCCCGCGCCCCCGATCACTGCCGCTAGAAGTCCGATGCAATTTGGGAATAAACCCGTTAGCGCATCGGGTCGCCCTGCGGTCCGTAAGTTCATCTAGACAGGACGCTATACGCGTTCTCTCCCCTCCGCACATTTTACCGGTGACAGCAGGCAGAGCTTCCTCAGTCCTGACCATGTCTACAGTCCCACATCCTATTAGTGGCTTGAGTAGAGGCAATGGCCACTGCTTAAACCCCTTTCCGTCATGACAACTTTCTCTGTTCTATGTTAAATGTGGATCTCAAGTATTCACCTCGTGACGGAAAAACGGGAGGGAACGGGTAAAACACGGTCTAAAAACACTACCTGTGGGAAATCTCCTGTCCATTTTACTAACAAGGCGATAGATGCTTAGCCACTTCATGATATAACTCGATTATCTCATTGGTTAATGGCATGCGGTGCTTAAGTCTCCACATTTGTCTGTTCATGCATCCATTATTAACGAATCCCCCTTAGAACCCCAGTAGTATTAGTAATTTCATTATACACATACACCATTTAGTATGTAAGTAATACAATCTATCGATCGGTTAATTCAATTCTACGATGGATGAATTTAATCGACACACTGAGACAATGCTGGCACGATGCCCTCTATAATTCAATATACTACAGCGTACTTAATCTAACACTAATTCATTGCCAATTTGGCCTCCCACACACTTAATCGTTATCCCTATTGTATATAATTATGCCAACTGTAGCAAATGTCTGTATTCCCACTCCATTTCCTCCAACATGGGAAGATATTTCTGTGATTTATTTGTATTCCATATTAGTCAGCTTGTATATGTTATTATAAATTATGATACAAGTAAAATCAGCAGAATGTAAGCAACTGACTGGTCGATCATCAAAACCAAAAGGTTGATGCTGAGGTGAGCAAAAGAAAGGGTCGGCAGGTGGCAGTGTCACCTCAGTCTGTTGACCAAACCCAGGGGGTGGGGGCTAGTGATAGCGACACTGGAAGGCTCCCCTACATACACACCTGACCTTGCGTGTTGGTCTATTACCCCCTCCCAGATCGATATATGCATGATTTAGGCTCTCTTTATGCAGACATACACATCAATATATGTCAGCAATTACCCATATGGCCCAGAGAGACCTGAGATGAGGGTTGGGGGCGGGTGTTCATCTGACCATACATGCCGGGGGTGGGGGCGGTATCGTGTCGCCCGGATTGGATGACCCGGAGAAAAGGTCACGTGGGAGAGGGTCGGCGTTCCCCTGGTGTCAGCAAGCGCATTTAACCTGGGCCTCGTTTTTGTCTAATCCCACCTTTTGGTTGGGTGTTCATTCCGGCAAGTATAGTGCTGATTACAGCAGACTGTAGGGGAGGGGGTTTCCTCCGATTATATCTAGTCGGGAAGTATGAAAATATTATCGAAAACAGGAACATATGTAGGGCCTACTTGTTCTAAACATGTCCATTCCGGTATATTTATTTAGGACTCAATGTAAGCTGACGCTGAAAACATGAGAAAGAGCACGAATTATACCCGACAACAAAAATATCACACGAAGCCCACATTGCCTCCCTTTCTCAAACTCCCCAGCTTCAATTCGAAAACCACTGAGCTCAATTGCTCAGCCCTAATTCAAACAACAACAGCCCAGGGGGCTTAGCACCAAAGTCTGATTATTGCTCAATTGTGGCGGCGGTGGATTGTAAACCCGATGTGCGCCGCTGTGAGCCCCTTAAGTGGCGGGCAATATTACAATCTGGTTAGCAGTGCTGAGTTTGGGCGGCGGGGCGGAAAGGGGCTGGGCGGGGGGCTGCCCGACCCGCCGGTCCCTGTTTGTGTAGCCATGATTGGTGTATCAAAGAAGCCCGCTGTGCGTTCGGCGCCGCGCCGCTTAACAATATTGAAAATTGTGATATAGACTTAATGGAACTTGAATTGAATTAGTGAGCGCGTCCTTCCCCACCTCCACCCCCAGCAGCCCCACTCTGTATTACTACTACCTCATCGTCTCCCCCTCCCACTCCACCCCTACCCCGCCCATTGACACCCCACTACACAGCCTATCACACATCCCAGCACCCATACAGATGTCTCTCGGCATGCCGGTAATTGCCTGGCAGCTTGACGAGGTAGTAGGCGTTCCGGTGGCAGTGATACCTGCCTGTTGTATAGAAGCAAATCCTGTAAGGAGTCTCTCTTACCTTAGTATGTACAGACATCAACGTCAAAATATACCAGAGTGTTATTTGGGACTCTTAGCGTGCTTCATTCATGCCCTAATGCACACGGCTTTTTATTCGTTTTACATTATGTCAAACATTGGCCGAGTTTTGGGGCAAATCATATTATACTTTGAGAATTTTTTTTTATTTTTTATTCAATGAAAAGATTTACGACATACAAAGTTCACCAACCAGGGGTGCTCTTCCACTTCCAATTTAATCTGCAGTCACCCTGTTTGGTCATCATTTAGAAACTATAGGTATTTTCGGTTGGCAATCTCTTCTGACCGGTAAAGGTTAGCATAGGGTAAATATCTTTTCTTGGAACATTTTTTGTTTATTAGCACTTAAGAAGATGAACATCGTGTAACATAATGCACACTGACAAGGTGAGACTGGTCTGTCCATTGGTTCTGCTCGCCTCTGTACATACTCTGACAGGCAGTAACTCAGATAAACACTTATAGTTATACCTAGGGCCAGGCTATCGCCTACTCCTTCAGCAAAGACGGTAAATAAGCGATCCTTGACAACATAAATCTCGACTTGTCATGGTACCGCTGTAAGCATAATGTTTCTACATGTGAGAAGCCAATTCTTATATTGTTTACTTCGCTGGGCTGTTTGTCTTCCTAGCTGCCCCTCCTCACCATTCCCTAGTTTCTTTTTTATAGCATTAGTTATTTACGTACGCCGACACCATTTCTTGTTGCTGAATTTTCCTCGGGGTGTCGTGCTTTAGATTCGGGTGACTAATGGGCTAATCAACACGTTATGAACGCCCCTGCCTATGCTCGTGTATGACCGATGAACAATCAGAAACTATGGCAGAGAGACAACACATAAGAGATATATCGTCTTTGCACAGGAGGGAGGGGGCGGGGGTAACATTCCTCGGTGGATGGGACGATAACACCAGAGCAGAACACCCTCTGTCCAAGCGGAGCCTTCGTGTATCAATGATAATTTGAAACCACAAGAACTCCGCTTGCATGAAGAGATGACAGACGACGGCAAGCAAGTGGAGACCGCCTGGGTGGGAAATCAACAGGACGCTGACGTGACTGGAGCAGACGACAAATGGTTTAATTGCTTCAGTTGAGTTTGCCGCGCGACGTCACGCAGCGCCAAACACGGGGAGCATGCAGTGAGCTGATTGGCTGCGACTGCGAGTCTCGGCAGATGAGGAGCCACACACAAATAACAGGCAGGTCTCCAGCCAGCTCAGGTTGTCTGCAGCGACCCCTGGTAGGGAGAAGGGCAGGAGTGTATCGGGAGAGGGATCTAAGAGAGATATGTGTGTGTTACCACTTCATTAAAGTCCCCGATGGGAGACAGATAGTGGTGCTTTGACGAGTAGATATGCACCAAGGCTGTGTCTAAATATATTGCTTACGGGTCAAACAAATATAATAGGAATATGCATGTATGCCAGATCCTCGATTTCTAGATTTTACATTTGCAGTTTATTCGGAATAACATCTTTTAAATGAATGTTGCTGTACTTACTGAAGGAGGGACAAATAACTTGCCTCAATTGCTAGGTCTTACCTCGGTGTCGTGCCCACTGTGAAACCGGCCCCACTCCAGTGTCGCACTCCCACTCTACAGCAGCACCCACTCCAGGGTCGTGCCTTTTTCAGGGCCATGTCTAGCCCGAGGTGGCACCCACTCTGAGCCCATCCCCCCTCAAGAGTCGCACCTACACTGAGCCCATGTAGGCATCTCCCCAGGGTCGCAGCCACTCCAGGGTCATAACCACTTCAGAGTTGGAAGAAAGGAGTCATTAGCAACCAATAAGAGATTAGTAAACACGTGAATCTGGCCAATAGGAAGAGAGTGATTACGAGACCTCGTTCAAGTCTCCTCGAAAGTCTCTTACAGGCCTGTTTTGTCCTGTGATTTTCTCCAATGACGGGGATTTCTCTCCCTACGGACGACAGGGTAAATCAAACGCGATTGACGACCTCTCGTCCAATAGGTCGCCCTGGGAGGTATCCCTCGTGAGAGCACTCCTCACCAACGAGAGTTGAAAATAAAACGACCCCCAGGGCTGTGTCCATCCCAAGATTGCACCCACTGTGAGCCTATCTACACTCAAGACCCGACCTACACTGAGCCCATACTCTCTTAAGGGATGTGCCTGCTCTGACGCGACACCCATTTTGAGCCCATACCCCCACCAGGGCCGTGCCCATACGAAGGACCCGGTAACACCAAAACCATTCCAACCCTACGCTTTCCTTCACGCCCACACTCAGACCCACTCTCTTATCCATCTGATGCCCACGCCCATCCATATATCCCTCATGACACCTCCCTTTCAAGTGCGCTAGTTATAAATTATCCCGTAAATGTTAGCTCATAGTCTATCTTCGCAAGTCTACAGAGTCAATACATCATACGTGTATCCGTGACTACTGGTTCGTGGAAACACGGGCCCCTCTCTGTATCGACAGCAGCATGAGGATCTCTTCAATTAACTGACCAAATACGAGCATAACCCAACATAAACTTGACGGTGTTGACTTTACTCACAAACCATGAGATCTGGGGTCCTGCTGTGTGGTTAGAGTAGATCCTGTTTTCACTTATCCAGGCTTTCTTGTTTGACTAAACCACATTAGCAGACGACAATTTGGTGCTGATATCATGGACACAACAAGGAGGTGTTTTTCTAAACGTGTCATTATGGAGGATTTCCGTCAGAGGTCAGAACTGTAAACATTCTGGTCGGCCTGGGAGATCTGTCACCGAGCTCTTCTTAGAAAAAAAACCACCCATCTCGGTCGGTTTTAGATATCCCTGTCTATCATCGATAAATGCTCGTATCATCAAAAATTTTATATTGATACTGATGCACGATCCGGGATATACGGTGATAGCCTACCACGAATCACAGTCATGTGCAGCACATATATATATAGAAGGGGGAAGCTTCAGCTGAGCACATGGGGCATTCATACTTCTGCCTGGCAACTACATGAGACCCAGCACCGAAATACCCAACCGGATTCGTCGACACTACAGAAGTACGACCACGAACTACGTGACAGGCGTTAAGCGTTAAGGTGGAGGTTAAAATAAACAATACATAATGGTTCTACACTTCAGGGGACAACAAAGAGAGAGGTGGCGTAGTAATAACCAAGACTCCTGAATTAACCTTTATAAAGAAGTGTTTTCAATCGACATCAGAAAAGTCCTCAATCAATGTAAAATGATATACAATCGTATTCCTTTATGGAAGTGCTATCGTTAAGAACGACACGTTTGACAAGTTATTGTGCTTATTCCTCAGAAAATACGCTTTATTTACAGTCCACGTGTGATTTACCAGTGAATGCTAAAACACCTGGTGAGCATGCGCCGTGGCCGATATAAAATAAACAATGGAGGCCTTCACATGCAACGTTTCCTGTTCTCACTAATTCGAGTCACTCGTCAATAATAAACACATACTCTATGACATTCAAGAAATAAACACGGTAAGTACCATGCCATTATGGACAGCTTTTTATTGTGGTAATATTCTAACTCGAAGATAAACCCTTTCTTGTAAAATGATACATGACCATACGCGCTCCCTCCCTGACAAAAGCTGCTCATCCATATCTTATTATACATCATTCTTTAAAGGGGGGGGGGGAGTACGATCAATGGAGATAACTATGGTATTCATTGGCGAAATAACGGACGGCATAGACGACATGCTATTCATTCCTCCAGAGAATCCTTTGTCACCTCATCTGATCATGGTTAAGGTCAGAGAGTAGGTGTGGAACAGACCGCTTACAAACAACTTGTCCCTGTCTGTCAAGGAAGTCTAGAAACACAATGTCATGCATCCCATCCCCATTTGCACTGCAAGCAGCAAAAATGCTTTTATCGTCGACTTATTAATCCCACAACAGCTGGGTGACCTGTAATGTCGACCACGTGCAGTTTAACAGCTGTGACCCCCCTCTCCATTTCCCTCACCACCCACATCCACCCACCCATCCCCAGCATCCACCATCACACCACGGTTCCAACATCGTCTGAATCTATGAGAAGCATGTGAGGTAAGACGCGGGAACGAGCGCACTGAGCTGTCGGTGGTGAGTGACTGGCCTCGATCTAGGTCACATAGCCTTGTACTCTGATCTGTGCTGTCACATGGTGCTGTATATTTACCGTGAATTTGGGTGACTTGGTAATAGTGTCTGTGGTAGTAGTTGTGGTGGCTGGTAAAGGGCAAGGGATATGTGCAGGTATTCCTTAATAGGGTCTGTGATGGCTGGTACAGATAGAAGTGTATGTTAATCTGCGGGTGTCACTTGGTATTGTCTGTTATGGCTGGTGCAGAGAGGGCTAGTATGAGAATATGGGTGGGTTTGATATGCTTGTAGCCTATATAAGTGTGCCCAAAATCTTGAAAGTTTATAGCCTGAATTTTAAATGATGGTCTGTTAAATCTTATGACCTTTGTGTAATGCCCCTACTTCATGAAATAAAAGTTGCTTGATTTTGATGTAAAGCTGCTTGATTTTGATTAAAAAAAAAAACTTAAAAAAGCCAGTTCACTGATTCAAGTGTATGGGTGACATTCTAGAAACTGACTAGCGTAAAGTATAGTATAACTGCACCAAACTCAAGTTCCGTGAAATTATGGGAAAATCATCTGTTCTGACAAACTATATCAAACATTGATTTAACATTCAAGTGTACATCTGAACCTATCAGGAATCCAAGCAGTAAAGACCATAATAACGAAGTAATGGTCACAGAATGGCCCTTATCTATCTAGCCTTCTTCCGACAAAATACTTTTGACATGAAGTTTGTATTACAGGGAACCTACATACCTATACTTCAAATACAGGCCTGAACGTTAGTATGCCCTATCATCCTTTTTCGGGTACCATAAAATAAAGTATATTTCAATAATACGAATGTAGAAATTATGGAGGATGAAAAACGATGATTACAGACCGGGGCTTGCCATCCTTATTCTATCTTAAATTTACAGTTTCTGGGGAAATTATGTAGAGACCAAGATATGTATTGTGCGAAACGATTCGGTCTTCATATAGATATATAGCTACCTGATGATACCTGATTACTATTAGTAGAAACCGAACGAGAGTTAGACTTGACAATGTTTATGCCACGACGGGAAGGTCGCGTATTACTACACGAGGCGTAGCTGAGTGTAGTGAGGAACAGACCTGACCAGAGTGGCATAGACATTGACAAGTCTAACTCGAGTTCGGTTTCGTATTTATCCTACCTCGTCTATGCTTTTGTATTACTAAAAGATAAATATTGAGTCAATGACCAACATAACTTTTTTTCATAGTAGCTGACATCCTGCTCTCTGATTGGTCAATATTGTTATTACTCTAGTGGCATAAAAAACACTATATGTCACGGCCTGCCACATAAAATTTCCCTATGTTAAGTCTATGGCGGTTTTTTATTAGGGGTAGGATAATTGGTATTGCATCAGGAGCGAACATCAACAGTAGGTGCGGTGTGCATCGTGAGGCCATAAGCGGCAGGCTGTAAAGCTGTCTGCGGACAAAGTGGCGCTTATAAATATCTCGTGTTTCATTAGCAGAGTACTAGATTATCTAACGCATGATCCGTGAAGACATGCCTTCCCCATTGGCGATCAACCGAGTCGCCATCTTTCGTCGTGCTCGCGGCAAGACGTCTCGCTGACTCACGCCTCTCGCGATATCACGTGGACGAGACTTGAGACAGGCGATGGCGGACATGCTGTAGAAAGATCGCAGATGTCAAAGATATTGCCCCAGCTTTTCTGCCCCGCTTTATAGGCGTTTTCCTACCGCAGATTCTGTGAGAGAGCTCCATATAAGAATTGTATCGACGCTTGGCTAATCCTATGTGATAGGAGATAGACTATATTTTTACTCGATAGAAATTCTGCTGCAAAAATATTTTACCGACCAAGATAAGTGTGTATATTGATCTGCTATGCCATCATCAATGTTATGTCAGAAATATTTGAAGATAAAAATTTATAAAACTATACCAGTAGTTTCCAATATGTTACTGATAGTGAAAGAAATAAAATATCGCACGGTACCGGATTACGTATAGTTCCCACATAGAAAACGTGATTGTTCTGCAAACTTTAAAGTGAGCCGTCCTTGGAATCTATGTAGTTATGATAGTGGAATTGGTAATGGTATTATAGCGCCATTTAGCTTCTGCAGTGTATACAGAGACACTATGGTAGGCCTACTAGGTGTCTAGTAATGGTGTTTGTGGTGGTCAATGACAGACTGTAGCTCATGTAAGAAGGTCCTGCATCAAGGTGTTTTTGTGAGTAGTATAGATAATATATGTGTCGGAATAGTAATATCAAATACCGGTGTATATCTTATATCATTATTCCGGTAGATATATTGTCTATTGTTTATTTTAAACATTGATCAACATTGGCAACAGCAGCGTATACCCCGGTGCATTTTTTTGAATTAAGGGAAATAATGTACATTACCAACGTCGTCTTGAATATCACAGGTGTGATGACAGACACACACCCGCTCGTTACCTTATATGGTTATTTCTCGGACTTATATGTATACAGATCTTTGACTCACCTTCTAGGACGTTGTATTGGCGTCGTTCATCACCCTGGAGATGGTCGTCCTTGCTGAGCGCGTCGGGCCTGCGGCTGTCAGCGTGTTGGTGGTGTGGATGGAGATGGTGCTGGACGTCGTCCTCCGGGCGCGGGGTGCCGTGCACGCCCGGCGGCAGGTGAGCGGAGAGCGGGCTGCCTCCGGGCTGCAGGCGGCGGAGAAGCCCCGGCGTCAACAGCGGGTGGCCGTGCGGGTGATGAGGCTGGTGATGGTGGTGGTGGTGGTGGTGAAGGTGGGCGGGCGTCGGCAGGTGGTGCGGACGTGGCGGCGCCCGGCCCTGGAGGACGAAGGGCGGCGGTGGCGAGGCGGGGGCCGGGCGGCGCGGGGAGTCACCGGGCGCCGATCCCGTGTCGCCGGACGAGGAGGCGGGGCCGAACCTGGGGTTTAGGATATCGGCGACGGAGAAGGACGTGGTGCGCACTGAGCTCCTGGCCGGCTGTGGACTGGAGGCGGGCGGCCTACCTGAATTGTCAGCACCAACGCCGGTCTCCCCGTCACCAGCAACCTTCACACGACTACAGTCTCCAGGCTGCCCCACATTCACCGGAGACAAGACGGGGGTAGGGATGAGCGGGGGCGGAAGCGGGGGGCTGCCTCGTGCCATGTCTATACGGTATGCCGGCAAACAGGAGGAGTCTCGGCTACGGTCGGTGCAGTCGCCATTCCCCTGGAGGAACCCGTCTCTACGGTCGGCGTGGCTGTCTCTGCATCCCTCTGGAGAAACACTACGTCTGTGGTGCGGGCTGAACCTGTGCACGGTGCTGGTGTTTGTGAACCAGGAGGGATCTCCTCCAGGGCCCGGTCTGGAGGCATTGAGTGCCTTCTCACACAGGTCTCTCCGGGCCTCCTCTTGTCTCGCCCCGTCCTCCACACGCCCGCCCGCCGGCTCCCCGTCACTGACGCGCGCGTCATCGTCGTGGTCGTCGTCGTCGGAGAGAGGAGACACGATCACGGTGTGCGGTCTCGGGGAACACTTGCCGGTCTCTCGGGCTGTGTCTCCCGGCTCGCCAGGCCCACACACGCGGCGTCGCTTGGCCACCGCTCCGGGGACGTTCACGGCAGGTCCGTGCGGGCGGACGGCGGCCGACTCGTCGCCCGATTCACAGTCACTCGCCTCGCGCTTCACCAGTACATGGGGCTTGATTCCTTTCCTGTCCATGGCGGCTAGAGTTGGGAGGTTGCGTCTGGGAAACGTACACACATCCACGACTCCGTCTTTCACTCCGCTAATCCTCCAGGGGCGCGCCCTGGATGCAGCAGAGTGTGTCCACCAGAGGCACGTCTGCAACCAGTCTCTCTTCTCAAAATCTCAGCAATAGGCGACAGTGATGAAACGTAGTAACCTTTAACACGTGAACAGCGAGGTTGCCTTGATGCTGTGGAACATGCTTCTGGGTGTTTATCGTCTGCCTCGAGAACGTCACCCTGGAGGAAGTTCTGCAGGAGGAGGAACAGGCGCTATGTTTCCAGGAGGAGCTACTCCTGCCCACTAACCCCTGAGCTCAGCCAAACCAGCGTATTAACACAGCACCGTCTCAGCCAGCTGGCACCGACACGCCACCTCTCGGGCTTCCCAGCAACTGCAGCCAGCACATAGCGCGCAGGTGCGGAACCGCGGCACCACCACGCCACCTGCGGGCGTGTCTACAAACCACTCCTACCACCGACGCAGTCAGTTGTGCATGTCTAACGACGTTTTAATTAATTTGATGTGAAACTGTGATTCAATCAGGGGTGCGGCTAATTGGTCATCAGGTCGGAAATGATACTTGTCAGAGGTGCCCTCGCTGATGCTCACTCCTGACTTTGTTTACAATGGGAACAGTCATTATTTACGGTATTAACCACGCCACACGTTTTGTATATCAGCTGTTTATGGAGACTTGTAAAGGACATTTCTCAGGTGATTAGAAACTTATTTCAGCCTAGGTATTTCAAGGATTAGCCAAAATATAGTCAACTGAACCTTATCATTTGTTTAAAAAAATCTGACAATCTTTCTTCAATTTTTCTTTTATATTGAACAATGAACACAAACACAATTAGGCCTATATCAAAATAAAATTGGCGACATTTGGAGAAAAAAAAAGAGTTTTCCTTACACCATGATGTGCCAATAAATAGAAGTTAGTAGGCGTTACTGTTATACAGTGGTATAACGCTGCATAGGATATTAGTTTATCATGGTTATTTCTGGTTATGATTATGTACAAAATTACATGTACCATTATGTACATATGTAGGTATATGTACACATGTATATTTAAATGTAGTGGCGGCCTTGTGTGTGTGCACAACGCCAACAAGTAGTGTATCCTCCCAACGAGTCTGTTCTGGACTCGTTGATCCTTCCAATGCTTGCTCTGTCAACAGCGATAGAAGGTAGGGTAGGGGAATTTGAGTATTGACTTGAACTGAGACGAACCGTGACAGAGACGGGCAATTATTCACCAGAATAAGTATTCACATGGGCGCGGAATAGCTGCTGCGAAGCGTACGGAGTCAATTCGTTATATAATCAAGTTGTACATTGGTGTTTTTCAGACTTAATATGATTGGTATAGAAATGGTGACTTCTCAGTGTGGGAGAGACAATGAGGAACGTTCTGATGAACTCTCAATCCATAGCTGGAATGCATAAACACATCTGACACCATCAGAGAATGTTATTACGCACTGACACGATATCAAATGAAATTGATACATGTCTTGTAACTGAGATGTCCAAGTAACAAGTTCTTCTTTTCCCATTTTTAGGCTATAGCAGGATGATATTGAACATAGGTAGTTCCTGTATTGACATAAACCTATAACACAAGCACATATCCATTAAGACACATACACGAATATATTGTATTTTACCAAGGCAGTATAAGGTATACAAATAAACTGGGCGTCTTACTTAAGGATAGAATAGATGTTTAATGTTACCCCTCCACACAAACACACAGTCACTCACTCTCTCTCTCTTTCTCTCTCTCTTTCTCTCTCCCTCTCTCTCTCTCTCTCTCTCTCTCTCTCTCTCTCTCTATCTCTCTCTCTCTCTTGGACAGAGATGGAGATGGAGAACATTACAAATGAAATACAAATACTTAGTAGAAATGTATCATCCTTTATGGGCCGAACCTACACCATACATTTGACACATAGTACACCATGAGTGCTAGTAGATCAACACAATACACGCTATCAGATGTTAATGAACCCTTTCAGATGGCCACAAGTAAGAGTATCGTATTCGTTTATGCAGTGGTAATTCAATGGGGGGTCGCCCGTGCCTGTCCGAGCGTCCGGGGCAAACACTTTTACACACATATGGTACTCGCAGGCACGCGGAGGTTCCTACATCAAAGAGCAAGTCTCTTTTGGTAGAAAACACGCGGCATACGGCACTGATTAGCCTTTATTAATGGTATAATCCTGGGGCCGGGTGGGAAGCACCACGGAAAGCGCAGAGAACACAAACAGAGCGCAGGATTAAGCCGCCGTCTCTTCTAAGACGGACTCGGCCGAGGGAGGCACCGATTAAAGACTTTCCACAGCGAACACAGACCAGGATGGAGCACGAGAGGAAAACTCCTTACAGCTGGAGGTGTGTGGAGCCAAAATGAATCGTTTGTTGTGCTCAAACCCCATGCATTGTGCAGCAAGCAGACGACAGTCAGTTCGTGGTGGTTGTGAGCACCTCAGGGAGTAACTCCGAGTGACTCGCTCCTTTACAAAATCAACCTAAACGGGACCCACTCCAGTTATAAGTGGGCACTCAGTCGCAATATCTCTGTTGTTATCTCGTCGGTAATTGGCTTACAAAAACCATATGCGCGCGGCAGAGTTCCAATCAGAGCAGTCGTAACAAAAACAAAAGGCACTTGAGCTGCTCCGATGATGATGCCATCTAGCGGAGACCAGGGGAGGCAGATAAGCGATGGTCGCTTAATTCGTCCGTGGTCGTTAACGGGTGAATAATTTGAATCGCTGATAATTAAAGCGAGATTGAAATGTGATAGACGCATCAGGCGCACATTAAAATACGATCTCACCAAATTGGCGCCCATGTTAAGCGAACCTCAGCGAGACAGTAGCCGGGTCCTCACCAGCTGTGCTCAACTTCCGTTTCTCGCGCTCTCGATAAAATCCAGGTTCCCGAAAGAGAGACCCATACCCTGGGGATATTTGCCGGTTGTTATCTACTAGGGACCCTGGTATCTTATGGCTTGGTGTTACCATTATCACACTACTATCAATGTGATCGCTGCTGTGGATATCTACATTAATGATACATTGACTCAATCGAGGCACTGCACACCATGCATAGTTAAACCAATCATAAAACCGATATCCAACGTCTGGCAGCACCCATAACTACAACGATTCAAGGATAATGTAATTTCTGATCTTTTAGTCGGTACTGTAGTTGATTCACAACAGCAGGCTAGCCTATAACCTCTCATATTGACCACAGACATCATGAGGCCTACAATTTAAAAACTTTGGCATCATGCTATCATTGTGCTGTGTCTTTGGAATATCGGCATACAAACACACCCACACACACACAAAGATACTAGGAGCAAATGGAATGTTCATCATTGATGAATGAGCGTGCAATTTTAAACGAATAACAACCAAAAGTGTTGGGTTAACTCAGTCTATAGATCATTTTCTGTAACCACTTGCACCCCGTAAACTTACCATTTCTATAACTGTCTGAGTCTATCTATAGGATGCAAACATATCAAGCACCAGTAGGTCAATGAGGTATTACGGTTTTGAGTGATTGGTCATGGTCAGTTGGACATGCCTCTAAGACCCTGAGACACTGACACCCTGCTCCTTATCCAATAGCATAGCGAATAGCACGCAGCTAGTGAAGTGATAGATTTTTCTCAGCACGCTGAAAGTATATGTGACCACTCTAACCTTTTATAGGCAACGTATATAGTGCGTGCGAGCACGCTCTAACTAGGAGGAGAGTGACGTATCTTATGAATTGGGTGAAGGGTATAAGCTATATGTCTAGCATCACTTAAAGTCAACTCTTGTAGTCTGGCATTTTAAAAGTCTCAAAATGTGAAATAGGGGATATTTAATCACCTTATCAGCCTTATAAGCCTTATGTATTAAGATATATCCTATTGACATCGCCTGTTAATTTCACGGATAGGCCCCCTATATTTTGAAATAGGCCACACCGTCCGATAACCACGTAGAGTTTATGTAAAGAGATTATCATGTACAAATAAATGTACATGGAACTCCACACCGAAGTGTTATTGAATAAATAGATAATAACCGATAGTTTTGGCAGCCCTTACGACGTCATCTACAGTGGTTTACAGAGCCGCCTCTTCATACAATCATCGTTTTTGTATTTATTGGCCATCATCTTGAATAGATTAAATCCAGGTTTTGCCGGATTACAGGGTATATCAATGTGGACTATGCTTTGCTCTATAGCACAAAGGCACTATTTTCCCCTATATAATGCATTCAAGGCCGTATATACTGGATTTGAATCCGTATGCAGTGTTTATGGTAGCTGACAGTTTCTAAACAATGGGTTGTGGCTTACTGAGTCCCCATACATTTTCAAAGGGGATTTGTGGATAATAAAATGCAATGGATAATAAAATACCTATTACTTAAAACGCGACCAGCGCCTAAGATACACCATACATGTAATGTATCCAGACCTATCTTCTTCTGAATTAACACATGCTTGTGTTTCTGGTAGTCAGTTCTTCCTGCATGGATACATCATCGTATAACAATAACAAACGAAGCTGTGTAGCAACCATGAAGAAGTAGAATGGCGTGAGTAGTAAAGCCGTAAATTTATCCTACCCCTAATAAAAAACTCCATAGGCTTAACATTGGGTCACTGTATTCGGTTTGGAGTTCAGAAAAATGAAAAATATCGCTCTAGTGGGATACACTTGAGAAATGACGTCATTTGTTAATGTAGAAGTAACTTAGACAGGCGGGGTAGGATAAATTCTAAACCAAACTCGAGTTAGTCATGTTATTGTTCATCGCACTCCGGCAAGATCGCGTATTACTGCTCTCTGCTTCGCCTCGCGCAGTAATATCACGATCTTGCCGTCGTGCGATAAAAAACAACATGACTAACTCTCTTGTTTGGTTTCTCCATAGTATTCCTAATTCGCCGAAAAAGTCCACAGAATCCATGTCTCTTTTATTTGCCTTAGTCAAATTGCCGAAGTGCAATGTTCAGATAACAATGACACATCCATAACCAAATGTCAAACGAACACTACTTTTCCCGTCCACCTACTACGATAGACATTTAAGACCTCCCAATCGCTATGCACTACAATGCATAATGTATACAAAATAGACATAGACAATCGGGAACATCTTTATTTTACATAAACGTCTAGACTAGGAACATCGGGGTGCATCGTAATGGCGTAGGTGCATCGTAAGGCCCATCGTAGACGATTTGGAGCTCAATGGACGGGGGGGCTTACAATCTAATAAAGCAACATGACCAGCTGGGAGCTGTTTCAAAGGTTACTCATGGGCTTTGCTCAGGGGTAGTCATTGCTCCCCCCGGTGTCCCCCTCTACCGCGCCTCACGGGCGCCCCTCCTGCCCCCTCGCGGCTTTCACACTTACTACGCAGTCACGTGGTACAGCCTGGTCCAGACCCCGGCCTCACTTCTCCTTCACCCGCCCTGCAGTACACACGTACTACAGTACCCTTTTTCGTCTCTTGGCCACGTGCTTCGCCTCATACTCCCCGAGTACAGGCTAGCACCCCATACACGCGATACGGTACAGACAGTGATAGGAGAAATGGGTCCAACTACGAGGAATACCCCGATGCCCAGCACATCGAAGCCGCCGGAGTCCACAGCTGAGTCGGAGGCCACTCTCCAAGAAACGGCCGAGTCCTCCAACGAGAACATCGAGTCGGTCTCGGACAGCGGGCGAACGGTCAAGACGGCTAGGATCTCCAAACTCGAGTCAAACATGGAGAAGATGGGTAAGACCATGGAGAGTATGTTCGAGACGATGCAGGCCATGGCACGGCAACGGTCGCCGACCAGAGCTACGCAACCCACGGTACGAGAGGCACGCTCCACGGCCGAGGACCGCACAAGAGACTGGGCCCAGGACCAGGCCTCGAGACTACCCGATGGAGGCAGGGACGGGGCCCGAGAGCTCCCCTGCCGGGCGTACAACTCGGAGCGAGGGTGCCGCCTATGGAACGGGCACCAAGACGGGCAGATCAAATGGATCCATGTTTGTTCGTTCTGTGATTCGGTGGGGCGGATGTGCACGCACTCTATACACGCGTGCAACAGGAAGCTCGTGTACGGTGCGGGTTATGACAACGCTGCACCAACATCCGCACCCGCCCCACGGAGGACGCCGCACGCCGGACACACAGTCCGCCCCACCGAACTAGGAGTGCAGAAACAACACCCAACGGCTTAAAAAAAACGGCCGGACGCGCCCCGCGAGTGAGGGTGGCGCGAGACGCACCCCTCTGCCTCGGTACGAGTGCACTCGGCGAGGGGTACCCCGTCAAGGAGTGCACGACTGATGACGTCACCCCCCACGTGACAACAACACCGCGTGCCGCGCACGTGGGGGGGAAGCACGGACCCTGCAGCCCCGCCCACCGAGGAATACACTCCCGTGTGTGGGAGTGTTAGCGGGGAGACGGAGCAATTGGCTCGGCAATTGCCCCGGGAGGACAGCCACGAATCCACTCTCATCGACTTCGCTGCCGTTAGGAAATTCTGCCAGACCGGCATCCCGGTCGCCGGAGTCCGGACCGACCCCGAGGCGTTCGCCGGACATAGGAGGGACAACTGGCCGCACTTCGCGGCACCCGGGCCGCCGGGGCACGCCCACATCTATGATGCTGTGAGGCACACAGGCCTACCCAACGCCCTCGGGGCCCGTATCAAGATCCCCACGGACCTCAACATTCCGGTCTGGGTCCGATACCTCTCCGGAATCCCAGGCAAGGAGGAATTGATGGACTTCATCAGGTTCGGATTTCCCCTGGGCTACGCCGGGCCGGTCAGCGATACCTGCGGGGTACCCAACCACCCCAGTGCAACGGGGTACCCAGAGCAGGTGGATAAATTCATCAGGAAGGAGAAGGGGTACAGCAACCTCATGGGGCCGTTCGAGGCCCCCCCTTTCCTACCCTGGTGTCACGTGTCGCCTCTAATGACACGTGAGAAGAGAGGAACCAGCGACCGGCGAGTCATAACCGATATGACGTATCCCAAGGAGGACAGTGTTAACGGTTATATCGTCAAGAACTCAGTTTACGGCGAGGAAAGGGAGCATGGCCTCCCAACCATGGACGGGTTCGTCGGCCGCCTGGTGGCCTCGGGGCCCGGGAGTTTTATGTCAACCATCGATATCTCCCGGGCGTACAAGAACTTCCAGTGTGACCCCCTCGACTGGCCGTTGCTTTGTTTCGCGTGGGAGGAGGGCTACTACTGTGATACGGCCATGCCGTTTGGTGCCTGTGCCTCCTCCTACCACATGCAGTGTGTAGCAGATGCAATAGTTAAGATCCTCAGCCAGAAGGGGGTCGAGGCCGCCATGTACCTGGACGACCTCATCATCCTCTCCCCTGACGAGGAAAAGGCGGCCTCCGACTTCGCCATAGCCCGAGGGCTCTTTGAGGAATTGGGCCTCCCCGAGGCCCGAGAAAAAGCACAACCCCCCAGCCAAGTCGTCACGACAAGCTAGGACAAGCTACACGAGGTCCGGGAGCACGTCAGAGCGGTCGCCCAGAAACGGTCGATGACCAAACGCCAGCTGCAATCCATACTCGGGCGCGTGTTACATGTAGCCAAGTGTATCCGGCCGGCACGCCCCTTTGTGAGTAAACTGCTCGAGGCCCTCCGGGGGATGGGCGGCTACTACATCAATATCAACTCCGAGATGCGGCAGGACCTCGAGTGGTTCCTGCGCTTTGTGGAGGGTTGGAACGGCCACGCCCTCATCCCGCGAGGCCCCCCAACCAAGTGCCTGATCGTGGACGCGTGCTTGTCTGGCATCGGGGGTACAGACGGGAGGTATTCTTACTCCGGCCGGGTCTGTCCGGTGAACGACCCTGTTACCTGCATCGCGGAGCTCGAGGCCCTCAACACGGTCTACGCGATGTGCACGTTCCTAACCGACCGTGACCGTGGCACCTGGGTGGAAGTCTACTGTGACAATGTGGGCACCGTCCAGGCACTCCGGTCGGGACGCGCCCGGAACCCCGTCCTGGCCGAGTGTGCCCGTCAAGCCTGGATGGTGCAAGCCAGACTACAGGTAGACTTCGTGTATACCCACGTCCCGGGTGCCCTCAATACCGTGGCCGACGCGCTCAGCAGGGCTCACCTAACCTCGAGAGACTTTGACACGGCCTCGAGGTACCTGAAATTCCATTCCCTCGTCGAGGTCATGCCATGTACCCATGTATCGTTCAACCCTGTGTTACGTCTCACCTGCAGATCCGGCGCTACGATCGCTCCAGACGAGGGCATCTGCTCGGCAATGCGAGGCACATGCCGCCGGAACGGTCGCGAACCAGCGCAGCGCCGTCGGGACCTACCTCGCATTCTGCCGCAGGATGGGCGCCGACCCCCAGAAACCTACCGTCAGCTTTACCACGGCGTACCTCGAGTACGTCGCGGACCACGCCCCCTCGCCGGCGACGGTCGCGAACCAGCTATCACACTTGCGGTCGCACCTGCGGCTGACGGGGGGCGACGTCGCGCCGACGGAGGATTTCAGGGTGAGACGTGCACTCGAGGCTATGAGGCGCAACAAAACCTACCAACCGAACGTCAAGCTGGCGGTTCCGATGGACGTCCTCAAGGCAGCCCTCTGGGCCCTCGACGAATCACCACTACACATCGCTCTGCGGGCCGCTATCCTGGTGATATTCTATGCGGCACTGCGACAGAGCGAGGTCGCCCCACCATCTGCGACGAAGTTCGACCCGACGCGACACCTGCAGGCGTCTCCTGAACCGTCCTCGTGCCCGGTGCGGGCAATCAGGAAGATGATCGCGGCCGCCCCCACGGCCAGCCCCGAGGACCCGTTCTTACTCCTGGCAGACGGCCAAGTGATCACGACTAGAACTCTGAGCAAGGAGTGGAAAGCGCTGCTACTCACCGCTCATCAGCCTGCCGACTACACACTCCACAGCCTCCGTAAGGCTGCTGCCACTCAGGCATACCAGGCGGGTATGCCGGAGCTATCCATCCAGCGCTATGGCGGCTGGAGGTCTAATTCCCACCGACATTACATCAAGGACACTGATGCCAAGGCCGTTAACCTTGCTCTAATTCGGTCACTAAACAAACATTCATAATTTTCTCCCACCCCCCCTCACCTTTTACTGGCCTTCTTGGCATTTTCATTATATTATACAATTACGTATGTATTGTCTATACAACTCTATTGTATATCTTATTTTAATATTTTAATAATTGACATCCATTCTACCGTCAATTATCATTTATCTACTTTTACTTACCTTCATATTCACATTACATTTTAATATGTCGTCCAGTAAGGTCGCCATAAATATTTTACTGCATTTTACTACATAAAATTAAATAAAATTTTATACTCCCAGCTACTGCTTCTCTACTTTCATCCGGGGATAGGGTAATGACGTGGGTTAAGTCTATGGTTTTGAAACAGCTCCCAGGCTGCTGCGTGAAAGTCACCTAACTATACATTAAAATAGACGTCGAACTATATATTACAATGCACCCTCACTTTATGTAGGCCTATATGAAGGCCTATATAAAATAACACAGGAGGGAGATTAAAACACTTTAAACAAACGATACTCGTGTTAGTGTGGTGTAATCCTATTTTTTTCCGATCTGTTATTGCGCTCTACACTTCAGAAGTAATGATTAATATAACGTGTTTTGTATAACCTGACAGCTAGTGTCATATGACCTGACCATTGACAAAACTATTTAGGAAATCTTTTAACAACGAATGCAAAACATGATATATATATATACCCCAACTGTTTGCTATGTCAATTAACGCAAGTGTTATAATATTGAAGCCCAAGTACCAAGAGTGATTGTGTATTGATCCTTTATTTCTTTGAATATAAAAAAAAGTTGCCATTAATGTAGTCATTCAATCACACCCGTACAATTCCCTTGTTGAATAAGTGCGCTTTTCATGTACGGGTATACATGTCTTGTACTTTTGTTAGGCCTATATGTAACAAAAAATCCCAATTCATGTATATATGTTTTGTAACACGCATAATAATATAGCGTTTAATCCAGTCGCTAAGCTCGCTGTAACTTTCTGCTTCCCTGATCTGTTCCCTACTTAAAATACGGAATGATATATTTTCTGCGCGGATATTTTAGATGGCCACTGTGGCTTAGCTATTTCATGTCATATCAATCCCAAGAGGATGAATATATTCATCTTGGATGATTTCATGATTCAATATCATGCTCATGATGTTATATTTCTTCAAAACCTTTAGTCAACGGTCTGAGATCATCCGGGTTTTTTTCGCATACAAATGTTTAGAATAAACAAACAATGATAGAATACCATGAGTAAGGAAGTAAGCCGACCTAAAACATTTAAACTTCCTCTTTTCCCAAAAGAAATTCCAATATCATTTATTAAATGGAGAAATGGTTATATATACACACTTTTCTATGCATGTTGTTGTATGTTTTTCTAGGGCTTATTTACCTTGGAGGACAGGTTAGGCAACTGCCACTCTCAACTCCCACTCTCTTCAGCAGAAATAATTCCGATCAGCTCAGTTACGCAGCTAGGTTTATAAGGCGCATCTTATCATTCTATAAAGAGGACAATTTCATCGAACTGTAGAACAAACAATAGATTCAAACATCACAAAGGGTTTATATATAACCCATTATATAAATACAGTGATATCCGTCTTTGTAAATAATAAATATGGAATTGCAGGTAGAGGAGTCTCTTACTGGCTAGAACCTCGTGAGCTTTTTGAATGTGTTTCTTATAAAGTACGGAAATTATATGAGCAGACCCGACCCATACGTCGAATGGGTTTGTGGGTAGATGGAGCTTCCAATGTGCGTAGGTGTGAAGAGGTAAAGGACCCTGGCCATGCATAGCCACCAGGGACTTAGAGTGGTGCGAGTAACTCAGAGATAAAGAGGTCATCCTGTAGAACTCACCGTCCTTTGTGAGCTGCTCACAGTCGTCCTTCTCCCCACTCAACCCCCGGGCTTCTCATTGAGGGCGCCTGAGGCCGCAGCTGGGCGGGCACGGTGCTCTCATTGCCGGCCGGAGCAGCTCGTATTGCCGGGCGAGCAGCTCACTGCGAGGCGGGCGGGCGACCATACAACCAGCCCAACACCTCCTAAACCCCTCCACATCCACACAATTAACGGCCGCATTACTGCGCAAATTGATTTTCAAATTTTCTGCTTTTGCTGATAAACTACCCACACCTCGCCCGTCGCGCGGTCCGCGGACGGCGCTCAGGCGGCCGGGGACTCGTTTAATTTGGCGATCCGGCGCGGAGAGGTCGGGTCTTCATCCCCGCTAAGCCGGCCACTTGACGCGGGCGGGGCGGGCACCGGCCCCCGGGCTGAGGAGAAAACCCCGTGTCTGGATACCTTAACGGGGTCTTAGAGCCGGCGACCCGCGCCCTTGACGAGTATTTAGGTGCTGGCATAACAAACTGGGCCTACGGGACGCACGCGGCACAAAACTCGTTTTGGTGCCGACTTTAACCCTTTGCTGGCAACCAGCTACACGGAATCAGATATCATTTGATAAAATATATTATACTCGTATGTAACGATAATTCATGTTGGTAATTTACATATAAAGCTACGTGTGTATGTGAATGTCTGTGAGTGTCTTTACATTGCACACCCTCATTTCATTTCGAACAAAGTATGCTGTTTCCACTTATGGTATAACTATCACATTCAGCAAGGTTCTTATCCACACAGCTACCCCTACACCAGCCGACCACTCAGCATGGTTATTATCCTACCCCTAATAAAAAACGCCATAGGTTTAACATTGACTCAATGTATTTGACAGAGCGTTGGATAAAGTGTTATTTATGCACCGAGGTGAATAAAAAAACGGAACAATCAGGGACGAGAAAACGAAAGTAGATCCGGCAGCATTGATAACTACTAACATGGATAATTACAAATATTCTCTGTATATCGGTGAGATGGGGTAGGATAAATACGAAACCGAACTCGAGTTAGCCTTGTCAATGTTTATACCACTCTGGTCAGGTCTGCTACTCACTAAACTCGGCTAACGCCTTGTGTAGTAATACACAACCTGCCCATCGTGGCATAAACATTGACAAGGCTTACTCTCGTTTGGTTTCTACTAATTATTCACACTGCTACCTCCAATCCAACCACCGACTCAGCATTAGTAGAAACCGAACGAGAGTTGGACTTGTCAATGTCTATGCCACGACGGGAAGGTCGTGTATTACTACACGAGGCGTAGCCGAGTGTAGTGAAGAGCAGACCTGACCAGAGTGGTATAAACATCGATAAGTCAAACTCGAGTTCGGTTTCGTATTTATCCTACCCCCTCTATGCTTTTGTATTAATACTAAAAGATAAATATTGAGTCAACGACCAACATAACTTTTTTCATAGTAGCTGACATCCTGCTCTCTGATTGATCAATATTGTTATTACTCTAGTGGCACAAAAAACACTTTAAGTCACGGCCTGCCACATAAAATTTCCCTATGTTAAGTCTATGGCGATTTTCTATTAGGTAGGATAAAGGTTATTACCCACACAGCCACCTCCACAACAGCCATCCACCCAGCAAGGTTCTCACCTACACAGCTAGCTCCAGCACAACTGCCAATCAGCAAGGATCTTACTTAAACAGTTATAACTCAACGCCAGCCACTAACCCAACAGGGTTTCTACCTACACAGGCATCTCCACCTCAGCTACCCACTCAGCAAGCTTCTTACCTACACAGCTACCTCCAGCACAACCTCCCGCTCAGCAAGTTCTTACCTACTCAGCTAACCCCAAACCAGGCATCAACCCAGTAGGGTTCTTACCTACGCAGTTTTCTCCAGCAAAACCTCCCACTTAGCAAGTTCTTACTTGTACAGTGTTAGATTAATGCTCAGTGGGGACATGCAATGGTCGCATGACTGATCAAAGCTGAGGGAGCACTCAGAGGTATGCCAGGAGCTGTATTAAAGGTTGTAATAAAGGTTCTTCGGAGAAATCGGGACCCGATTTACGAAAAATCGGGCCCCCGATTTTTGACACGAGAGAATTCCCACAATATTGTAATAAAGGTTAGCCCAGGTATGATGCAGGTTAACCCCCTTTCTCAGAGTAGAATGACTCATGATGATGGCAACTTTTAGCCAATACGGAACTGATGCGTGGACGGATGTATCGATTGGTCAACTGTTTAAGTATTGCCACGTAGGGCATAGTAATGAGCTTGTGCTGAAATCAGCTTCTGAGAAACTGAATAAAAGATGAGCACAAACAGACAGTTGGGGTCAGACCTGGCCGAGGGTTGACCACTGCTGGAAGGATGAACATCACTTGATGGGCTGAAGATGAGTGGGCCACACGACAGCACGACAATCACCAAGAGCAGGCGCAAGGGCAGCGATGCATAACAGAGTTGGGTCTGGGACGGACTCTGGTGGGTGCGGTTCGGGGAACGTGCGGCTCACCTGCATCATGGTCAGCGGGAATCAGTCAGGGATTGATTCTGAGTGGTGAGCGTTACAGAGAGCAGCTGATCCGCATCGAAAGGTATGAACCTACATCTAGACAATAGAGGATAGGATCTTCTGCGGGTGTGAGCATCAGGATGGGGAACAGCGCTCAGGTAATCGCTACCCTGGTAGAGAGAAGTAACTGACATTCGAGTATCCTTAGGGCAGCGTTGGTACAGACAAACTGCGGGTATTGGCACATTGAACACTGGTCATAACAGACAGGTTGTCAAAGATCCTGGAGTGAATTGGTATGCAACTGCTTCCCAGGGGGACGTTTAGTATTGTGAGAAACTCTGTACCATGGACCTTTTTGTGCTTGTGACATGACAATTAAAGATTGGATCCTGAAGATTTGAAGTTTGTGTTCTCCATTGCCAGCCAAAAAGAGTAAATGCTAACAACAGCTAACTCCAAAACAGACACCAACCCAACAGGGTTCCTACTTACACAGGCAACTCCACCTCAGCTACCCACTCAGCAAGGTTCTTACCTACACAGCTACCTCCAAACCACACACTAACCCAAATGTTATTAATATTCACAAAATAGTAGTACATGTATATTTTTCATAAATCAGTTGTCTCAATCTCGCAATGAATAGGTATGAAATATCCCTGTAGTACCTGTGTATGTAAATATCTTGCTGAGTAGGTGGTTGTGCTAGAGGAAACAGTGTAGGTAAGAACCCTGCTGGGTTGGTGTCTGGTTTGGAGTTAGCTGAGTAGGTAAGAACTTGCTGAGCGGGAGGTTGTGCTGGAGGTAGCTGTGTAGGTAAGAAGCTTGCTGAGTGGGTAGCTGAGGTGGAGGTGCCTGTGTAGGTAGAAACCCTGTTGGGTTGGTGGCTGGCGTTGAGTTATAACTGTGTAAGTAAGATCCTTGCTGATTGGTAGTTGTGCTGGAGGTAGCCATAATATTACACCACCCAAATAACTTCGTGGTTCCCTCTTTTTGTAAAACCAAAATGAGATAACATGACTGATAAGTCAGGTAAATTTGCGTTTAACACTGTACATAAATTGTGTTGTCCATATTAGCCAATCACATGCACCCAATATAGTGACCACATCTCTGGTCGGAGAGTGACAGTATCGGTTATTACCCTGGAGCTGAACTCCTGGCCGTGAGCTGTGAACGTCGTTATCTCCACTTACCCAACCAATTAGTCCCGGGGCAAGTCATTTAGCCGAGATAAGTCTGGTCTACTATAAAATCTAATTATCTCTAATTAATCAGTTTCTGGCTAATCGTGTGGGAAAATACCAAAATGGAGACAACCACGCATGCCTGACCGTAACTGCGTCTTCAGGGAGGTGTATGTTACTCTGTTCCCCGCGGGAGGCGCTGCCGTAGCTCGGGAGTGGGGAAAGACACCACAATGTTGATTGGTTGGGTCTTATGGGAGAAGGGTGTGTGGTAGTTGTTTGCCACCTGTCAGCCATACAAGATGCCACCAGATGGGAGCATAGTTAATAAAGGTAATGCTCGTATAGGAGCATCGGTTTACTAATTAATGCACTCGGGGAATATATACTAGAAAAACATAGATAAGATAGCCCAGAGGAATGCAGGTAAGTATGCATAGTAAATACGTCAGGGGACCATGAAACCCCAGAAGCAGAGGCTAAGATTATTGTGTCCACATACGCAAACGATACCTTGCCTTTTAATTAACATTATATCGATAGCCTTATCCACGGTTATTACTTATATTAGGTCAAGGCAATCTCTTATGGTCTTTAATGTATAGAGGCACACCAAAACAGTATCGTTTCAAGTACAGTAAGACCTTTATGGATTCCCCAGTTTAGTCTTGATAAGGCTTTGAGGCATCATTTTGGTGGGTTCAATGTGTATGATTGATTAAAAATCAGATGATACAAACAGCATTTTGAACAACTACACTCCGTCGCTCTACTAACTAAACGTTACTTCAAACTAATATTGTATAATACGAATCAACAATAAAGCCTGCTAAGTATCAAATATTGGTGGGCTAGGGGGTAATTTTAAAAACATAGAATTCAATATCTTGCAACCTTAGCCTCTTTCTCTCAACTATGCAGAGTTACATGTTTTGAAAGTTAATTCAGAATATCTGATGTCCGATCCTCTCAAGTCTTCAAGCGTTCATATCCGTTTTACATTGCTATAATCTATTCATACACAGACAATCCTACTCGTGTATATTTTCGAATTTTTTGTCAGAGAAGTGATTAAAAATTGAATCACAATGGGGGGAGGGGGACTGGTTGAATTTGAAAGTATTGCATAGCAGATTCACTTTATACTCTGATACGCTGATGCTTTAAAAGTCACTATACTGCATGTTGCTGTAGAGTAAAACCAGAGATGCTAGAAAGTTCTACTCTCTAGCATAACAGACAGCACGTGCACTTCGTGCTGCTGTATGGTATAAAACAGTCACTTTACTGCATGATGCTGATGGTATTATAGAGAAACAGGCTTACTGTCTCCGTACGGATAAAATACGCGGTGAAATCGGCGATCAGATGAACCGATGCCGGAGGCAGAGGTTCATCTGATCGCCGATTTTACCAAGTATTTTATCCGTACGGAGACAGTCAGCCTGTTTCTCTATTATTATATACCTTAAAATATCGAATTTCTAACTTTGCTACTGGGGGAATATTTGGATTTTGCCGCCGTACATGCCCTGTACGCCACATACATACCCCGTACGTCACCTAGGTGTCGTACGGGTATAAATACGACATGGGTAGGAGCGGGCAGTATGTGTAGGATATACTACCACAGGTATATAATAATATGGCCACCACACTGCTGGAAACAAGTAATAGAGAAGGCACTCCACTAGCCACCAACGGGACTGCCTGAGGCAGTGCACAACTGCCCCTGGGTGATGTGTCACAGGACTTACTCCATCACGTCAATTAAGACAAATGGAGGACATGATGAGCCCTTTATATCAGCCTTATCGCCACTTCCTCTCCGGTTCAAAACAAGGCATGATACTCTCTCTGGAGCAGCTCTGGCGGAATGCGCCTAAGGGGAACAGCCATATCAGGGGGGCGACTGGACGGACGATAGCCTGGGCGATGACATCGCGGTAGTTACCCACATCACCACCAGTGTAATATTGACGTCACACATCGACACTCCCGTGAATGTGAACTACGTCAGCTAGCCATATGGGGCTTCGGGGCACGCCTGCGGCCTGGCATAGTAGTGTGGTAATCACCTTGTACCTTTGTTTGTAGATCGCTTATTCACCCTTTTCTCATTGGCTGTTTAGTTATTGTGCTTGTGTATCATTTACCGGCTAATTTCCTTGTGAAAAATAAACTAAATTGAACGAATAACTGTTCAGTATCTGTACACTACCAACTATTATTTATCAATGTATACACATAAATATGTCACCCTTTAAGTCGAATACAGTATACAGATTATGCAGTAGATCAGATCAGAAACAGTCTGAAAACACAATGATCAAAATAAGACGATCCAAAGACTTAGACATCGCCACTGACATTGCAATTAGTGTGTATCTGTGGTTTATCCCGTATGGCTGTCCAAATAGAGTAGAATTAAGGCTCTCTTTGGTTTGTCCAATGTCTGAGGCCTACAGCCTTATGTGGGTGTCTTGTCCAGGAAGCTTGTTCCGAGAGAGACATTTATTAGCTGTTACTGTCATTTCATTAGAGAGTGACCCTAATCAATAACCATCTTAGCCCCCTTAATGTGACAGCAACCCTAATCACATACATCTACTTCCTTTGGGATGTGAAGGATATTTTGAAATCCCTAGATTCTGATCACACGACAATTGACACATCATGCGATTGAAATATCACTTGTGGAAAGATCATTCCTTTGATATAAGCAGAAGAGGGAAATATCTGGACTAAAAAGTGGACTATCATCCGATCAGGTGCTTTGACCACTCCAATCCCTGAGCGTTAACGGTCAGCTGCTGGTGAACAGGGGCTGAGGTGACTGTAAAGCTGGAGGAGAGAGCAGAAGAGGTCGTTGGGGAGGTGTCGAGAGGGTCGTGAGAACCCGCATGGGGGTTTGGGGGGTGGCATACATAAGGCTCAACCCAATCAGGTCACATTTCGTCGTGTCGATTTCATTGCCGGGAAATCAACACGGCTTGATCCCGTGCGCACGCGTAAATCCCCTGCCCGTTTCCGGCGCGTGGTCGCTTCCGCCGACGACGCGCACGCCGCCATTAAAGCGGTTCCCGCGGCCGGCGACGGGCCGCTATTAACAATCGCATCTCTTAATAAAGCAGCGCCTAATGTGAGGCCCAGACCAGCTCCGCGTCCGCCGCCCGCGCATAAAGCCTAAGTGGCGACGCGCGAAGGATGAATCAGGATGAATTACTACCGATCGTCGCCGGTCCCGCGGGACGCCGCAAAGTGGGCGCAGGCCGCTGAGTAGGGCTTTCTGCACTGCCCGCCGGGAGCCCGCCGTTACTGGAGAAGTTGGTAACAGGAGGCGGTAATTGAGGCCGAAGTCGCCGGTGTCAGCTGCCGGCCACCCGCCCATCCACCCCCTGACTACCGCAGCGCCACCCAGGAGGACCAGATCGACCCGAGTCTGCATTGAGGATGTCAGGAGGAACGTAATTATCTCAAGATAGGCCCGATTGAATACAATGGTTTTTTTTCATAGTTGATGTCCTTATTTCTGCGAAATATCTTTTAGTGATGCTAAAACACAATTGGGATACCAATTGTGGTAATACTCTGACGAATCACCCGAGAGAAATATAAGCTCCAAGCACCCATATATTCGGTTTGTTGACAAATTGCCGCACAATTTATGTAATGTCATTGACGTGAGAAATAATTGAAGTCAAGTTATCAGTGATGAATGCACCAAGCGGCCCCAGAGGCGGAAATATTAATGTTAGTGTTTTACAGGATTATGCTCGAATTCAAAAGCTTTTAACGTACATAATGAATGGACGCGGACGCTACGAAGACGAGGCCTACATTACGCCATTGAGAGGCCCCGGAAGTGAACCGGTGGCGCTGGTACCCGGTGTCATTTCATAATGGCACTTCCAAAATGCTCTCCGTCCGCCGGTCACCAGCGAAGACTCCCCCGACGCGCCACCACCCGGTCATTACCCCAATCACCGACGGGCCGAGCGTGCATCAATTGCCCTCGTGAATTTCCGGTAAATTCCGTGGATCACGTGACGTATGGTTAGTGGGGTCGCTCGTCGGCGTCCGTCGCCACCTTGGTCGCTGACATTGCGATTGCTTTTAGAGAGATTAAACATCACAATTTCCGATGAAGACACCATCAGGCAGGTCGTTTGGCTCGGGTTGATGATCTCATCAATTCACTTGAGACTTGATTTACTATCTCACACTCTCGCTGCTGTTGCGAAGGGCAATGGCAGGATATGTAATCTACCCGCCAGGTAATGCTGGAGTCACAACAACCAATTACCACTTGTCTCCATTATACTGGTAAGGCGTGTTCTTCTACATCATGGTGTCCGAAATGTGGTTCATCTCTGACATGTATTCATTGATTATCGTTGAGTCGTATGTAGTGCACGTATTTGGATTATGTTTTTGAGGTGTACTCTTTAAGATGTCTGAAGTGTACGCGTCGTCATCAGGATGCCAGACGTCTCATTCTGTTAATCACACTGTCTGAGGCATGATAATCGTTATTGTACTGTCTGAGTTGTGTATGTCTTCTTTGTGCTGTCTGAGGTAAGTGCAACTCCATCATGCATTCTAAGGCGAACAGGTCTGTCTCCAGCAAAGATGATTTGATGTACGGCAAATAAAATATAGAAATATCTTAAAGGTAACAACTTAGGATAGGAATCATAGATATTGACAAATTAGACCAATCTTTTAGTTGGCAAGGTGATCAAAGCATTTGCCTCAGGTGGTTCCTCTTCACTGAAATGTGATCACAAGTCGACGGTATAATTTACTGAAACTGATTAGGGGACAGCATCAATGAGAATAGAATACATGTGTACTGTCTGATCTGTGTGATGTGGGCACGGAAGTACCTAATCTATGTGTCATATTATTCTTTCCATATTTGAGTTCATCATGATCTGTAAATGGCAGTCAATTCTTGACTTTAACGTCTAGCAAAAGCAGGAAGGGCTCCGGCATTGGGCCTCTAGACTAGGCTTCAGTCTGATCAGGCGTCCGAATAGCGTAGGCAGTTGTAAGCCTGGAAGAGGCACCCTCCACCAGGCGATCGAGACTATGGATATATAATCATCAACCTTCGGAAAGTATTCAGAGCAGGCAGCTATATCACAGAGGGCACGGCCCTACAGTTAAATCTCAATTCAGTCAAATGGAGTATAAACAAATTACAGTAAAGACATTTAGAAAAACTTCGAAATAGCTTATGATGTGATAGTAGATGATAAGCCAGCCTTATATATATATATGTCCAAGAGCCCATTGATATCAGCCCTATAGCTGTGGTCACAATGGTCATACTCTACCGTTGCAGAACATAGATGGTTTATAATGCGTCCAAACTGACCTGGCTTAATATTGATGTCTATCATGTCAAAATTTCTTTTCGTCGTCAAATCTTCCAACAGAAGCAAGCCTAGGTGCCCAAAAAAAATTGCTGGTCATGGCTGATGAGATAGACCATCCTTTAAAGGTATTAGAGGGAAACTATGTTCCGGTGGGAATAAGTCAAAGTTACGAGATAAGGCTTGGAAAAATTACTGCCCAAGGCATAGCCGCGGGCAGTAATTTTTCCAAGCCTTACTGAGTAACTTTGACTTATTTCCACTGGTACATGGTTTTCCTATTCCTATATACCTTAAATTGTCGGCTAATACCGATAAAAACCGAATGTCTCTGAACGTCAACCTGGTCAGTAAACGTCACCCTGGGCAGTAAACGTCAACCTGGGCAGTAACTTCAACCTGGGCAGTAAACAAAAGTTATTCCACCCCCAGCAGCGTTAAGTAATCAAAGGTTGTTCGCTCATAGGTATATAGGAATACTTGTTCTATTTGAACCGATTTATTTTTGATACGACAAGTGGCCAATATCAAAATTGATTCTCTGATAAACTGAGGTGATCACCACCATGAGTGAAAACACAATAATTGATTACCATGGGTATATAGGGTCCATTCTCATGAAAGCTACATTTTGATAAGACGAACACACGCTTAATCACTTCGAAACATCATGTATTTAAATAAACAATTCTAAGCAAATGTAAGTGTAGTAAGTGTAGGCAAATCGTATAGACATATCATCACATGAAGAACCCTTTTATATTTGTTAGATGCCAACAATGAAAAAGGGAAATGTCGACGGCCGTTATGGCATTGCATTATCCACTCTTCCTCATATACCAACAAATCCCTTTGCGAGCCGACATCTGTAACCCTAATGTGAACCACACTCTCCGCTGAACATCAGTGTATCTATAGCAGCGAGAAGGCGGGCGGCCCTCACTGGCGCCCTCTGTAGGGCCGAGCGGGAAGCTGTGTCAACAGGGCGCCATGTTTATCTAAGATCATCTAATGGGAGACAGTTGAGATGCGCACCTGGTGGGCAACGTACACACTAATGAGCTGAACAGCTGGCATACAATGACGGTACGATAGTGATACACACCTCTGTAGGCGGCGCGTGTATTTTATTTTGTACTTTTTAAAAAACAAATTGATACATCATATGCGCTGCCATCTTTAAGCTCTGCGTACAGCGACACCTACTGAGCTGGACAGAGATGGAGGGGCAGCTGACTTCGACTAAGCTGCGGTATGTTTACCGCGCTGCGCCTATCTCCATGAGCCCACTGATATCGTAACTGATACCCTTAGTTATGTTATACGAACCACAAGTTATGTTATCTGAAATAATACGCGGCTAATTCTACGTCTTTGAAGATAATCGGTCGAAGGGAGATACAATGCTATGTATCACTCGGGACGTTTTGAAATATCAGCTCAGATCTAAACAGGATTATCAGTGAGGCCGCCTGAACCAGGAAAGTAGGTGGATGATAAATGACTCAGCGCTTACAGCGAGAAGAGCAGCTCAGAGCAGCTCAGGATTCCTGGGAGTAATCTAGGGAGTTGTTAAAAAGCAAATTAGGCGGACGTAGGGCAGAGGCAGCGCTGATCACAGATGCCGCGACTAGTATCTGCAGATAAAAGCCAAGTTTTGCAGCCAACCGGATCCTGTGAAGCCAGGCGAAAGCACTCAGTTTGGGCTCACGATGAAAGCAGCAACTTACAAACCATTTAATGCCAACTTTTCAAAGGGCGCGATGACAGACATGTGGTGGGGCGGGAAGGTCTCTTAATGTCATACGGTCTAAGGAGTAGGGATCTACGAAAATAGGGAAAACTCCGCACCCTGCCGTGCATGGATGCCGACCAAGTGTAGCTATCTAGGCAGGTTATTGGAAAAGCAGGGGGATTCCCAGATAATGTAGTATGTAATTATATTTGGAAAGTCTAATTGAATACTCAGTAATCGCCTTGGTAAACACGTAAGACTTATTCGACACAGTTATATTGTAACTACGGGGCAGTGGCGCTTATGAAATGAGCAGCAGCAGTCGCCGTAGTGCTAGTACCCCTTATTTAACATCATATAAATGACAGAATCCAGGTAACTACCATGGCATGAGGATCGAGATCACAGTTGTATCTAATTTTCTACGAAACATGACATATATTTCACTATAGTCAATCAATACTTGCCCTGAAAATATAGAATTTATGCATGGAGTGGTAAATATTATTCCGATATGAATATAATCGTTGTAGCATTTTATTAAAGGCGATCTACTCTGACCGAAAATATTACAATCCAACCTTTTTTTATATACATCTCAAAGATGTTCGGAGTCTACAACACAGCAATGCTATGGAGATGTTCAGTGGAGCTAATTGTAAAGCCATCAGGCTGTGGCGAGCGGTTGCGAGCGGCTCCCCGTTCCGCGCCTGTTTACATTTACCCAGCTCCCACCCCGCACCGCCACACGGTATTTGTGCCCTGTCCACAAGGGGGCGACACCGACGGCCCGCCGATACGCATGGCGAAAGTGAGTAACTCACACCCTGGAGGTCAGCACCTGGAGGCCATCGGTGAGCCGCTCATCTGGGCAGCACCTGTCACAGGGCCACTCAACTTGATCCCTGTTCTCCTGTAAGTGCCCGGAGGCAACTCTGCGATTTATCATGGCTCAACAACAACCCCGTTGCCCACCCCTCCCATGGCCCTCCTATTATACCCCCGTCTCACTGGCCACGACACCTGCGCGCCATCTGCCGCCGCTCTAAATCATCCTAAAGTGATCCCAAAACTCACGTGGTGCCTTCCTTCAGCACCGACATCCACCACGCAGAATGATATAACAGAACTTCTATAAGTAACATCATCATCGAGCACAGAACGATAAATTAATAGCTTTGTACCTTTCTAACTTGGATGCAATAAAACTGCCATGTTTGTTTGCCTCTATCAACCAATACACTCTGGCCATTGGAGGTATAACCTTGCAGTTACCATGCTGTTCTCTGGGCCTCTACTGACAAGCATAGGATGTCCTGACAACAGCCAATTTTGTACCAGACGTTTATAACCTTACTTCAAAGTGTCCTTGAAAGCGGTGGCGGCGGGCAGAAAAAGACTTTTATTTAAACGTCGGGAAAGTAGTGAGCTCTCTGGCCTATTAGCCGAGCCCAACAGGTGGATCAGATTTTCTCCCGCCTTCTCCAGCTACCCTCTCTGCAAGTTCACAGGATGTAGAGCAGATGTTTTTTTCACCGCTACATGTTACTCTGTTGCCATGTTAACTTATATACGTCTCGCACTGAGCCTCCAGAGGAACACAAGAGGGTCTTCACCTATCCCCCTCCCAGACTATACCACGTTAGAATAAGTACAAAGTCATGAATCACTTCAAAGTGCTACCCATCCCCCAAAGTAGTCCTTATGTAAATCTATAGTCAGGAGGGATTCCAGCAAACGGCATATATACGACTGAAACATAAAGAACATTGACAGGCTATATATATCATGATTCATATATAAAGTGAAAAACGGTTAGATTGAATTGGCAAACGCCATCCAAGATCAACAATTCAACATTTTCTGAAGCTCTGGTTACCTGTGCCACGATTTCCCGCTGTGACCACACGAAAAGGTGGGGAAAGCATGTACGCCTCTCTGGTCGACCTCATTAGGTATTTAAAAGACATGCTAATGGGCACCGGGACACGTCGCTTATACGCCGCCAGTCTCTAGTCGCGATAATTCCCCCCGTCTATTACCACTCATGGTCTGCGGATTATCTACCAAGGAAACGTTAATCGCAGATTAAGCAGAGGCTTCGCTCGAGAGCCTGGGTTCTTTTCTTTACATGACACTCTCTACAGGATCTAGTCTTTGCCAATTTATGTCGCGTCTAGCTTTTTATTACATTATAAAATACTTTACGGTATTGTGGCAGATGGTGTCCTAAAGGATTCCATGTTGCGCATTATGTTATATGTTGATATATTTTGTTGCAGTGTGTCATCTCATATTGTAAGGTGTCGCAGTCCCCGTGTCCTACCCTGTGCTGCCACCGCTTCCCTTACTCTCCCCTTACACTCCAACCTAGTCACTAAACATCTCTTGTGCCTGTCAGGCGTTAGGGGAAGTCCGAATGTTGCTAGGTATTTTTTCTTATTACGTCCATGATCAAAAGCTTGAGCAAGTCTAGGTATGACAGTGTGTTACGTGGTACCACACTTTATCCTACCCCTAATATAAAATCCCATAGGCTTAACATTGAGTTTCCGTATGCCACGCTACCTAGCATATGGAGTTTTATATGCCACTAGTGGCATACAGAATTTTTATCATGTAATATCCCAACATCGAGGAAACGGGGTTGGATAAAATCAAAACCTGATTCATTTTAATCATGGCCACCGTATGCCACTCTTGGAGTTTGGGCTCCAGACTTCACTCGGCTTCGCCTCGTGAAGTCACTATGCCAAACTCCAGTCATGGCATACGGTAGCCAAGATTAAAACTCATCCAGTTTTATGATAGTATGACATGGTGCCATATTGTGTTTCAGGTTTCACATTGTGTTGTATATAGTGGAGGCTTATATTGCAAGGTGTCATGTTATATTGTTGACCTATTCTGAATATATAATTTCGCAAGGTACAAGCATTGGTGTACATTTTATGGCAGAAGCGTGGTGTTAAAAGAGACAAAAGTATGGCCTATGCCACATTGCCCTTCCCTCTGTAGGACACAGCCTTACATTGTATTCAATATGATATGCAATATTAAAAAAAATTAACAAGACATAAATGTCACTATAAATTGGACAATCTGAGGCGTAAAACAAAAAATCCGACAGTTGAAAGTCCCGTTGCTATAACATGAATGGTTATAAATATAAAAATATCGAACGACTTATTACATTTCATCTAGCAATGCAACGTCTTTTAAGATGCAATTTGAAGAAAAGAAATTCCTTCTACCTTATTTTTGTGTTGTTATCACAATATGAGGCCGGATCTTTTTTTCTTGTGGTCGAGAGTTGATTCTGTGCATCGTCACTAAAAACGTATTTCAAGATGTTGTTGTAAACGAAATATTGAACGGTACTGGCGAAGATTGTGGAAAGGGAAAGCAACTTTGTTTTTGTGGTGTTATGTATGTATACTATAGGGACTGGGCTTGAATATTATTTTGTTAAACAATACACACCTATACACCACTCATCTTTAACAAAACATTTCCATTCCTGGCAGTCAACTAATTTGAATCGAATTAACCAATTATTTGTGTTATTGTGGTATGGCCAACACAGATACGCTTAAATGGTGTTTATGGAATCAGGGTGCACATCATCATGCTAGGCTATGAGGGGGTTGCGAAGGGCCATCGTAATAACTCACACATGTCAGAACACATCAGAGGACGGTGGTGTGAGCTGCTCTCATTAAGTGCCTCCTTAGCCCGAGTCTTCCCGGCGACGTGGTCAGTGCCTGCCACAATATTTGCCCAACTCCTGATAGATCTTGGTGTGCGCTGTGATACCTGGGCATAATGAGAACCAGACAAGACCTAGCAGATTGTGTGGATAAGAAACCCTTACAGACGCGCGTCCCTCACTGGCATATATATATTTCCAAGACGACTTGCCACCAATCAACTATTTCAAAGTGTTCACGTCAACAGAATATAATTTGGAATGAAAGTAGGTTTGTATATTTTCATAAACTATGAAGATGTACACTAGTCAGTAGATTCCACCAATTACGTACCCTGGACACCCTTCTTCCTCTTGGTCACGCAACAGCTCTTTGATTCTGTTGCCTATATTGTCGAAAGAACAACATGCCGACAAGAAGCGCAAGTAGGAATTACATGCATAACTAATACAGTTAGAACATTGTTCAAAGGAAATATGACATCTTTATCTCTAGATACATATCGGAGGGGCTCTAGATGCATAACAAGGCTGTAATGTTCCTAGATTCCATTTCGCAGAGAATATTTAACTCCGAGGGGATCATCCACATCTATCATGGGACACACATGGAAATACCCAAAGACTTGAAACCGTTACATAAGAACATTTAATAACGTCATTAATCGTGCGGATAATGATGTCAAGACTCGGCGTTGGACGATCTTGCTTGCACAGAAAACAGGGCCATTCGCGGGAAGACGGCGGGGGGTGAACATAAGTTGGAGCAGCCTTGTGGCTGTCAGCGGGAGGGCGAGCGGAAGGCACAACATCCTTGTTGACATGGCGGAAGGACTCTGTGTTCTCCATGCTTATGGCACAACAACGCCATGCTGCTCATCGTCACTTCAAACGACACTTCCGCGTTTACAGTCTCATCAGTTCAACATGGCCGCCACCATATTCTCGCGAGATGTCGTCCACGTCCGTCTCGTGGCGATAATTGGCACTGTCGTAGGCAGTTGAGTCATGGCATGAGGCTAGTTGTTGGGTTCTTTGGCCACAAGCACCCCTTAAGCTGGGCACGTGGCTATCACAGTGTGACTGTTACTGCATAACTGATAGACTGGCCCAGTCCCTGAATCCTATGGCTACGCTCCTCGCTGGGCACTCAGAGAAGGATACATACTATAATGAACTTTATTCTGATTGTGTTCAATCATTTAATGAATGTTTACCTACTATATTTAAAACGGTAGAATTCCGTCGAATCCGCTTGAAGTTGCTCCCATACATAGAGACATAGTGAACCAAACCTGGGGGTGGAGAATGAGGGCCCACGAGAGTGAGATTCATGTAAAGTGAAAAACTCGAACCTGGTCTTCTTTTTTGTAGGACCTACTCAATCATCTGAATTTGTGGCGCAGTCATCAGAGCGCCCGTGTGGGAATGCGGACGTTGGGGGTTCGATCCCCGGGTCGGCAATCCTACAAATCAATTTATTTTATTTTTCGGACTCGGACTCGACGAAGTCGCTAGTCATAATCAAAGACTTCAGCAAGTCTACATAACTGCTACAACACCTCTTGATCTAATATTGCGTAGCGATCATCCATAGATCCACAGATGCAGTAAAGCCTATACTTCTTGGGCGCATTATCAACTACATGTATTAATACTCCTGGAAGCACTCCTATTTTCGCCAAATCCATAAATAGTAACGCTAGTATCTGCCATAGCGCCACAAGTTGATCGCAATACCTTTGTCAATAAATGGGTTCTACCCTTTTTATAGTCACGGCTCCCATTCGATAATGTTGTAGCATATCGGAGTGACCTGGCCAAGGATATTAAATTTTTTCTCTTTGTCCCTCACTCTCCCGATTATATACATACATACACACACACACACACACACACACACACACATATATATATATATATATATATATATATATATATATATATATATATATATATATATATGTATGTATGTATGTATGTATATACATGTATATATACATGTATAATATACATGTATATATATTTATATACATGTATATATATATATATGTACATACATAGGCCTATATATATCTATATGTGTACGTGTGTACATACATAGGCATAGATACGTGTGTGTGTATGTAACGGTATGTATGGATTGATATACATGTACATTGGTCTACCAAGAAGGTTATCGACATGATCATGTTCCACTACCTGATCATTCATGTTCACGCTTCTATCAGCTCCAAGAATGGTGTCAAGTATGAAAAGGAGGGTTATTTGAATATAAATCACTACTAATTGGCGACGCCGGCCGCCGGAAATAAGGAGCTTTTTAAGTGGAGAAGGGGGCTATCGGGCGGAGAGGTCAGGTGCACCGAGGAGGAGATGGGTAAAAGGGGAAAAGGGGGTGAAGTGATCCAGTCCAGGCTGCTAGTCCCCACCACACCATGCACACACAATGCAAACAGGCACTGCATATTGACGGGCTAATTTAGGCGCGCCGTCCGCCTCATTGCTACTGATGGCCATTGAATTATATCAAATGATATGTGGATTATCGACAAGAGCCTCTGGCCGCAGGGTCTAATCCCTAGGGTGATAATGATGCGATTCCCATGGTAATCACCCGCCCGGTGGCGCCCCCTGCCTGACCCAGCGTTGCCACCCGTTACACGGTCTTTGTTCATTACGCCGCGTCCGTCCGCCCGCCCGCCCGGTCAATCAGTGTAATCTATCCCGGCATGCCCGCCTAACAGCGACGCATGCGCCCTATTGTGAGCTGACAATGGGATGAGAAGACCGATACGAGTTCAATTGCTATTGTTCGTCGCGGTAACGTCGTTATCTGAGCCGGGCGATTGTGACGTCGCAACGCACCCTTCACGTCACTGGTTACTTCCTCAAGCCCCTTCATTTGCATAGGGTTTATCAGCCATCTGGTGGCAGACTAGAGAATCAGCGCAGTGTATTCTGGGGAATTCACCCGCCTCGTTCACACCACAAAACCACATTTCAATTACCACGTAGTTTACTGCGTGCTATTATCGCCACTTCCATTTGTAGAGTCAGTGTCACGCGGATATTGAGGACGAATTCCCATGGGTTTCCATGTACAATGTCGTGTGAACCACCCATGAATAGGCCCTGTGTGTGTTTATTTACGGTGTGGTAGACTGTATGCGCATAACAGAAATATCATGAAGAGCTTTGTAGAGAATGGATACATGTATGTTCAATAGATGACAAATTTATTAGAGCCAGAACTACCTTCGGATATGGCCGAGGAGCAGAGGGCAAAACGTTCTTTCGTATCTAGATGTAATACAAGGGAACTGACATCCTCTATAAAGATCCCTCTTGTATACAAGTCATATCACCGTCGTTATCAGCAGCCTATGAAGACATTTTCGGGCTCAATAACCTTGAAAATCAGAAATCTGAAGATTGGTGGCCAGGGAAGGGATGTTGCTCGCCACAATTGTACATTGCCAGGTTGAATTTTGATCAGGGCAAAAACAATGGGCAGCGGACAGCAGCCATGGCCTAAGAGGTTCTTGAGCAGAGTTAGGGATTACCTTTAGCTACCATAAGACACCCCATCCTACGTCAGTGATATCTCTAGGTACTGAACATGAGACAGAAATGCTCTTCTCCACCTGCTACCTGAGAATTTTGCCGTCGATTCTTTTTTTTTTTTATTGTGGAGAATATTTTATTTTCAACTAGTCATGAAAATCACGTTTCAATGTGACTTGTAACTTCAGAGTGAGATACGAATTGTACAGGATATATACACACAACTATTCTAGCAGCCATAAAGAAACAGATACATTTCTAAATGATATAGGGTTGTCATGCACTGGTAAATTAATCTACCCTGTTTCTACAGATTTTCGAAATACATGTGTCACATCTCACCCGTGGAATATTATTTCTTCTCCCCATAAAAAAAAAATTTTCATACAGGACAAAACACAACAAGACAATATGACAGACACATCAAAACAGTATTCTTTGTCCACAATTCAACCAAAAACATCCAGAAGAGCACCTCCGTTTAAGTATTTTATACCTGTGTTGGCTGGTCCATTAACAAAGTCATTGCACTGAAGGTGCCTCAGCAAGGCGATCCTCAGTAGGCGACCTCCAGGAGTGGTTAGAAAATATGACCTCCTTCACCTAAGTGGTTCCCATCATGCAGAAAATAAAAAAAACAATAAAACCCTTACCAATAGATATGTCAGTCAGGTACAGGAAGAGTCTCTGGTGATCAGTTTCCGCCCCTCAGATGGTGGGATCTGCAGGGTCTCCATTTCAATCACCTGGGACCTGTTTCAGTAGTCTCGTGACATTAGGCTTAGACAGACATCAACAGCGGCACCAACAGTGCAAGCAACAGCGGAAAAAGACTAGCAAATATCAGAAGATCGAAGTGGCCAATCTTCTTCATATTTGGAGTGATTATAGATTATATGTATCCCCAACTCACGCTAAAGTGTCATTGCTTAATTCCTACGAGAAACTCCGTGTGTCATCGACTACAATCTTGTGATCTGTCCGAATGGTGTCACAGACGCCATCTAGACATGTCACGAAACTACTGAAACAGGTCCCTGGTGGGCCTGGTGATGAAGCCTACTGTTGTGTATAGGTCATTCATCAGGGGTACAGACTAATGTATGGTGGTAATTAATCATGGTCGTCAATCGCGGCCTTCAAGGGAGCCAAATGTAATGTCCTTACTCAGAAGGTTATTGTGGCTTCCAGGCTCCTTGATTCTCAGCTGCACATCCTCTGCCACCTTTGGGGGAAAGGAACATTCTAGGTGACACCACAAGACCCTGACCTGGCTCAGGGTGGCTGCCAAACTCCTTAACCCTTTAAGGACAAATGATGCCTTGAGGCATCAACCACTCCAGACCGAATGATGCCATGAGGCATCAACCGGCCAAGGCTTAATGATGCCTCAAGGCATCATTTCTCCATATTTTACAAAAACAATTTTGACTACAGACTATAGAATTTTCACAGAATATAGTTATAACATCCTATTTTATATTCCTGTAAGAAAATTAATTGTCATTAAAGATGATGCATTATAACATGTGATTATACACTCACATTATGAGATCTGATGAATATGTGCTCGTCCCCTAGTTGTGTCCTCACAAGGGTAGCACGGCCGTTGGCACCCGTCCTTAAAGGGTTAAGAAGCAAAGAGGATACTAGCATCACCTATGGCACCCAATCAACAGGGGTATAGCTAGCCAAACGCCTGAGACCCTTTTCCATATGGCAATATCTCGTCATGTTCTTTGGCTTCCACGAGAAAGCCGGTTGGTAGTTCAGAACGAACCCGTCATAATAGCCTACCTGATGGCCTTGAGAAAGAAACTGCACCGATACCAACTCCACGCCACACGGCATTAGGATGCCCGCCAAAATATTCTCTAAGCACCAGGAATTTAACTTTGTTTTGAAATCCCAGTTATCCCAGGAACCCAAGAGTCACCTTAAAAGACGAGAGATGTAATTCATCGAATACCAATCACCCGTATCTACACGCTCGTGTATGTTCTAGGTCGCCAACTGTTATTGTCGCAATGGCGATTGAATAGCGGGATTTTAAACAGGCATCTCCTACTAAAAGCCGAAGTCTAATGATGGTCAGCTGACAGCTGGCTGATCCCATTGAGAGGATATATATATTATTCACCTAATATAAAGTGTACATAGAAAACACATAATGAGCATGTATCTACATACCAGGAGCATACAGATATTTTGCATACTTCGGGCTGCAATACCCGATGCATACGGAAAAATAGTGCGTATGGAAAAATAGTGCATACCTAAAAGGATATTGCGCATAGTCAACTCCGAGGAGCATACAACCGGTTTTATCTGAAACCAGTCTATATTGTATTTATCATCCACCTTTTCTGGACAAGTGGCATGTCGATGTCAGTTCGTTTTAGTTATGCACTATTTTTCCATTCGCACTATTTTTCCGTATGCGCCACCCGGAACATACAACATATCCGTATGCACCGGGTATGTCCATCGACACTCCCTATGTGTTTTCTATGGACACTTTGTATTAGATGGATAATAAATGTACTTCATGGCCGGGGCTTATAAATATAGCGTGCTCTTACATTGGAAATGGAATAATATGAGTACACAATATATTTTTATAGACTCATTCATATTGCTACATGTTTACGGATAAGCAAGGTTGATGTTTGCCTCCGATTTGGTTAAGGCTTAATCTAAGTTAACAATGACTCACGATCAGAGTTTAAGCACATACATTTTCACATCTTATAGCTTCACTCAAAGTGGCGTTTCCATGCCTCCAGTCCCACTTCTACACACCCTCACATCCACCTCCTCTGAAGATATAAAACAAAACAGGTCCATGTTTAAGACTATTGCTGCTGACATTTACAGGTGACACGTGCAAAGCGCAGCTAGAATTGACAATATAGATTAGCGTCAAGAAAACCCTTCATCACCTGCGCGCCCACCTCCCGCCCCGCCCCACCATCCCTGCACCTCCGCCTGCCGCTGTCACTCACTGCCCCGCGATCACACCTTGCCCGACAGACGGCGCTGAATCGTGAACGTTTCCTTTCACACCTGTCTCAAGTGAATATCTGGCTGGTCGACCCAGAAGCCCTGCCTGTGGGTCACATCATGGTGGTAAGTAGTCTCCATGCTACCCGTTAAGCCGATGATACTCGCGGTATTTTTGTGCAGTCCCGATGCGACTGGGCTATAGTCTGCAGTTGTCCGCAATTTGGTATAGCCTTCAGGGGCAGATTAAGGCGAGTCTGGATCAGTCTTAATCGCTATATACCCTGCTACCTCCCCATCCCCATAGTGGAGCAGGACATGGATTTCAAAGGCCTTCTCCAACTTGCCAATGAAAAGCTATGTGGTATAACATCGTGTAAGTCTTGAGATAAATGAGTTTACAACGTCATAGATCCTAGCTGTATTTCCGTTTCATCTTAAATATGATATTTGGATATTCTTCAAACGTCAACCTCAAACATTTATGGTCTCAGAGGTGATCGATGTACCTGCATCAGCAAATGACACCTTGCTTTTTAGACACAAATTTAAAAAAAAAAAAATTTTTGGTGACAGTTACCACACGGGTTTGAGAGTATGTGAAGTCTAAGGTCATAATTACTCCCAGTAATTTTTTCTACAGGTGGAAATAAATAACGGACAGAACATGTATACCTAATATTTGCACAGAGAAAGACATACATGTACCTTAAACATAGAACAATTTTCATCAAATATTGGGAGCACACGTTTACGTTTTTTTAATGATTCTCATTTTTCTTTTCAAGAGGACTCTAGAAGATTTGAACTGCTGCAGATCCCAGTTGAAGTATCACCCCCTGTACTAAATAAAGACGTCTGTGTCTTCGTTTGAATAATCAAAGGTATCAATAATGGTTTGTCAACTTCATTAATGATGTGCATAAACAAATGCATGTCTAATTCAATTCATTTCATATCGAACACGGGAGAAAACATATTGATACATGTCTATACATATCTCAATTATCGCAATTGTGAGTACACAAGTGAGTAGTAGGCCTATATATATACATGTTTAGGTGAGCAACCGAACGCCGAAAGACCCGTGAATTTTCAAACCTTTATTGACATTGACATTTCTGTTGCCATCAAAGTGACAGTTGAAATAGAAATACAATCCTTATGAAAAACAAGGGGAAAATAGACCGGTATACGACCATTTAAAACAAAATATTACGACTCCTATACAGACATAAAGTCCCCACACTACACTATACACAATGGCCCTTAGGTTACCCCTTTTTTGATCTGGCTGTATACATTGTCTGTGATCCGGTCTGGCGTGCGCCATTTCCCGCCCTGTAATAGAAGTTTGGCGGATCTTGATGGCTTGGTTGGTGTATCAGTTCACCGGGGACTGCTGCGACCAGACCTAAATCACTCTGGTCGTAATGATCCGATTCCCGATAGCCTCCCCCCGATCTGCCCACGTCGCACGACCGCCGCTTCTCCCGCACTTGCCCTCGACTTAAACATATGACAAAACTTTTGACTGATCGCGCCGATAAGAATCGAATACTTCCTAAAAGCATTGGCCGGCCGCCCCGTAAAAGCACGCCGATAATGCTGTTTTGCGGAAGGCCCGCCAGAGACCGACGGAAAGCGTCCCTACAGACCAAAGCTAATCTGACGGTCGGCGAGAGTTTGCCTCAAATAAACATCAACCAAATAACGCTATCGCAGACGACATCGTGCACCAGACGGCGCAACTTGCGTCGTTCCCGGGGGCGGGTCAACGGCCCGTGTCATACCTACCTTAGCGATAAGGCAGCCTACAGTGGCACGCCGGGCGGATGCAGTTCGATCTTTTCGTATTAGAGATACACAAGATATCGCGAGATATCGCTCGCGTGGTTTGCGAGTCGCGCCCGACGCCCCGCGATTTGATTAGCCCGCAATGCCCGCGTCCGCCACGCCCACAACGTTATCTCGCGAGAGGGTCGCGCTGCGGTCGTGTGTCACGTGACACCGCAGCGTGAAGGATCATGGGAGTCAATTGGTTATTACGAAATATTAAGTCTCGTGTCGCGCGAGATCGTCTGATGGCCTGCCAGACTGCAGCGCCACCATCGGCTTCAGGCTGCAATCGGAGTGGTAGGGTTCTATTAAAATGGCGGCTTCGATCCAGAGGTGGGGAGCAGAGGTCGCGGTCATCAAGCCCTCAGAGGGTCATAGTGTCATTCCACTGAACCAAGACGTCATTGGGAAACTCGTGTCCCCTCACCCCAGCCTCATTCTGGCCAACTGATATGATTAGTGATTTCACCCAGCACACTTTTGGTACTGGCCTTATTTACACTATACACAAGTCTACAGGCCTGCCTTCTCTCAAAGTTAGCCCTTCTTGACAAACAGACCAGAGTTTACCAATTTCACTGTTAATGAAAAGACGTAGAATGTCCCTAATTTATCATCAATATTATCATATAAACTTATGATTTGATTTTGATTACGTGCAACACTGCCGCAGATCTTCTTCTGTGCTGCACAATACAACTACTGTGGCCGATCTCATCAATGAGATGATAGCGCAGGGCGATTCTTATTACTGTTAATTAGGTATGCATTTGAGACAGATAAGCAGATTGCATGATCTAGCTTTTATTCCTTTGATAAATGCACCCATCTGGATAATTGCTTTTGATACTGAGACATCACCACTCTAGGCTCTGGCTGAATGTTATAACAACCCTTATCAGCGACCAATGTACCCTTTCAAAGTGATCGATGATAAAGCGAATAACAACTTTTTCTCCTGTTAAACGCCTGGTTGGGGGCGCCATGCGGCTAATGGTCTCAGCGAGTCGCGCGGATTAATATTTGCTCAGTAAAGTAGTCCGCCATTAGACCTCGTCTCGTGGCTTCCCGTCACGTCCCAATCACTGCGCATGCGCTCAAATCGCGGGGACTTCCTGTCGGAGCAAACAAAGAGGTGTTGTTACGAGAGTGTCGTCCATTAGGGGTTGTGTGGTTCCTTCCTGTGATGCAGAGTCACTGGCCCTGCTCACAAATATACCCCTATTATCGCTCACCAGCCCCACAATTGCGACGGTAATCACAGTAATTGCCTCGTCCATTTCCGCGATTACGCTAGCGAGTGCGGAAGTGCATTAGATCAATGTCTTAAATGTATTAAACCGGCAGCGAGCATATTGAAGCTTAATTTTGATTAATTCTTAATTTGTTTTGAGGCGGAAACGCGCTTCAGCGGGGTGAGATTGAGGTCTGGCCGACATGTGTTTTCCTAGCGCTGCCAAGCCAAGGTTGCCACCAGGACTAGTGGCGACATGTGTGATTCATCGATGGGAGCGACCCTAGCGGTCGGTGAATGGGATGAAATCAATTAATTTTCTTCCCACTTAAGTTGCGAATTGGTGACAAATATTATTCCAGCTTTGCAGCCATCGTTGTTCAAAGCACAATCCTGTAGGCGGCGCCACCTGGAAAGGAGATGGGCGATAATGGGGGTGGGTGAGAAAATGACGAAAGTTTTCTTTCCAAACCCCATTCCATGCCGAGCTGAATAGGAAATTTTCTAACAGTTCTTTCTATGTTAAAATATTTGTCAGAAATCTTTGGGAATCATTATATGAGTTATCAGGAAGCGTAAATAAACAGTAACGGACGTTGAGAAACGTAATAGAATGTAAAGCTAAGTAAAGAGAAACGTTCAAATTATTCAGCTCTCTCACGTTTCTCTTTTTTTAAGGTTTTTATTTCTACTGGAGATATTACAAGGTTTACTAGACCCTATCTTCGGTAGGTTCCAGTGGAAATGCAGAACAATGTTACAATTTAACGCAGGTGTGACTTAATCGCGTAGTAAAAGCGGTGAATTCGCGTCGTTGATACACGAAACTTGCGTTCGTTTTTATACGTAGAAGTTACGCCAGGATTATACGCCAGTGTGACTGTGGCATTATAAACCAGTCAAAGAGCCAGTTCTACACCCTTCCACCAAGACAGCCGACCTTAGACGGAAGTGGTGCCGCTCAATTGACCTAGTCATCTGTTGAAAGCCCAAGTACTTGTTCAATAATGCTATTCAGAGTAAGCAACCAGTGAGGTCAGAAATCATTCATGTAAAGTTAATTCTCTTGTATGCGCAGTTCCAGGTGATCGAATAGCAAACTGATGGAATAATTGACGTTTTCCGTTTAAACAGTGGCTGGTTATATTGGCTGAACTACAACAACATCCACTAGCATCTGTTTACATCATGAATATGGTAATACCCCATACATGTTATGCCAGACGCATGGGGAGAGCTTGTCAGTTCACCAAAGACCATGTAGAGGAGTATGTGAATTATCCCAGCACCACTGGCTGATTACAACATAGCTTACAGACATAAAGATAGATAGTATTTTCGTTAAATAAATTCATTCATTGATTTCTGATAAAGGACAGTATAATACAGTTCTTACATTACCTTTTTAGGGTGATTCCGACAAACGCTTCACAGTACAATAGAAACAATTCGTTTAGTATGATACTCCAGTGTCTATTTAATAACCATACTAACACAATGATTTTACTGACTGCTTCTCTGTTTTCTTCATATACTTCAATACAGTTTGAACCACAGTCAATAGGGAAGGTACTGACAACAGTCCAAAAGTGGTTGCATGGTATTCCTGTTGCTCATACAGGTTCCTTCAGTCCAAACACCATAATATTATGATGACCATATGAATAAAAATGGAGAAATACTTTAGGTACTGGAATTTTATAAGAACCATAGTGTTTTTCATCAATCACACAAGTTCATCATACCATGCTATATTTGCTTATGCTGTAATTTCCTTATAAAGTATAAAAGAGTAGCATTCTGTCCTTAAAAGTAAAAAAGTCTTTATAATTTCGGTATATAGTTTTTATAAAGTTTTATAAAGGTCAAACTTTAATACTATTCAATACATGCCCATGAACTTGTGAGATCTTCACAAGACAGGACACATTGTGTTAAGAAAATATAATTATTTTCTTCTTGTGGAACAGAAATTATATACGATCAACTTAATTTTTAATGATCATCATGTGTGTCAGAACTATGAGACCTTAATAATATAACCTTGGGTACGTTGGTGTACTTTCCTTTTAGACGCAATCATATAAATGAGGCAACAAATATTTGTACGTGACATTTGCATACATCACTTGATTCAAAACATTATCTCTGATGGTGTTTATTCAATATATGCCTGTTAAACAAAAATAAGAGGACAGAAGCTTCTCGTCATAACGATACTGCACAAAACGCCCTGAACCAGAACACCAGGTGTGTTAGCGCTCAGAGAGGCCCCACCACAGAGCCTATGCCCGGACAACTGTTACAAGTTCTTGTATAGCTAACAGCCCTTGAGAGCTGCTCGCTGCCTGTCTGAGCTGCTCACGGAGCGGCTCACCGTTATTCAGCGCGTTGACAGGCGTCCCGTCTGCCCCCATCTCTGCTCTCGGCTGTTTTTCTGAAGATATCGGCGTCGCGGGTGGCTCGCAAAATGACGTTTTCAATCACAGACTCCCTCAACCTTTCACCACATTGGGGTGAAAAGGTGAACCCGTTGGTTCCCGCTGAGCCCACATTCACCCCGGGTATACCAGTAGGAGGGTGATACACTTGTGCATAATATACCACAGTTGTTAAATTACGAGAGTCACACTGGACAAATGCATTGTTTCACAATGCTGCTACCTAAACCAGAAGAAAAAAATTTGTGATTTTTGAATTTTTTCAAATTCAATACATCGTTATTCTTTACTTTTAAATCTCTACATTATCCTTCCTCAGTAGAATATGATGATGAGGATGAAGATCAAATGCTCTACACTTGAAGATCGACACAGATATATTTATTGCAATTGTTATTTACATTGAATGGTTCACAAATAGATATCATCGTGGTTTTTTTATTTATTTTTTTATTTATCCAAATTGAGTTCTACAAACTTAATGATCGCTCTTCCACACAATCATAATAATAACAATAATAATAACAATGACTTTACAGTCAAAATGACATCACAATACAAGATATGTTACCATATGGTAGTCGATTTTGGTAGAAGAAACCATTCACCGTTGTTGTTACATATTACCTTATATATTGTCTAATTTTTAATAAGGATTCTTGTCTGAAAGACTTGACATTTTCGTTTGCAGTTCTTTGATATATATTAGACAGCATGTTCCATATAGAGGCGCCAACATAGAATGGTGACTTCAAGAATTTTTCCATTTTTGGACGCGGTAAAACAATGTTCTTTTTCGCCGAGGTTCTTGTTATTCTATTGAGATTGGGAGTTAAGTAAACACATCAGTTTGTAAATTGCTACTGGTGATATTTGGCGTGACGAACGGTTTACCAGGCTCTGGTATTGATATCTATTGCTGGAAGTGCTTTTAATAACGGTATGCGACGGGTCAACGACAGGAGGACAGGGCGTGACACTGTGTGACACCCTATGACAGTGTGTGACACTATTATATGTCCACTTTGACCCATGACAGAGAAGGTGCTGTCTTCTGCAACTGTTGTAGCATTCATCCTGGCACATATATATAGATAGCAAGTAGCTGGTGATAGTAGACTGACTGCCTCCAATGGTGAATAGGTCATCGTAAGACATGAGAATCTTTCATGAATGTGTTTCTTACTTGTATAAATATGATTTTTGGATTCGATTCAAACTTCTTTCTGATTAACTATGTGGCTTTCTAACAGGGTTAACTAATAGATTCATGCAGTATTGGCCTGGATATGGCTGAAATGAATAATCCAAATTCAAAATTGAATCAGCTTACCTTTATTGTAATATTAACTTTGCTAAAAATCTGTCCTGTAATTGTATGACCTCCGATAAACCTCCTCTTGCAGTTGTAAGATTAGATTGATGCCCCCTTTTGATGACCTGCGTATTTTCTCAGAACGATTTATCTTCATTGACTCATCGGCGTATTCTTAATTGTACTATTTTTTCAGTATTATTATGTAGAAGGACGTAGGGTTATTTAACCCCTTGTTCGTTATTTCATCATCTGAGGTACGTACCAAAGTATAAGTTTTGGTTGTGTTTTCTATATGAGATCACTATGTACAAAACGCCGAGGGCCTACCGAGACGATGGGGAGGGGGTAGCCCATTGTTTATATATACATTGCTATGCCGCGGTAAGTGGAAATATCATGTCAATACTTGGTTAAAAGCTCCTATATATTGAGCGGTAGAGGGGTTGATGCCGTCGTCTTTTATTCAACCGATATACATGTGTGTTCATCTAATGGATCAGGTGGCCATGAATTCTAGTTTCAGTCTTAACCCATTCACGGCGGGCTCCTACACAGTCATGTATATAGGGGTCGGGTATTAGTACCTATATAGTGCTAGGAAACGGGTATCCACAGGCCCATTATGGTAATTGGATGATGTGATCACGTGATATAACATGTGATACTCGATATCATTTTTCATTTCCATAAACATTTTAAATATGATGCTATACCTAAACTCTGTGGAAGTTTCATGTATATTGAGGAATTACTTTCTAATCTATCACCTAAAACAATAATTTTGTAAATATTGGAAAATGATGCCTTAAGGCATCACCCGATCTGGACTGGCATCACCCGATCCTGTGTGGTGATGCCTTAAGGCATCACCCGCAGCTAAGGGGTTAATAGTTTGTTGAGGGAAATGTCTGTCATTCATCATTTAACCAGTTACTAATAATACGAAACAGTGGCCTGACATCCTTTCTCTGGGCGCTCAGGCGTCAAATGGAAAACGGGAACAGCTCCCTCGCACTCCGTACCGGTCGGTCATGCTTGGGAGAAGGCATCTGAGTGACAGGAGAGATTTTCCCAGAGGGGCTCAGCCTCGGGAATGGTCAGGACAGACGTCCACCGGGACCCCCGGGAGTGTGCCCAGGTATAGCCCGCACTCCGACACCGAGGCCGGGGCTCTTCAGACCGACTCGGTATGCGTGGGAATTTGAGAGATCAAAGACGGGTTGCTAGACGTTTGATCATGTTTTCCTCTAAGATCTTACTTAAAATGAAGTTTTCACAACTCTGTTTTTATCTGAGACGTTATTTTCTTGTTATTTTGTAGAAATTTATTTTCAGTTTCCCTCCCAGTTTGCACCCCACATGCCACAAATATTGAATTGGTATACCGTTGAATAATTCCAGGATGTTCCGTGAGAAATAATAAATCAATATATTCCTCGAAAAGAAATCCTTTCCACTGCGCTTATTATCATATATTCTTGTCATATAAGGTACATGAACTTTATAAGAGGAATGTGTAGGATATATCCCAAATTAATAAAATAGGATAATAGGCCTTACATCTAGTCAAAGATGACAACTGATGGAATCAATGGCAGAGTTTATGAAAATACCAGGGGTCAAGCTAGTTTATGTCATTAAAAAGAACTCTCCTTTCCTTTTCACAACACACTGTCCTACTCAAAAGCCCCCTTGTACTATTCTCTATTCTGCCCTGCAGTCGTCTATGTGAAGAAACACGAGTAACTCGGTGGGCCTGACACCAAAAGGAGCACTTTCGGAGCTACTCGCCACCAGAATCCCAAATTCAGGCGCCAGGAGGTATGTACCGACGACGGGTCTAATTAGCAGCGACAGGGCCGCAGAAAATTACAACTAGTGTTTCTAATAAAGCACCCATCACCGAAAGTGAGATCTAAGAGGTACCGCCGCCTCTACACCAGGTGGAGCCACTTGGGGGGCACAAAGTGAATGCGATGTAACGGCCGATTTATCTCCCACTTCTCTCCTCGCCTGCCGTCCATGTTCTCCGCTATTCATAATATGTGAAGCCTGTATGGGTGCGACCTCTGCTCCCGGTGGCTGTTTTAAATTAGCGGCTATCAATTTGGGATAAAAGTGACCCTTTTAGAGGTGATTGCTAAAGTGTGTCCGTTCTGATGATTGCTTGTCAGAAATCATCAGTTGTAGTATTTTACTCGGCGGCGCAGGGTGGTGTCTGTTACATGATGGATGGCTGATCGCGGTTATTCTACATATTTCACCTCACCATGGAAAGTCGATCTATATGGAACCTACACAACCTACCCAACCTACAAGGGGAAATGAAGCCTTCAAATCGAACCTTCTTTAGGGATAAAGCCTGCATGACATTGCCTTCATATCGAACCTTCTTTAGGGATAAAGCCTGCATGACATTGTTACGTTCCAAATTATCCAAAATAGCATAGATAGCCCTGCTATGAACACAAATAAAAAGCAACATGAAACCTGTATAACAAACATACAATTGTTTGGACATGGACATGCATATTCCCTTTTTCGTATGATGTTACATGCAATTGTGACCCATTGTAACTGAAAGCGGTTTCAATTGGTTGTTTATGACTACAAGAAGCAGAGTAGAGCATCTTCATCATCAACATGTAAGGCACGTTTCCGTTTGATATGATTTGAGTGTGACATGTCTGTCATGTGGCTATGAATTCTCTCTGCATGGCTGGTGGCGGTACATGTCTTGCGTCAAAGAATGATCAATTCCGTCTGTTGTGTCTGCAGCACTAAATGGCCTTTGACATGCGTGCTATATGATACAAGTAGGCACCACGAGTATGAACATGGTTCTCATTATTGAGTTGCATATAGTAAATAGATCGTCATAGAATATATCTGCTGTACGATAAAGTAAAGTAGGCCTATAAGAGTTAGTTAAATTTCTTTACCTATTCGCAAGTCATAGATAATGTTTTGCTAGATCTTTTTGCTCATGTTATATGAAAGGTGGCGTATATTCATGTACGTTTGATGTGTGTAGTATACTGTAACGTGTATTATCGTAAAACTGGATGAGGTTTAATCTTGGCTACCGTATTCCACGACTGGAGTTTGGCAAGGTGACTTCATGAGGCGAAGCCGAGTGAAGTCGGGAGCCAAAGCTTCAGGAGTGGAATGCGGTGGCCAAGATTAAAACGAATCAGGTTTTGATTTTATCCTACCCTATCTCCTCGATTTTGGAATATTACGTGATAACAATGCTGTATGCCACTAGTGGCATATAAAACTCCGTATGCCAGTCAGCGTGGCATACGGAAACCCAATGTTAAGCCTATGGGATTTTATATTAGAGGTAGGATAAGAACCAGTATGCCTCGAGCTAGTCCTCCCTGGAACATATCTTATCATGATCCTTTCAATTTTCATTTTTGTACCATGTTTGTTAATAAATAATATTCTATTTCAACAACAAAAAACAACTTTTTCTACTATGCACATGTATGTTGAATAATGGGTGAAGCATGGCACGGATCACGTGACAGAGGACCTCGCTACAGGTTCACCCAGGGACACCGAAGGCTGTGACGTCAGCCAGGACTGTGAAAGATGCCCTGTGTCGTGCACACCTGTCTCTATCATATCAGCAGCAAATATTCTCAATGAATTGCGTATGAACACTGTACACCCATGAACCAATGTATTTGATGCCATGCATGGACCCATCTTTTCCAGATCCGGTATACCGCTCGCACCAAGCAATGACAGCAGGGACCTGTTTCAGTAGGCTCGTGACATTAGCCCTAGACAGACATCAACAGCGGCACCAACAGTGCAAGCAACAGCGGAAAAATCTAGCAAATATCAGAAAATCGGAGCACCCAATCTTCTTCATATTTGGAACGATTATAGGTTATATGTATCCCCTACTCATATTCAAGTTTCATTGCTTAATTTCTACGAGAAGTGAGTGAAACTCCGCGTGTCATCGATTGCAATCTTGTGATCTGTCTGTATGGTGTCACAGACACCATCTAGACATGTCACGAAACTACTGAAACAGGTCCCAGATCGACAGGTGAAAGCGAGGGCTCTGGGCATACACAAGCATCAACTATCAAACTTCGGGTTCTGCCGCAGCCTTACTCTGCCACCGCCGACTTACACAACGCCCTATCACCAAGAACCTGTCGCCATATACAGTCAGGAAGAATCTGTTTTTGATAAAGGCTCACTTTCTACTAGTCGGTGTGAGCATCGACCCTTTGATACATCAACGAGTACTCGTTGGACACAACCATGGGTAGTCAGGGTGATCAGGGCCATAGATTGCTTAGTGTCGAAGAAAGCAGCGGCAGAACCAACAGTGCCGGCAGAAGAGATAGGGGCCACACTCAACCGGTATCCATGCACACATATAGGGGACAGAGCCATTGTTAGTTCGTGAAGCAGTCACTAGGTGGTCGTGGGACAAAACCTGTATTCTGGCTCTTTGTTCTTACCAAATTCAGCTGCCTTTCAATGTTTTACCAAGGTTCCTTTGACTCTCTACACCGATCCCAGAGCAGGAAGAAATAATGCTAAAACCCAGGACATGATGTCTTTTACATGGAACACTTTATTTACATATGTGACCAAGGCAAGAAAAGTGACATTTCCCAATTATCACTCACTTTTTTTGCACCTCCAATAGTGAAGAACAGCTACTTTTTCACCTCCTTTAGTGAAGAACACCTACTCGGGGGGGCGTCATGGCGGCGCCCATGGATCATAGGCTATATGCCGTATAGCTCATGCGGCAAAGAGCCCCATCTTTTGGACGTTCGTCGCTGTTCTAAGGCAATCTGAAGTCCAACCCTTGGCAGTGAAAAATTACAGTTATACATTCCGCCTTTCAAGAGGCGACATCACCATAGACAGTAGCTAAATGAGCGTTTTCATCAAGTCAGCAAAGAATCCACAACGCCAGCATCAGGCCACCATCAGTCGTCTAATAAAAAACGCCATAGGTTTAACATTGACTCAGTGTATTTGACAAAGCGTTGGATAAAGTGTTATTTATGCACCGAGGTGAATAAAAAAACGGACCAATCAGGGACGAGATAACGAAAGTAGATCCGGCAGCATTGATAACTACTAACATGGATAATTACAAATATTCTCTGTATATCGGTGAGATGGGGTAGGATAAATATGAAACCGAACTCGAGTTAGCCTTCTCAATGTTTATACCACTCTGGTCACGTCTGTTACTCACTACACTCGGCTACGCCTCGTGCAGTAATACACAACCTGCCCATCGTGGCATAAACATTGGCAAGGCTAACTCTCGTTTGGTTTCTACTAATTATCTGAATTAAATGATCATCAACTTTATTCACACAACCATCCATCCCTACACAAGATTTCATAACTACATACCAAAACTTTCATTATCGGCTACACCCACACACTTCAAATCACCTATATTCATACTTTCCTTTCTTATACTACCTTTAACTATTCATTCAATTCATATCAATATCAACCTTATATACTATGATCAACAATAAAGTTTATTAGGTATACGAATTGTATTCATCCCACTCCTATGTTTCGTCTCCTTTCATCCATGCGAGGGGGAGGGGAATTACAGTAACGGCTGGGGCATTTCCCGAGAGTAACTGATATGCCATTGACAATGAATATATAATATACACCACTTGTGCCGAATGACGTGTGGCTCATATATATATGTATAGCTCACTATGTTATAACTGTGCAGTATAAAACGACGTGACTCATGCCAGAAGACCCCCTGCCTTTAGCTTGGTAGGGACCGTTTAAACATGACGGTAGTGATCAGGCTCAGGTGGCAAGCTAATGTTGTCGACAGGTTGACTTGTACGGCGGGCGGGGTGCCGGGTAACCCCATCCGCCCGCCTCCTCCGCCGACAGCCCGGCCGTATACCCTGCCCGCACCTCGTACTACCGGGCAGCCTTTCAAGGCGAGATGCCACAATTTGTCAGCATCCTTTACCAGGAAAAATATATCAACAGCTGTGGGCGAAACGAGCGCCGGGCCTGCGGCTAATATTGACATTTCCGACTGGTAAATATTTCCCCAGTCCGCCTTGTTAGGGCGTAGCAGTCACTAATGAACTGCTCTAGGAGATCCAGCAGTGAGCCGCCATGTCCAACTAATTATTATGTATTTAGTTAAGGAGTGTGCGCTGCCGTGGAGAAGGAAGTGGATGTCTTTGCAGCTCCCCATGATCCCCTCGTACTGCCTCCAGGTGGACTGGAACGGGCAAGACGGGGTCTGAGAAGGAAGTTAGTGTTCTTCCTTTTAAGTTTGTTGATGGGTCTCAAGGAAGTTAAAATTTACAGTGTATAGTGAAAACTCTTACACTTGCTCTTTCATACACATGTACCACGTGTATATACATGCAAGGACGTTTGCTGATACATATCATAGTCGCACTGTATGTTCAACATAATGCTGTCATTCTTATCTGTCTTTTTTTATCTTATCAATGAAGTTATTGTCTCCCCAAATCAATATCATTCCATATCTTTTCCCCATTTTACCACGAATCGTTTAATGTTCATCATAGAATTTAGAAGTTCTGCATTATCTTTTTAACGCCACGCTATCTATTCCCGTTTTATTGTTGTGTGATAGCACATTCCATGGTTTTATGTCGTTAATATTGCTTCAATATATACTTGATGAAACCAATTATTGTTTCTTTTGACATTGGCGGGAGATTTGAAACAAGATTTCACATGTGTTCGCATTACGCTAACACACAACAATCTATTACCACGTGAAACTCTTATTCCGTAGTACAAGTCCCGGGTATAGCCGTGAGTAGCTGGAGGGACATTCTCTTGTGAGTGGGCTGAAATGAAAAGCATGGGATTGTTCCGAATGGATGCCATGCTCTCTGTGGCCTGTTTCTAGCTGTATGTTCAGGGGACAGATACGTGGCAATGTAGAGAACACGACATGGTCATCGACGAGCCAGAAGCGAGACCTGAGAAGCTAGGGGGACGCTGATCAAGGCAACAACCAAGATTTCCAAATCAGCTTGGCTTTGAAGTATGAGTGTGTTGTTATTTCTTCTTTTTTTTTCTTTTTTTTGTGTACGATTTCCTTTATTGAATCTTCAGGTTTATAAGTCAAAGTCACAGTTATTACCATATATGATACTTGATTCAACGTAGGTGGCATATAGCCTCAGTTGTTGTACAACTGGTTTTCATGGCTATACCATTGGAGTTACAGATCCCATATCTAAGTCACAGTTTTGATACTAACATATATACACAAAACATGTTGAGTTGTATAGGTAGAGAAGCCATATCTCATATAAAACATGAGCACTTCTATCAGGTCAGCTACATTCTAAACTGGGCTTCTTCTTGACTTCCCCCTCTATTACTAACACGATGTCATCCGCGTATGATATAGGTTCAACATTAGTTAGGGTATTTATTACATTGTTGATAAAAACTACGAATTATAGGGGACCTATTACCAAGCCTTGTGGCACTCAGCAGGTAATTAAATCTTCATCTGAAGCTATATCTTTGAGTTTTGTTGTCACTTTTCTATCAATAAGATTATGCAGCAGTATTTGCATTAACTGGGGATTTAAATAAGGAGTCGGGAGTGGAAGAATCAGAGGTATCTATTTTTTTAATATAAGCAACTTTTATTTCCAAAAAAAGTGTTATTCCCAGAACATGGGGTTTACTCATGATCCTGAAACTTTGTATTCAATAGCCCAACGTCTAAAGCTCCTAGGACTTTTTAGGGGGGGAAATAGTTCCTTTATGGTATTTCTTTTTATAAAAGTCAAGTTGAAGGTAAATCCACAAAAAACCCGACGAGTTGATCTTAAATATAGAACAGTTTATTTGGGATTGTTGTACATCGAAGTAGGGGGGGGGGGGGCAAATTTAATTCTTGGTTGCAACGTTTCGTCTCAATTAATGAGACTTCTTCAGGCAGTATTTTATAAAAGAAAAGGAGGCCTCCCCTTAGCCTGCAGAAAGTTCCTTTCGTATTTATCTTGTCAAGGAGAAGGCCCCCAATGGATGAAACCCATCCGTTTTGCTCTTGCTCCCAGTACCATGTATCCAGGTTGAGCACTGAGCCCACCATCTTCTTGTTGCTTCCGCCCTCTCCTCTGTCCCCCTATGGCACTGTGGTGTTCTCGTGAATGAAGTTGGGGTAACCCAGCTTCCCAAGGGCCTTACTGAACTTATGCTACTGTCCTGGTGGTGCCAGAAGCTCTTTCATGTCCTAAACCATCATCATGGTTAGCATATTCAGCCTAGTTGCCAGATATTACTTCCGTAATCTTCCTTTTCAGGCAGATAGGCTTGGCCCAGTTGGTGAAGTTGAAGTCTGAAGCAATCTCAAAATCACCTTCCGCATCTTTGTCTGCCATAGCCAAGCGACCCCCTTGTTGGGGCTGGAGGCACATGGAGTTAAGTGGCCATCAGTGAGGGTGACAGCCACCAGAATGGGGGAAGGCATGTGACCTCTCTCCCTGCTGCCTCCAGCATGCCCCAATGCCTTCACGGAATCCCAATTGAAACTCATTTATACTATGTCTCTCCTATTTCTTGTTGTATTATGCCTTTGTTATTTTATTTCGCTTTGTTTCCTGAAATTGATACAAATTTGCTATTGGTATGAATCTGATTTATTGTGCTTTTCCCGCCGTTCTGTAAAAGAGATTCTTTGGTTTATAGCATATCTAGATTATTCTTAAAAGATTGAAATTAAATTTTATGTTTATGACATCTTGTAGCAGTGACGTATACTTTCAAATCTCCCAGAATTGAGAGTTTTGAAATTTCTCACCAGCATTATAGTAGTACTTAAAGTAATCGTAACATTTTGTCCTTATCCTCTTGATGGTCTATAGACTGCAATAACTACTATTTTTTCAACTTGGATATGTAGAGTTCACATGTTATACATTCTATTATATCTCTAGATGTTGTGTAACCGTGTAATACTTTAAGACAATCAAAACATTTACCATATGTGTAAAGTGCTACCCCTGCTACCGGCTTTTTTACTTTCATAATTCCGATCATTCCTGAACAATAACATATCAACCCCTGATGAAGATGTACTCATCTATCATCATCAATAAAACGTGTTTTTTTTTAATTGAAACGGAACAAGTTTGGTTTTGTGTGGTTCTACCCTATCAATACTAACATATTTTTCATATACAGATCCGTCAACCACGTTTACTGCGTTTACCGTACTGGCTGCGGACATTCGCTGTAACAAATTTCATTCCCTTAAATTCCTTTAGTTCATATGGGCCCCGTTGCTCCACTTTTGTAGTATCGCTAACTATAATCGGGTCGCAATTTCATTTTTACGATTATTTTAACGAGCCGACTAAAGTATATCGGATCATATCCCTGAATTCACGCGGTATCGCTAATTTTTATGATGTGATAGCGAACAACAAATCAAGGGCACATATTGAAAAATTCATTAGTATTTTTTTATTAAATACGGATGGTACCATAGTTAAAACTGATCTGACACCTGGTGGTGTGGATCGCTATTTTCTATAAGTAGAAAAACAAGGGGTAGGGGTGGTAGCGTCACCATGGATCGTTATTGAGAATATCAAACAAGGTCATTTCTAACCAAAGTAATGCGAACCGTAGACGATCCGCCCTGGTGTGAAGGTCCGCATAAAAAGGTATGGCTAAAAGCCGTATTGTGCGCAGTGATGCGACTATGCGATTCCAACACGATCCGCTAATTTTCTGGAGCAACCTTTAGGCCCTCGGATCGCTATTCCGCGATCCACAAAGGCATCGTAAACGTAGAGCAACGTCCCCCTGGTGTTACAATTGGCATTATTTTAAAACTGATAAAATTGCTGTTTCTTTCAAAAACCCAAAACTACTCTCATTACAACTTCCATTGGTTACAATTTTCAAAATGTTGTATCTCATATACCCAGCAAGACACAGACACATAGCCAAATACGTAGTGTCGACACAAGAGGACACTATAATAGATAGTGGGCAACTTGAGAAGAAAATTATGTCACCATGGACTGGCGGCATATCGAAAGTGCACATGGAACATGGTGATTTTTGGTTTTAATGGACAGTCGGACCTGCAAAACAACTCATCAATGTGTTCAATAAATCGTAAGATGTTGGACTTTGAGCCATTCCCATGGAAAATCACAAAGTATCACTCATTGCTGCTGGAACTGGAAGGCGACCGATATCAACTCGCACCTGGAAATATAAATTTGAATGGACACCCCTTCCGCTTTCTCACCTCCTTCTGGACTATATCAGGTTTCCCTATGAAATACGTGTGCTAATAAATACGCCAGGCTATCTGTAGGCCGTGGGTTTCAGTCAAAGATTTACACTAATACTGCTTGTTTTGGGGATACTTTCCCACGAGCAGAGAGGCTTTGCACTTACCAAGTGGTGGCAATATATCTCTTCGCCAACGCGAGCGGACTGTGCACCTATCGAGTCCGGATATACGCCATTTTGTTGTATGCTTTCACTTAGCCATGTTCACTATATGCCCTCGATACAGTGGCCTATAGTACGTTGGAGACTTGAAGGGTCATTTCATTTTTACAAATTTTATAATGCTTTCAAAAGAGACCAATACATCACTCTCATTTGTGAATTAACCGTTACGTGGATATATATTGTACCTATGTCTGTGATTAAATTTGTTGTGGTCATACAAAACTTTGCTCCTTTTTTACTTTTATTTCTAGTATAATTCTATGATGATACTACAACAATCTAGCGTAATCTAGTTCCTTTTCTGACTAGTCCTACCATTGTTGCCACCCTTTAAGTCTCTTTGAACAAAGTGATTTCTTTATATTTTATAATTTGGGGATTATATCGGCTTAGTCCGTTGATATAATATTTCTCATTATATCATCAAATGAGTGGTTCTCTTGGTATTGAGAGGAAAGAAATGATCATCTGATAGACACAATATGAGAGAATTAACAGACTTTACAGGAAATTGCACATGAGATGATGACATGTAGATAATATCGTACTAGACAATACTAGAGAGTAAATAATAAGTCCAAGGTTAGAATTACTCACATGTCTCTTCCAAATATTTCTAGGATTAAGTCATACATTTCTTTTTCAAGTCTTTCTGAAAGTTCAAACTTATGATGCTGATTCAAGTTTAAACATGCAATTTCCTCCATTATAATTCGTTCTCTTAGCTTGATAGGTATTGAGAACCTGTATTTATCTCACCCCTGGTACAAGCTTCGCCATAGAAATAACATTAGGAAAAAATACTCAACGATCACCCCTGTAAAGTGACAATACTACGCCACGGCCGTGGCGTAGTGAATTTGAGATGACGTCATATGGATTCGCTAGGTATATTCGAGCTATTCTGATATTCTGATACTATCTAACATCATAGAAAGGGGTGAGATAAATCCATAACTGCACTCGAATCGTGAAATAGACAATAATCCACTCGTTTGGATGTGCCATAATCGTCACTCGGCTTTGCCTCGATGACGATGCGGGCACATCCAAACTCGTGGAGTATTGTCTATTTATACGATTCTCGATGCAGTTCTATATAAGTATTGAGCACTCCATGAAAGAACTGCCTAAGAATATAGCTTTTTGCATGGTGTGCAATGAGGTTGACCGATCTATCTTTTTGATAAAGAAGGTTATTATTCTCCCCAACAGTATTTCTTGTTTAGAAACTACTAGTATGTCTTCTCTCATTATTCTCCTGATGCAACTTCAAAGACAGATCTAAAAGTTCCTGACTTCAAAGCTTTCAGTGAAAATTACAATTACACTCCGCTGATTCCACAATATTTCATTTGCTAAGTAAACATTACATGTTATTGTTCTGTTTTGACCCTTTATTGAAATATTAACCCCTGGTTTCTCTGACGGTATATATATATATATATATATATATATATATATATATATATATATATATATATATAGTATATATATAATATATATATAATATATATATATACATGTATAATATATATATATATATATATATATATATATATTTATATATATATATATATATAACCTTTGCTTAGAATGTCTACTGGAACCTCACCTGGGATCTTAATATTGTTGCTTTCCATTTCACAATTACGTTCATCAAGCAATCTCAACCAGGGAATCACTTATTAAAATGAAAACATATCCGAAAATGTCAGCAGCGTACCGTATTTATCATTTATTTCAGTATGAGACATAATACTACCTTAATTATACAAATGTTGGACCTGGTATAATCCTGCTTTGCCAAATGGTCAGTAGTAGATTTCTGTAATGCAGTTTCCATGAACATATTTCCCTACAAGTATTCATCCATGAATTCTTTATTCTCCCTACGGACATTATTCTACAAAGGGTCACATTAGAAAAACACTCCAATAAGACATTTACTGAGTTACCTGGTCTTTTTTGGTGTCCTTCTTCAGAAATAAAGTAGAAAAGACTTTCCTTAATCTGGAGGTGTTCTTTCATGAGGGGCGACCAGTTACACCCATCAACTACAACATGCAATACATGCACTAGGGAAAGTTAGTAAAAGGAAAACCCAGCATTGACCTCCCCTTACTTAGTTAAATTGAAAAAAAAAGATTTCTCAGATATACAGCATTCCATGGCCCAGCAATAACCAAGATCACGGCCAGTATACCCATACCTCACAGGGTATACAAACCGAGCTAGGAGGGGTCTAACGGTTATAGGTGCAGCCCATCGTTGACAATCAGTGGTGCGTCATATGCCAGTCTCAGGATACATGATAAATGACATGAATACCATGTGGTAGGTGGGTTATATGAAGGCCCTGTGGGTAATGCTGGGAGACGAACGGCATGCTGCTGATGGGGGAGAGAGTGAATGTAAACTGGGATCACTGTCCATTCCTATATCACATCTTACTCTTAACAAGGCGCTTATTGAAATCTTCCAGAGTTCAAACACTATAGGGGACAGAGCCATTGTTAGTTCACGAAGCAGTCACTAGGTGGTCGGGGGCCAAACCTGTATTCTGGCTCTTTGTTCTTACACAATTCAACTGCGTTTCAATATTTTACCATGGTTCCCTTGACTCTCTACACCCATCCCAAAGTAGTATGACGTAGTATGAGAAAACGTGGTTACTGAGCCCGTAAAGGTGGCTGTTTGAGGTCATTTGATGAAAAAATACGGCCCGTTGCCGCAGGCTAGAGGGCCGTATTTTTTCATCAAATGACCGAGAACGGACACCGTACGGGCTCAGTCACTACATTTTCTTATTACTATACACCTCCTACTCGTTGAAAAATATGTTTTTATTAACTTTTCTGCACCTAAAAAGACCACTGCTATTCACTACGGCCCGCTGCCACAGCGGGCGCGAACATTATTTATACTACACCCCCAGCAGTGGGCAGTATTTCATACATGTTCGCCCATAGGTGTATAGTAATAACTAAACCCAAGACATGATATTTTCCATATGGAACACTTTATATAAATATGTGAGCAAGGCTAAAGTTGTGACATTTCCCAATTATCACTCACTTCTTTTCCACCTCCTTTAGTGAAGAACACCTACTTCTTCACCTCCTTTAGTGAAGAACACCTACTCGGGGGGCGTCATGGCGGCGCCCATGGATCATAGGCTATATGCCGTATAGGACGGGTACGTGACGTACGGACCAAGGAAAATGATATAATCTGCATACAGTTGACTGTTGGCAAAGGAACAGTATTTGCTCACCCAGTACTCTTCCAAGTGGTATGTTTACTTTTGTCTTTTTAAAAATATATCTTAGTCGTACATAAATGACAATTTTAGAATACCTATGTCACTATACATGATAGTGAGATAAACAGCTCATAATATGATTCCTTACCATTACGAAACAATCTAGATAACCATTCGGTACAATGATGTAAGCAATTATTTGAGCTAGGCCTGCATTCTTGTGGAAGGATATTCGTCAAGCCTGGTATCAATATACACGCGATTAGGTCAATTAAATACATGATTACCTAATCCTATTAAGCAAAGTCAAACAAATGTGACATTAATGTCACAAAGAGAGTAGGGCTAAGGATAATGCCTGCGCTGGCGTTAAGTAGCCCCGCTTTGCGCTGCGTTGCCTTGGAGAGAACCTATAAGCCGCCTCCACCTGGAAATTAAGTGTCAGACGATTGAGGCGCAGCGCCGGGAAATCATTCGTCATTCCGCGAAATGCCAAGAAGTGCCAGGAAGATGAGCAGCGTCCTGCGGCGAACTCATGCGTGCGGCGATAAGGCTGGAATGGATGAGCGATAATATCGTGTATTTATGGACTCGTTTGTCAGGCGCATGCGCTGACACATGTCCCCGGGACCGGCTTATTAGTGGCGCTTGTGCCGGGCGGTCGGGGGGCATTAATTAGCGGTGCAGGCGGGCACAGGTATGGCGGATGGGGCTCATGACGACCTGTTTACTGACACGTCACCCCGTGGGGCTAATGAAAATTTGTGAGCAATTTGTTTGTGTTTTAGTGGAACGCCTCACCTGCTCGTTAGGTGTCGTGTGGTGCGAGCAGGTCGACGTGGACCACTTTATAGGCGGGCAATAAATGTATACTTGAGACGGAGGTCTCAATCTGAGGCAATTTGTGAGGATCGTACACATTCTGAACTATCTACCACATTGGTCTTACTGTATTGCACAAGCAGTCTTTTATAGTGATGTACTATATGAGATGAGTCATCTTTCACAAAAAGGTGTTTCGGGATATTACCGTTACCGATATCCAAGTCAGAAAGATATAGAAATCTTGGAAATATAAATTTAACCTAACCTCTGAGACATTACCCATACTTACTTCTGAAAGAAACTCACACGTCGCAGTCCCGAGAAGAGCATATCAAAACATATTAGTGAGATCTTGTGGAAAAAATAAAGAGTATACTTTTCTCTGAACAAAATACCGTCATAACAGCATGCACATGCCGATGTTGACCGGATTTCCACATCCATCTTCACCACCTACAATCGTTCACCGCGCTCAAGCAGGGTGGAATGGCATTTACCCCTCAATCAACATATGTCTTCTTATTACAAACTAATCCTCGACTAACCGCTCCACATGAGACGATCATACACGTGAGGTGGAGGTGCCATGTGGGTGGTGTCCCTGCACCTGGGAAACCTGCCTCTTCTCACATCCCGTGATCACTGGTCCCTATCTCTCCATGCTGCCCCGTCTTGCCGAGCTACTCACCACCCACATTTCTTTTGAGCTGCTCTCTCGGCTCAAGGCTGTCACCGACTTAGCCGACCGTGGAGGGCGGGTCTGTGCCCGCCTGCTCGTGAATAGGTTGTTCTCCATGGTGTATCAGCCCTGAAGGCAGTGCGCCAAGGTGCCATGATAGCATTGAAAACTCCCGTCCTACTGTGCTGGGTCTATTTCAGAACACATGGCTTATAAAGCTACGTTTCTAGAATAACGAAGATAACGTCCGTCTGATACCTCAATGAATTGTATACTCCATCACAGTAACATCTACACCCAAGATTGTCCCTCGTATGAATTCGAATAGCAAATATATTTCCTTTATCTGTGATACCTTCTTTACTCTAATCATACCTCACTGGTGTCCTATACCTAGAAGCACATGTATCATGTCTTGTCCATTACAGATGAAGCCGTTTGTACAATTGCTATAGGCATTGCTAACTGGGATACACTGAATCCGGCGCTATCTAAAAGTACGTATATCTCATGGCAGCGCCCCTACCGACAAGGCCGGCTAACATAAACTCCATGGCTTTGCCCGGATGTCCCTTGCACGCCTAGACACCAGGGAGCGCAGGGAATGCCAATAATGGCCGCCTGGGGCGCGTGTGTCAGGCCTGTCAGTCCCTCGAGATTAGGAGGGCTAATTTAATCTGAGACACCTTCAGGATTACTCCTCTACTAAGGCCTTGACTCCTTCCTGTAATATATTGTGGCTTCTTTCATTGAGGATGAAGGTCTGTATATTGCTTGGTTATATGCCATGTGAAGATTCATATTCTTAATATGTGACGGTCCATTACGTTTGTGTGTAAAGTGAAAGCCTCAGCCTGTATAAATGTCATATGAAACTATGATGTCCCTTTTTTCCATGAGGTCAGAGAGGGCATAGATAAAATAGAATAAGATTTTTTTCTAACCATGATGTCCTAGTACCTTTGCATTAAAGTATACGATAACGGCTGGTAAATCTGCATGTAGTATGAAGGCTCCTGTTTCCGTAGTGAAGGACATGACACATCAGATCCCCTATGTTTCATAAAGTAATCTTTACTTTTAGAAATTTATTGGCAGTGGTAACACTTCTGGATTTTTGAGTGCACGTGAAATGACATTTCTATCAGGTTGAGTAGATTTTCGATAGTAGTTAAGGAAATTGGACAGTCTAGATAAGCAGCACTATTGAGTTAGTTGTCTTTGAAAGTTAACGCTGTCACACAATCCCATTTGGTTGCAATGTATCATATCATGAAGTAAAATCTTTTTCCACTAACACACAAATGGGATGGATTACAGTCTATTCAAAAGTATGAGATAAAGATGGTCATAATGAGAATGGCTATATATTTTAAAGATTCCCATAGAGACGTATGCCATAGTGCTTAGAAAGGTGGAAACAGGTTTTCCAGACTTGGACCTATAACCTACGGTCTCCGGGCAGATACCCCTTCCATCCACCGCCTATTGGCCTTGAGCACGGACGACCTGAAGGTTCCGTTAGGAGAGCGAAAAGACCTGTCGCCCGAGTCTGGGTGTCAGTGAACCACGTGGTCCAGAACGGATGCACGTGACCCCAAGGGCAGGACCGGAACTGGAAACGGTCAGGACATGTGGCTGACGACACCCTGACACCAGGGGTCATACCAGAGGGCGCTACTTCAAAGCATTCGGTGTGCTCTGCGGTCAACCGGATCTGATGTGTCGTCAGCGAGCCGTGAGCCGCCGCCACTTTGGGTGTAAACGCCCTCTAAGTTGCTACCATTTTATAAGTGTAAGGACCAGAAGTCATGTTGCCATATATTCCCATGAAGCAGTGTTGTCTAAAACCCCATTTGGCTACTCTGTTATATATCTTATGATTATGTTTACATATTTCCATAAACACATTTTTGTATTAGTAAAATTATGTAGTCTGACCGCGTAAAGATCTCTGTTCTTACATCATTGTATGCATGTATCATCATGCATATTGGAGTCCCCACATATACGTATAGTTTTACCCCATATAGATATAAAATCAGGGCTTCACACATGCATGTATAGTGAATAAAGGTCACCATATCACATATTGTTATATCCCCATATAGCACGTTATCATATAATCACATATGGCACATAACACAAGCACGTCCTCATATATGATATAGCCACATTAAGTACTATCCTTATATGCCGCCAATCATTACTCTACAGGAGGATAACTAAGAGAAGTTATCCTCTAGTATGATCAAAGAGAAGCCTCAAACGTCACGAATATGAAGTACATGATCTTTCCTTTAGACTTTTTAGAGCCAGCGTAATTGAAGCCAAATTATAATTGATTGAAATATGATTTTATCAGCATGCCAAGTTATGGCAATCCGACAATATACCAATCTCTTAGAGCCCTGAGGTTTTCACATGTTATATCATGTTGCAGCTGTAGGATGATGTATTCCCCAGTGACGGCTCCACATGGATGGGGAGGGGTGCAGGTGGAAAGGGGGAAATGTTGGGGAAGGAGAGAGGGGGCTGAGATTGCGAGGGAGGAAAGAGGGGGAGCAGTGAAGAACGGGATAAGAAGAGGGACGATGAGGAAGGTGGGATTGGGAGGGGTGAGAGGATTGTGGAGGAGGAGACCAGGCATAGTGTGACGAATCAATAAGGAGGGGTGGGAGGAGAGGCTGCCCTCACTGCCGTAAACTGAGTGATTTAGAGACAGATGCGCTTACCTTGTCCTACCCCTAGGTCGGTGATGTATACCTGGTGGGCAGGGAGCCCGGGTGGCGGGCCCCCCGCCGGCAGCAAGCCTCTAAATGACGTTTCCATCAACTCTCTGAATGCACGGTTAGTCAAGTGTGAAAACAGGCGGCATTTTTCAGCCCCCCGCGCGCCCCTTCCAGGCGTCCCTATATTGGTAGCACATGGCGACAAATTGGGGCAAGTTGAAGTTAATTTTGCCGCGCGTTCAGCCCAGCCCCGGCCCCATCAGAGCCCTGTCGGCCCAGTCGGCGGCCATTAATTGCGCACGTCTCTGGCGTGTTGTAACCCCGGGCCCGACGCGCCACGAGCGATGACCGCCGAGCTGCAAATGCCCAGGGAGCTCTTCACAGCTGCTTGGGGAGATGTGGAGGAAGGTGTTCAGAGCAGTTACTATATGGGAAACTTGGGGAAGGTGTTAGAGGGAGGTTTATGGAGAGGTGGACGGATTCGTTTAGCTGCAGGAAGAGGTGGACAGATGTTTATAGTGAGACTTGGGGAGATGGAGATGGAGCTGCTTAGAGAAAGTGTTGAGGCACTGTGAAGGAATTAGTTTTAAGGAAGTGGTGCTATGTATGATATAAGGATCTGTTTAGAGGAATGTTTGATGAGTTGTGAAGGGCGTTGTCAGGGCTTGGGGATATGCAGAGAGAACAGTTTACATTGAGGCTTGGGGAGCTGCAGAGAGAACTGTTTACATTGAGGCTTGGGGAGATGCAGAGAGAACTGTTTACATTGAGGCTTGGGGAGATGCAGGTTGGGTTATATATATATATACATATAAATATATATATATATATATATATATATATATATATATATATATATATATATATATACCTTTTTTCTGGCAAGATCATGAGAGTTAACAATATCTGGATAGGCACAATGCTGAATCTTTAATTAATTATACGCTTTCATTGTCCGTTATAATGTCAATAATTCTGATGTCAATACACATATTGAATGTTCAAAAAGTAGAAGTTTGTGTCAAATGCGAATTTTCGTTGAAATGGGTGAATCATTTCTGTTTGCACATGCATCCTTAACTATAACAAAGCAAGCGAATTTTGAATTCATACTAACAGGTAAGGTGTAATATTATATAGATACATGCACTATCTTGAAATTCTAATATCCAAAACTTGTAAACGATCTTCCAATATTCAACATTTGTGAGCGAGCGAGTGAATCCTGTTTGCGGAGATGTTGATACTTTTCGCTGATAACATGGAGGATAATATGGGATATTTTGTCCAAATGGTGCGACAAAGGTATTTGTACACACCTAACGATTTCACAATGCAAATGGGCGATCGTCAACATGCAGTGTGGACTCGGACTGGGTGACGCCCGATCAACCTAACAGGGTAATGTATGCGTCGCCACGTCCCCTCCGTGGTGACATTCACTTTTTCCCTCTATCCAATTATCCGTAGGATAATCCCCGCCTCTCGCCACAAGTTATGTTGAAAAGGGGGGTGACTGTGCACGCAGTGGCCGGAGGATGAGAGTTCCAGTCCTAATATCATGCTAACCGTGATTTCGGGTCGGCCTGCTCCCATTAGGACAACACGACCCTTGGCCTCGCACATTGTACGCCGACTTTGTCGACCATTGGTAGCTGACAGTCATACAAACGGGATAATCGTTCAGCTGAGTGCACCTGGTCGCCGCGGCCCGCTCTCTTCACCTGACGCTGTTTAGAGGAGGCGCAGGTAAGCAGGGCTCAGCGCCCAGCAACAAAAGGGCGACTTGGGGGGCGCTCGACGAGGTGCTAGCGCCGCCTGGTGGAGATGAGCCGGGAGCACGTCGCTGGGGTCGACTCCCGGCGCTCACCCCCACCCCCCGGTGCCCTCAGCTCCCCGCGACCCGTCCAAGAGATCCAAGCCCGCTCACCACAGGCCGCGTCAAACCAAGCAGGGCTTTTCAGTGAGGACAAACACACTGAGGGGGCATTTTCCCAGATTAGTGTATCCAAGTCGGGGTGTGAGGGTTGCCCTTCACCTGGTGTGTGGACAAAAACTGCCTCTCCACCATGCCTTCTTTAATTCGGTTATTTGATAGTTTTAAAAACACCCCGGTGTATGGCGGGATTTCGTGGACCATATCGCGAGGGTCGGTCGGTGCAGGGTATTGTCAGACATGTGAGACTATACTATACCAGGTGTTATGGAGCACTCCCCTTTTATCAGTCACTTTTACCTGGAAATGTGTTGACCTTCAGAAGGCTAATAGAATAGTCCTTGAAGCGTTTTCAATGTCAACAATTTAGAATTGAACGTTTTAATGGATTTATTCCCCTTGCTCCATGTCACTAAATGCAACAGCCATCAATGAAAAACCAAACTTGCGGTATTGCTTGTCAATTTTACATCGGGTACATATTTACTTGCACCTACCTTCAAGAAATGATGAAATAATAATGTTAATGATATAATACAATCAATCTATACATTTATGTCGGGCACGATGCCAGCCAGATTATAACTAATACTGAGCTATAAAATGATACACAGACTTGTAAGTTCATTATTTATGACTTATGATTTTCGCACTTTAAATGCATGATATTGTAATAGATTTGGCCATAAATTCGTGTTGCAGAGGATATAGAATCGTGAAGGTGGGCCAGACATGTGCATGTGGCGCCCTCTCTAGCCAGAACGCGGTACCAAAGTACTGTACAACTGAGCTTTGACAAATGCAATCTATACTCCTCTCTTATGGGATATCTCAGTGTCACTCCAATTACACTTATCACGAGGAAAGAGATGCTACATATAGAATAGATATTATTATGGTTAGTAAGCAGAGGTACAGAAATAATTTAGTTAAAACAAAGGTTATTCTCCAGAATATAAATTTAGGTTGGTATCCTGCAAACCGACAATGTTTTTCACTTGTATTGCAATGTCTGCCACAAACAATCTTCTCATCTAATCTAAACCGTTTTATTTACTAGATATTATTGTAATTCATCAGGTGTCTGAATACTCATGAGTCCCGGGTCTTGTGCCGACAACCTATCATATGATTGATAATTCCCATGCTGCACTCACACGTATCATTTTAAGTACATGAAAGTGTACTCCCTTGAGTTCTAGACAAAACGTTTCCCTTGATTTAATCCAGTACATGTGCTATTCGATACCGTAGATCTGTACAACTAACAGTGTATATTTTGTTTTTCGCTATTGATGCCTATAGTTTAATTTCCGTGGTAATATTCATGAACTTGATTTGCATTAAATCATTGTATACGTAGTCCAGTGACAATTAATTCAAATCCCACTATCTACCTTGTTTCATTACCTCTTGATAAAACTCATCAATCAGTGTTCTTCAAATCACCATGGAACAGTAGGCCTTCGTTTTTATTTGCTACCTGCTGTGAGATGCCATAGGGAATATGGAATCGATGTTCAGTCGACAGCACGTAATTGTTGCAGTCGCCGTCTCTTCCGCTCAATCTGTACCATTTTCGTTGTTTGCCGGTTGTCGTCTGCAGTTGTTTATTTTCACTGAGCGTTCGCTGTTTTGTCGAAATGGAGTCAGGTGAGGAGGTGAAGCAAACCCTGCGAAGCACGCGGCGCAGCTCAGCGGTCCTGAGTCCCGCTCAGCTTGGCTAGGCTCATCTCACATTGGCGCCCTGTGGCTCAGCTTGGCTTTGCTTGGCATGGCTTGGCATAGCTTGGCTTGGCTTGAGGCGGCTCAGCTGAGCTCGACCTAGATTATTTCTGTGAATCAATACAGCTTGTTTGTTGTGGCTCATCGTGGTTGTACACAACTTGGGACGACTTATATGGCTCGGCACGGCTTGGAATAGCTCAGCTTGTCCGGCATAGCATGGCTTGCAGCGGTTTAGTTTGACTTGGTTCAGCTCAAATAAGCACAGTATGACTCAATTCAGTTCAAGTCAGCTCATTCAGCATGGCATGGCTTAGCTCAGCTTGGTAGGGCTTGGCGTACCTTGGTTCGGCTTGGCAGGTGTTAGCTTGGTTCGGCTAAGTCCAGATATGTGTGGCTCAGCAAATACCACAAGGCGCCTTCATTTATGGCTCCTTTCCGCTCATTTTGACTCGTTCTGTTGGCTCATTTCGGCTCTATTCAACTCGGGGCAACTCGGACAGGTTCGGCTGCCGACCTGCTCATTGGACTAAGCGCATCCAGACGGCGGCCCTGGCCTAATGGAACAGCAGCAATTAGCGGGACAAGTGCCAATTGGATGGGGAAATAAACAGGACTAGCCCTGAGTGCAGTGTCAGTAAGAATATTGTCAGAAGTCTGCAGTCAGTAAGTGAGATTGGCGTCTCAGCAAATGCTCCTTGAGCACTCGGTAATGGAGGACATAATTGTTTTTTTTCTCTCTCGCCCTCTCTTACCCGCTCTCGCCCATCCCCCATGTTACCCGTCGCTGTGCAGGAGTCCCTGGACAGATTCCTGGCAGGGAGGTGGATTTCTGAGAAGTTTGCGCTAACGAAAGTGAGGCCTGTCAGTAATTGATGTTCCTGTACGAATCTCCTGCCCCAGCTCCACGCTGCACCTAGAATAGGATCTGCAGTGTTCAACTGTGGAGGATGATCACATTTAGGTGCGTGGTTGCCGACAGGTGAGTAGCTATGGAAAAAGTGCCCGTATCATCATATCACATTGCGATGTGACTCAGGGCAGTGTATATATAAATAAACTCACAAAGCTAATTGATAGCTTGTAAACGCAGCTTCTAGGCGATACCGAAACCATTATCGTTCTATTCCATCTCTATTCAGGTGTACTTTGGGACTATCTCCATATTATCCTGTTTTAGAATTAGATTCCTTACAAATGCTTTCGTCATACAGTAGTTGTTTTTAATTGTTTGAAAGTACACAGATAAATATTGTCTATATCGATAAAACACTAGTTTAGTGACAGAGATCTTTAGATATAAGAATATATATACATGTATGCATGAGCTATACGTCATTGACTTTTATTTCGGCGTCAGATATTCATAAGAAAATGAAGTATACATTGTATTATTCAATTCTGGAATTGGAATTATGATATAAACTAATTACCAGGAAAGTTTACAGGTGTATGAGACTAATTCTGGTCATATTTATGCCACTTTCTCAGTTCGCCTCATATCTCGGAACATCACCTTCACAATTGACGCGCAGAAGCACATTCCTCCACCCCCTCCCCTCCCAAGTGAAACAAGCAGAGACGTATGTAGAGACAAGTCGGTCAGGAGTGGATGAAAAAAGGTCGACATGAAATACAGCACCAGTCTGACTAGTAGTCTGAAGGCCTATCTTAAAAGTATAAATTTTATCATTATCGGAGCTCGGGCGCGAGATGGCTTCTCAGGAGCAAATATAATTTCCACAAATCAGATGTGAATGTGTTTGCTGATCAAAGCCTTTGGACATTTGCGGGAGGATGCGGGGCAGTTTGATGTGGGTTTAGGCGGTCGGCAGCTGGCCAGGCCTATCGTCGGCACGTGTGCTGCGCTCGTTTGTCAAGCCCTATCATATCGGGGGCTGAAAACTGTGAACAATTTGCCTGATAGCGCCACCGCTTATCGTAAAGCTTAGGCCTTGCCACCCGCCATCTTGTTCATCCTTCGGTCGACAGCGGAAGGACGCGAGTCACGTGGCTATGTAGCGATGGTATCGCGAGATCTCGTCGTGCCGACGTGGCTACGGACTGGTTTCCGGAGGGAGTGGCTATGAGAGTTAAAGACGGTGACGGAGACCAGTGGCGACGCTACCGGGGACTAGGGATGTGCGTGTGTGTGTGTGGGGGGGGGGGGGGGGGTATGTGTACGTGTGTGTGTTGTGTGTGTGTGTGTGTGTGGCGGGAGAGTGACGGGAACAACTGCGCCATCTGACGTTCATTCCCATGTCGGCACGTGTCAATTTCATCAGTTCCGGTGCTTGCGTGTCCTTCTGAGCATGCGCGAAATGAAAAACATCTCCAATTTGTCTGATCTACTGGAACAATGACTCGCCCAGCATGGGGGTGGTGCTAGTCACTGTAGTCCATCACCCCCTCTGCTAGCTACTCAACCACGCCTCTCCTCTCCTTGCCCCCTTGATGATGATCATTTCCTTGTCCATTCTCTGGGTTTACGACGTCATGCGTGGGTGTCTACTTCATGCTAGATCTCCAGGGAGAATGTGTCTCCCGGTGTAGATATATATGTGCCCAGTATTCACCTGTCCCTGTATCCTGCAGGCTACCACCATGCACACAAATATGCCTTGATTCTCAGCCATGGCCGTTTGCACTGATCCCGAGAAGGGAGCTAATTTCACGCCCAAGTCGCTGATTTCTCTCACATTTGCGCGCGGCGTGTTGGCATGGCGGGGCGGTGTCTCTGATCCCGAGCAGTGTTAGGTTCGCTGAGAGATAAATCACCAGTGACAGGCCTCTTAAAACTCCCCGCGCAAATCACGTCTTGTCTCCCGCCGCTCTGCTGTACTGTTTATGTCTTTCAGGAGAAAAAAAAATGAAGGCCGAAGGAGGAGGTGGAGAATATGAGCAGGGCACAGTGTGCATGACCCGTGCAAGAGTTGTGAGGAAAACATAACGTGGAACAGAAAAATGGTGACTTCTTATATGAATTATTGACATTTATCTTCTGTATGTCGAGTGGTATTCTCTTCTCAGTTTGTAAGTGTTACGCTACATATACTGCGCTCAGATTTCACTCATATCACTCATAGGTATCCGCACACTCGAAGGTCCCGATAACTATATTTTTTTTACGAGGGCCGACCTTGCAATTTATGGTCTAAGTAATTTGGCCAAATATATTCTGGACGAATCAAAGTGACCTAATCTACACTTTCTGAAAGTTTCACTCGCAACTATTTCATTCAGTTGGATATAGGCCTAGGATGTATAGGAGTCTCCACTGATGATGTCCTCTTAAACCTTTGGAGACCTATGAATCTATACGACCTTATATGACGTTGAAACCGGGCTGCACAACATCGATGCCCTCTTCTAATCATTATTTGGCATCACGGGATGATTAGGCTACATTTAATTACGTATATTTCACCTGCTTATACATGTATAACAGGTTCTCAAAATCAACATGTTTACCTTATTTGATAAAGAAATAGAACCTCACTTGCTGTTCTTATGGAAATAATAAGGTAGATATCCCTTTTTAATAGCAGTTTATATGCATATGGTATTTTTTAAGAAAGTTGTTACTAAATAATCAATCATATACGGTAGCTACCTGTACGCTATAGTAATTCACTATACTGTATGTCACTTGGCAAAGCATTCATCGGTATCACAGATAAAGACTAAGTGTTTCGATTTCTTGGTTGCATGGAATAATAACATGCGCGTATGACTTGGGTATTAGCAACATTCGTAAGTGGAATTCACAAAGTGGGATTCATGTACCTCGCAGGGTTCAAAATCTCATGACATGTTCCTATTTAGGGGTAAATGTCGCCAACAATTGCAGGGAAACACATGTCTCAGGGAAATGGAATCCGGCAATTTAGACGAAGAGATTGTGTTTGAGTACAGAATCCCAGCAGGATTTGTCTCAGACAAACACCCTGTGAGGTACATGAATCCCACCGTGTGAATCCTATCAATCCTGTCATGCACTTAAACCTGTGACAACTAGTTGTTCGGCTCGTTGTCCCTGTAGAACATTGATATAACATGTAAGTGGCAAGGACAAGTCAGTGAGCGACTTAGTTAGCACCCACAACACCGCCCTCATACGACATGCGATTAAACAGGCCTCGCCATGCACGACAAATCTCCGCACCCACCCAGAAGACGCAGCCCATAAACACTGATTGCCGGGCGGCGGGCGGCGCGCGCGGGGCGGGCAGAATCAACCGCGCTCGCAATAGATGGCGACACTGATCCCACCACATCATCGCCATGAGCACTTGTCGAGCGGGTCGGAGCCGGGCCCGCTGACACAAACTGCTCCCCACCTGCTCACCGGGCCCAACACGGCGCGCCGCCCGCCACTTGTCGAGCAGCTCACGCGCCCATCACGGGTGGCGTTATTTGCGCACACTTAACGGAGGTTTATTAAAGCGAGCGGGTTGGTGATCCAGGCGCGGCCTCGCAGGTCCTAAGCCCGCCCACCTGCAAACGACCCCGTTAGACTAAACGCGGGTTAACGGGTGCGTACTAAAGCGGTGCTAGAAAATTGACCTGTCACGCCCTGAGACATAAACATAAAATAGCATGTCATTGTTCTCCTCCAGGGCGTAAGCTTTATGCCTGCTCCGTCACCACTCTGATGGAGGAGGGTCTGGGGAGGTGGTGGAGGTCCTCGTGGGAAAAAAACGGGAGGGGGTGGAGAGAGGCAATTGGGACTTTGCACGGAAATCTGTGTTTCATATCTAACATATACACAGAATGTTTTGGTAAAGTTTAGTGGATGTTTGACTATCAAATTACATGGCATATAAAAAAGTGGCTGAGCCGAAATCTTTATACTTAGACTTGCAAGCACTTTACATGCTTGCTTGTACAGCCATATAACTCTCTCCCTCTCTCTCAAAAGGTTAATCACAAAGATACGGGATTTGTAAGGGCTTGATGTAAGGGCTTGATGTGGAAGACTGGTAGCGGACTCTGACATATTATAACAAGAAACGTAAGTTGTGTTCATATTTGTTGAATGAGGATAGGACTTAAAATGTGAACAATTAAAACGTATGTGTTCTTTCTAGTCAGTAAGTCATTTGCAGTAACCCACTTTGCACTGAGCCAACCAGCCAGTTCTACACCTATAAATGTCGGGTCCAAATTTAGTCAAGCACCATTGGACCAATAAGATAATCTGGCTTGTAGTGATTGGTCATGGTCATCTGGGCACTCATGACATTTGGACCTCTGAGTAGAACCACTATTCAGTGTGAGAGGAGAGTGTACCTCGGGTCAATCAAAGGCAGAACTCTAGGTAGATCAGTGGAACTGACGAGGAGGATGCCTTCTCTGCGAAGGAGAAAGTGTATGTGCTGCCATGCCGACCTTGCAGTTGTTAAAATACGAGGTTAAACTATTTGACTAGACTGTTCTATTGCTATTCACACTGTGTGCGTTTTCGTTCCTTTCTCTGAAGTTCGTTGCCTAGGTATGTTGAAATATCTTCAAAGCCTTTCAGATATTTCTCGACTGACTAGACCTGATCATTCAAGAAATGTTTGGGGGCAACGATCAAATGAGATCTATTGCAGGTCCTAAAATGGTATTATCCCCTAGAACTTCAGTAGTGCAAAAACAAACAAATGCTAGGCACAATACTTAATCTATCATTAAACTACAAGAAGATGTGATTAGCTGATTAACCATGGAAAAGACAGACAATTCACTGATGTGCTGATAAAATAAACAATGGGTTAGATGTGCACAAAAGCCTTTAAACATTTTACAAAATCTATTTTGAAAGATAGCATTCCAGTCTAGCATAATGCAAAATATCGACGACTGCCTTACATTGTATAGAATTATAACGATTGTGCTATATTAACTGACCAAATGTATGAGACAAAACATTGTACCACCTGATGGACATGATAGTAGTGACCCATCTAACTGGCAAATTGTTATATAGATTACAACTGTGATGAATACCAGTGTGCCTCCTGCCTAATGTTAAGATAGGTGTGAGTGGGGCAGGATATGAAAATCAAGCCTACAAGACTTGATATCCACCCCGATTTTATTGTCAACAGTTTATAAACGAAAGGAAAGTAAAACATTAACAGCATATTATATACAAATGTACCCATGTAAACCTTTCGTAACTTAAGAAATGAAATTATTGTGATGTTGTTGACAATGAAATAAAAGTTCTGAAAAAAGAAAATGGATATTCAGGATGAAGGAGGTGAGTACTCACGAGGATAGGAGTGAGACTGCTGCAGAGACATTCCGTAACAGCTGTAACAGCAGCATCAACATCACAGTCCTTCACAGTCTTGTTCCTGCCAATAAGTTACTGCAGTTCGTATCAGCTATCTGTTCCTCTCCTCGGTGTATGCTTGGGATCTCTCTCAAAGACACACACACCAGTTAATTCATTCTTCCTCATCCCCGTTGTCCCTCAAAATCTACCAATCATCCCTCACCAGTCATATGGTCAGTTAGGATGCCTCAATGTGCTGAACACTCATTAGGCCTGCCCCCAAGTGTACCATGCGCACCTGGGCCACGTGAACCGTTACATATAACTATGAACATATACACATTGATACACGAATAAACTAATACATTCAAATACATTCTACCACTAGTCCTAGGTTGGCCAAAGAAATATAGAAGGGAGTTACCAGTCAGTTGAACATATTATTGATGGTTTTATGGACAGGCGGCCGCGAACCACGGTCAGTTGACGCATAGTAATAGACGAGCGTTAGACTCTAGGGTAAATTTACCCCAGGAATTGCCATATTACAGGGTATATCATTAGGGAATATTTTGTCGCTCTACAGCATAAAGGGACTATTTTCCCGTAATCAATAGCTTGGAGGCCGTTGAAAACGGATTTGAATCTGTATAAAATGGTTATGGTATCTGAGAGTTTTATATAATGGGTTGAGTACCCATACATTTTCAATGGGTAGCTTAAAACTATGAGCACATAGTATGTTAATCATTTATGAATGAGCGTGCAATTATAAATGAATAATAATTGAAAAGTTTTGGTTAGATTCAGTATACATTCTTCTGTGTAACCCACATGCACCCAGTCAACTTGCCATTTCTTCAACTGCCTGTGTCTAGGATCCAAATATATCAAGCACCAGTAGCTCAATCGGGTATTTCTGTATTAAGTGATTGATCATGGTAAGTTGGCTATGCTTCTAAGACACTGAGACACTGGCACCTTGCTCCTTTCCCAGTATCACAATGAGTAGTACACAGATAGTGAAGGGACAGTGTTTTTGCAATGCGCTGGACTTATATAACTATGGGCAATATAGGCAACGTATATAGGGCGTGTTATCACTCTGTAATAAAGTAAGGAACCGGATATTGCAAGTATTAGTATTGTCCGGCCAAGACTGAGACTGCTACTCCATCTCGAGAGAACCACCAATTGAGACTGCTTTGATTGTTCACTGTTGAATCTTGTTTCGTGATTATTTTTAGAAAGGAATGTTGTGTTGACTGCCCAATGTCCACAAGGTCAAACCATTCTGCCTGTGTATTGCCGCCGTTGATATCTGGGACGGGTGGACAGTTTATGGTCTGAACGTGATTGATGTCAAGGTTTCTCTCACACCATACAGTAAGTTTGAGTTCGGTTTGTCCATCCCATAAACTACGGAGACTGGAGAGACGGGAACCCCTAATGCCGGAGATTTGGATCTGAAAGATTGTGCACACCAGAAATAGTAATAATAGCGGTATAAAGGGAAGAAATGGAACACCAGCAAGCATGCGAATGGACACAACCATGCAGTCGGATGAATAGATTGAACAGTTCGATTGCACTGCCCTATGACTATATAGCCATTTGTTTGAGTATTGATGGAATGCTATGCAGAAGTTACCAAAGGCAAGTATATGATCGCCTCTGACCTCATAAGAAGCTAACTACTCCTATGACATCCAGAATATTTGAGGTGAGTGAACCGACGACGTGGGGGCCTACAGACACTTGGCTATGCGTTGTACCATTTTGGCAACAACAATAGGTCTGGCAAAGCTCTATTCATTGGTATTCTGCTATTTGAATTTGAGAGTTATATTTTATTCTTTCAGCATAAATGCATATAGAATGAGGACTTCCTATGTTGAGAAAGATATACTTATGCACTGTAGCACTGCATGCCAATGGTTAGACAATGTCATTCACCTTAAACCTAGACCGAGAAACTTTGACTGCTTGTCCGCAACACGAGGCCACTGTGGTTGCCCGTCATGTTTAGGCTTAAATAATTGGGTCTGACCTACTTTGACACCTGTCTTGGAGGTGTAAAAGAGATGTTTTTGGCCTAAGCGTTTTCTAAATTGCGAAAAATAAATCTTGGCAGATTGTTAAGACAGATAACATTCTAAGATTCGTTTCTCGTAAACTGTAGTCAAGTGGAGGTAGAAGGTACGATAAAAGAAAATCATTATGTGTGAAAAATATTGAATGACTTGGGGTATTATACAAGCGTATTTGGAAAGGGTAAATGTGAAAAATAACTGCAATCATAGAGGTATCAAATTTCCCTGTGGCTGAGACAATTTAGAAACGCATAATTACATAAATGTATCAGTCGTGCTGCAATTTACTATTCTGTGGTATCTTTCTTGCTTTTGCAAATTTCTTCTTCAGATTTACCATGCATATAGGGTCTGTAGGAGACGGATTTATTATGAATGTTTGTATTGCCATTACAGCAACTACTTGGATATCAATGAAGAAATGTTACACAAGAAAGGAAGCAAAGGGCATTTGGTTGTAGATGGATTTATACGCGGGACATGATTACACTACTTCTGTATAGCTGTAAGGATCAAGTTTATAATAGTACAGCTAGATTAGCATTATTCTCTATAGTAGTCTACTGACACAACCTGGCGTACTTTAAAAGATTTAGCACATGATCTATATAAGAACTGACCAAGTGTTCTTGTATGAAATAGATGAATCAATACATAGCTTGGATACAGACGTTAAGAATGTATCGGAGAACTAGGAGCCAAAAGTATGTTCATCACAGATGAATGAGCGTGCAATTATAAATGAATAACAATTTAAAGGTTTGAGTTAGATTTAGCCTATAGATAGTTTTCTGTAACCCACTTGCACCCAGTCAACTTGCCATTTCTCTAACTGCCTGAGTCTAGGATCCAAACACATCAAGCACCAGTGGGTCTTGAGGTATTTTGGTCCTGAGTGATTGGTCATGGTCAGCTGGGCACACCTCTAAGAGACTGTGACACTGGCTCCCTGCTCTTTTCTCACTATCACAGTGAACAGCATGCAGATAGTAAAGAGATAGTTTTCTGAGAGCACACTCAAAGTTCGATGTGACCATTCTAACTTCTAGATGATGTATTTAGCGTGTGGAAGCACGCTCTAAAATGAATAGCATGCCACTTTGGGTGAGAGGTGGTGGAGTCTAGCATCAGGCATAGAACGGGCAATTGAAGAAGCCGCCCTAATACGAAGTGGCCCCATACTTTAAAGGTGAACAACAGTAATCACTCTCAATGGCACTTGTAACAAAATTAGACATGTGTTTAGGTTGGTGAGTACAGACATAACACACTGCTCTGTGTGCAGGCAGCAGTAGGCCTATATATATATATATATATATATATATATATATATATATATATATATATAGGCAGCCTGTAGTTAGGGACTGGGGTGCCTCTGAACAAGCTAGAGGTGGACTGTAGCTCTAAAAGCAGTGCTGATAAATATGGATTCCCTGTGAGTGCAGTTCTGACATTCAGTATGAGAAGTATGTTCCCACGTAAAGTAGAGTGATAGACAGGATTATAATGTACTGGGAACTAGGGCTATTAGTTGGTGATATACATGCCTATCCAAAGCCGGTTTTTATTGATTTTTTTTAATGTTTTTATTGTCATATATAATGTATGTTATACATTAATGTAATGACATATATAATGTCACATGAGAAAATTATATACATTCACACATAACTCACACTAAATACACATGGGTGGCATATTCCTTCCTCTCTTTCAAATAAGGCAAGGGCATAATGGCTTTCTAGCACCCTAGATCATGATATTATAATACAATAGTATATAATGTCACATGATGAGATGACATACATTCATATATGGCTCACACTGATTATATATGGGGGTGGCATATTCCTACCCCTCTTTCCAATCAGGGTAGGGCATACCTCCCCCGCCCCACCCCAGAATTATCTGAAGTTATGGGGATCATGTTGTAATTGCACAGAGGGCACATCATCCCCACCCCCAGCCCCGCCACCCGAACCCCCGAATTCCGAAATTCTCCCATTGATGGTCTGAATTCATTATGATTTCGCCAACGGTTTATGTAGCTCTTATTTTAGCTAACAATGCGCAAATGATTCATCTAAGATGACTTCACATTATCCCCAGGGAAATATCGGGAAATGCTCACTAGAAGAGGTTCAGCAGCGGCTAATGACCCTTAGTGAGAAAACTACAGAGGAATGGCAGAAGTGAGTACAGGAGGGCCTAAATGAAACTGCTGTAATAGATGAACAACATATTGTGGTAGAGAAAGGTAAACTGTTAGACCTGCAGCATAATCAATCATGCCGCCAATGTGGTGAATGGGTTACACGGAGTAGTCTGGCAGAACAGCCTATTCCACCAGGCCTGTACTTCAGCTTTGTATGTTTGTAAGGTAAGGTAGAACTAGGAGCCAAAAGTATGTTCATCACAGATGAATGAGCGTGCTATTATAAATAAATAACAATTAAAGGGTTTGAGTTGGATTTAGCCTATGGATAGTTTTCTGTAACCCACTTGCACCCAGTCAACTTGCCATTTCTCTACTGCCTGAGTCTAGGATCCAAACATATCAAGCAACAGTGGGTCATGAGGTATTTCGGTCTTGAGTGATTGGTCATGGTCAGCTGGGCACGCCCTAAGACCCTGAGACACTGGTACCCTGCTCTGGTCTCACTATCACAGTGAACAGCATGCAGATAGTAAAGAGATAGTTTTCTGGAAGCACACTGAAAGTTCAATGTAACCACTCTAACGTCTAGATGATGTATTTAGCGCGTGCAAGCACGCTCTAAAAACAACTAAAGGATAGATTTTATAGTTTAAACTTAATTCAGAGGATGTTCTTGTTGTAAATTTTCTAATGCAATTCTATTTTTAAACAAGGAAAATGTGGTTTCACACCTATTATAATATGTTAGTCAAATGTCCACTATGCAACAAATACATATATCATATACCTTTGATTTGGTCTATGCTAGTCTCTCTATTGTCTCGAGCTCAATTCACCCATTGCTGTGTTCTAAAATCAGTAAGGAATCTTGGTTGTGAACTAGCTTTCTGAATAAATTGATAATTTTCTTTTCAGAAGGGACTCATTGGAAAATGGAGCACATCCAATTTTTGGTCAGCCATATCAACACTAACACTAGCAAGACTTATCACAGGAGCAACTTGGACAGTTGCTGAACACTTTCTAGAAGCAATGGACATACAGTGTGTCTCTGCTACCACTGTCTACAACAATCAGCTGTTATATGCCAATGCAATAAATGAATATCTTCAACTCTACAGACAAATTGTACAAGAAACTCCTTGAGAAAGAGAATTTGCCTGATTGTGGAAACTCAACCCAAGGTAGGGACAAAAGGATGAAATCCCCATGAATATTTCCAAGTACTTTCCCACTTCTGATAGTAACCGTTCCATTTTTTTTACATTTTATATTCCATATTATAATTTACATGAACCTTTTATCATATTCTCTACCCATTTCCTTGTATATCAATTAGGTCATTTTGGAACTTAGGCTACACAGACAATAATCCATGTTGACATCGGAGATTGTCATGAAGTTCAGAGCGTAAGTGGCCATATGGAGGGTCATTTGTTCAATAGAGCTCTCAATTCCCTTCATGAGCGAGGCAGAGAAGTGGAAATAAAGACTGATGCCAGATCTGCTTTTATCAGTGGACGTGGTACGTATTCTTATGAAATTCAATCATGATCTTCTGAGAATAATGAATGATATGGATATGAAGAAGTCCCCAAGTAATCATAGATAATCAAAACACAAAAACATATATGTCTAGGTACATATGAACATATATTCCTATATACATATAACGTAATATAAATCAATTTAATGAATTCTTTATAGAAAAAAGGCCAACATTACACGGGCATATACATCACAGATAATGTCATATTTGCGGTAGACGCCAATATATAATATTGGCTTATCTATACTAACAATTTGAAAATACTATCAAATGCAGGGCTGTATCCGGAGGAAAATATCGGGGATGGGGGGAGTAAGTAGTCGTATAGTGAGAGGAGGCATCTCCTTCACAGAAACTGGAAAAACAAATAGTTCCTACTGATAGACCACATAATAGTCCCTACCGATAGACAACATAAATTCAACAAAAGATGCCTTATAGACAAGCCGTTCTGTAAATCACGCAAGATTGACTTCGGAAGACTATCACTAATTTTTATGTATCAACCTCTTGTGTTTTATGGCCACCTGTCCACAAAACTACTGACTATTGTCTATATACTATACAGAGATGAAAGTTGGGACCGAGGAAAAAAGCAGAAATCGTAAATCTGTTAAAAAAGATAAAGCATTTTATAATGTTATATTGGAACAGAATGGTCATTTATGGGTCGGGTTGGGGGTGGGGAGTCAGGTCAGTGGGTAAGGCACTGGACTTGTAATCCCAAGGTTATGGGTTCGAGTCCCACTGCAGCTACTCTTCTCCATCATCCCCAGCAGGGGTAGATTTACTGCTATATCAAAGGTCAATACTTCTCATACCATGTCTATGTGGTGTGGGAAGTAAAAGAACTCTCACTTCAGTAAATGTGTAAGGGTGGGATTTCTACCTGATTTCATTACATAGATTCGATCACCACCCTTGTAGTGTAAAAGAGCCTTGAGGGAGTCTGGTAAGAAACTCTAAGGGTTAACTGGAGGTTAGATCAAACCAACCAAACTAAATGCAGGTCAGATGAGTCAAGTGATGGTTTTTTTGAGCGCGGGAAATCGCGCTCATATACGTCATCTAGAGAGGTTAGAATGCTTACACAGGCTTTCAGCTTACTACAAAGAATCTAACCCTTCACTATCCATGCACCAACCATAAGGAGCTGGTGAAATGGGCAGGTGTCCAGTATCCCAGTCTTACCATACTGACCTGACCTGCCTGACTACTGACTTGGTTCCTAAAAATAGAACTTTTATTTTATAGTCTTTTTGGGGACAAAACATTAACTATGTCAATCCTGTCATTAAATAACAGACACTTAGTTATGGATACTGTCATCTGCTACTAGAAAAGGAAACTATTATATGATAATAATGACTAAATATGTATATACATGTTCAAATCTGATGGGACACACCAACCCCCTCCCCTGCCCACTCCCACCCCAGTTATTCACCCTTGTGCTTTTGGTGACTACAGACCAACCCCCTCCCCCTGCCCACTCCCATCCCCACCCCCACACCTACTCACTGACTTCTTCTACTAACAATCAGAAACTGATGGGACACATTCCCCTACATGGCACAGCGCCAGCAAACCTGTTTGACCAGTTATTGACCCTTGTGCTTTTGGTGACTACAGACCAACCCCCTCTCCCTGCCCACTCCCACCCCCACCCCCACACCTACTCACTGACTTCTTCTACTAACAATCAGAAACTGATGGGACACATTCCCCTACATGGCACAGCACCAGCAAGCCTGTTTGACCAGTTATTGACCCTTGTGCTTTTGGTGACTACAGACCAACCCCCTCCCCCTGCCACTTCCACCCCCACCCCCACACCTACTCACTGACTTCTTCTACTAACAATCAGAAACTGATGGGACACATTCACCTACATGGCACAGCGCCAGCAAACCTGTTTGACCAGTTTTTCACCCTTGTGCTTTTAGCTACTACAGACCAACCCCCTCCCCCTGCCCACTCCCACTCCAACCCCCACACTGACTCACTGACCTCTTCTACTCACAATCAGAAACTACATCATTTATGTATAATAGAAACAATGTTTGCAAATAGTTGTATTATCAAGGTTTTTATTATGTGAGAGTTTATTGTACTTAAGAAGTATCGCGCTCATCCATTGTAAATGGAAATATCATTAGCTCCTAGTCTTCTACACTACACTACATGCCAGTCCCTGTTGTGTGGTGAGCCCATAGACGTTAGTGCCACAGGTTCACTTTTATTACATATCTCAGCTCATAAAAAGCCAAGTCCGCAGCGGGTTGACAGGTCTCTTGTTGTATTCCTCTGTATCTTTCTGTAGAGAAAGAACCCTTGGGATCTCACATGTGGTGTGGTCTTCCATATACTCTCGGTGGTTCAGCTAGGGCCAATCAACTTTGGTTGATAGTGTCAAGCTCCCCCATGCTGCTACCCAACACCCGGTGATAGGGGACTGATATTGCTTGTTCCCGGGGTAGAGCTTCGGCTCCTGAGGTCTTTGACGTTCTTATCTTTAGTAAAAGCGTGTCTTATCAAAGTGAATGTGTTTGGTCTTCATCCAAAACACTAGCCGACCTGTGGGTTAACACATCCACAGGGTAGCACATCTTGACGTTTCGTTTTTTTGCAGAGGGGTAAATTTGAAACTTAATAGGAAATGCCACGCTAAGCTGTACATTGAGGGTGTTGCTGGTCGGTAGGAAATATCGGAATTTCGTCATTTGTCAGCAAACTTGCCCTGTGCTGTATATATGGTTTAATAATAATGTATGTTCTTGTATAAACTACCTAAACAAACAAGTTAACCATTAAAGGTTCTTACGAGACTTTCTCAAATGGTGATCCAATCTATGTGATGAATTTAGTTAGAAATCTCATCCCTACACATTTGAGGAGATGAGAGTTCTTTCACTTCCCATACCACATAGACATGGTATGAGAAGGATTGACATAAGTCATTGTATATAAAGTATGCATTTGAAGGAATCATATTGATAAGAATTCGACATTCACATTATTATCTTACAGGGGCGGTACAAAGGTAGTATTTAAAAACGACTTTTGGTTGTGTTGAGACAACTGTGATGGCAAGCTGTTTCGCCTTCGCCAATGGTGGCTCTCACTTCTCCAGCACATCATCAACATACACTGCGAGCCACTTGGCAAATGTTTCCACAGTGGCTTGGACCTAAACCAAGAGGGTAAAGTGTAGCTGAGAAGGGATACTCCTGAATTCATGAATTGTCTTCCTCGTATGTATCTTATTAGGAGATGATTAAAGATTGTTTTCTAATAAATGTACATATAAACTAAAATGAAGAAGAACTGTCATGAACTTTGTATAAAATAGGACGTACAGGATGATTTATAAAATGATATGTTCAATAACGAGGCATATACTCATGTTTCTGGATTCACTTTTCCTCTCCTTCAAAGCCACTCAAAGACACAATGTACTCTAACATTAAGGTGAATTACCCACTCAAAATCACAGAGCTGACTTACCCCAACATTGTATTCTGTGTAGTAGTTATCAGGAGATGGAAACTGCCTCCTGGTCTGTGAGATTACACAAAATGGGGGCATCTCCAGTTACCTTGACCCAGATGCCTGTATTTTTTTTATATATCTAGACTGAAATTATGGCTGGGTCATCATGATAGTGAGATGCATAGTTCTCAATTCCAACTATGTGGAATTACTATTGTCTGAAGAAACAAGTCAGAAAAGGGAGGCCTTCGATGTGTTACATGGAATATCGCTACAAGAAACTTCATGAGTACCATCTTCCATCCTTATTCAATGTACACAAGAACAGTAGCTTGGCCGATTCGCCTCAGTTGGATGAGGGTCTTGTCTCATCTCAGATGGAATCACATCTGCCACTTTCCCTGTAGTTTTCTCACTGAGGATCATTGACCACTGCTGGGCTTCTTCTAGTGATCAATTCCTTATATTTTCCTTATTGTGGATAATGTGAATTCATCTTTCGTGCATGGTGAGCTAAACTAAGATCTGCATAAACCTTTAGTGGAAAAAGAGTCATTTTTTATTTTCGGACACCCTGATGAAGGACTGAAATATTGTCCGAAACATTGATTGATTACTAAAAGAAAGGGCCCAGCCCGACACCGATATGTGGGAATATTTCAACTTTCTTTTATAAGATTAGGTTATTTCTAGCCAGATATCATGCATAAAAATCATCGATAACGTAATGTGTCCCCTAGTTCGAGTAAGGTTTTAGGTATTGGTAAGATTTATAATACTTAAGGTTGGTGCAGTGTGGGGCGAGTTAAAAAATGGGGCGAGTTTGTATTAGTTCTCAAGTATTCGCAGAGTGAGTCTAATGGCTTGATAATCTTGATTTACTGGTGTATATAACCATGTAACTGAATATAGTTATGTACCAGCAACCGTAATTGAGTATTCTACTTGAGTAGCCATGAGTATCTAAGTAGTATATATCGATCTACACTGTGACTCTAGGCTGGTGGAAGGGTGTAAATATGACAAGTGAAGTATATAGCTGGTAGAAGGGTGTGAATAGGACGAGTATAATATAGAGCTGGTAGAAGGGTGTAAATATGACCAGTGGAGTATAGAGCTGGTAGAAGGGTGTGAATAGGACCAGTGGAGTATAGAGCTGGTAGAATAGTGTACATATGACAAGTGAAGTATAGGGCTGGCAGATGGGTGTAGCTATGACAAGTAGTGTTGAGCTGAGAAGGGTGGCTAATGTAAGGGCATTGTATAACCAGGAGGACGTTGGATGGCACAAGGGTCTAATATGACAAGTGGAGGAGCCTGGTAGAAAGCTCGTCTGTGGCAGGTGTAGTGTAGCTAGTAGAAGGCCTAGGTGGTCCGGGCCTGTGGTGGAAGGGACTGAGTTCCCATTCATTGGGGAGCTACCCTGACATGAGGAGCTGTAGGTAGACGTGAGGGTAACAGCCCGCCAAGAGGCGGTGTCCTAAACAGATCCCCTCCCTCGGGAGTGTGATCGGTTATTCCGGCGGGTGTTCGGGTCTCGTCGGGTCTTGTCGCCCTTCCTCCCGGCGCCGCCCGGTGCGACGTGCCTGCTCCAGCCTGGCCCCTTCTCCAGGGCGACAAGACATGCTCTGAATTAAAATTCCATTAATTCCGCGGCCCTCTCCTTTATACCAAGGCGGACGCCGCGAGCAGCCAAATGCCATTATCCTTTTGGAGGGGCCGCGGGGGCACTGCAATGAAATTGGTGTAATAAAAGCGCAATCAAACGGTGCTTGATTAAGTTATATGGCTGGTACTGACAAGCCGGATGCTCTAGACTTCATCAATAAGGCTCGCGGGACGCGGGGCCGCAGTCCGCGTCCTGCGTTCGCGTCGCTTTTCAATTTAGAGCGGCTTAGGGCCCGGATCCCGACGCCTGCGCGCCTGGGTCAAAAGAACCGATTAGACCGATCAAATTTTCAATTAAAATGATAATCTGTTTATTGCCTGGTGAATAATAAAAGAGAGTTGCCACAAGAATTAATTGGGCGGGCGACGCGCGGCTAAGCCAACCAAGCGCCACGTGTAATTGAAAATTTCAGGTAGTCGATCGCTTATGTCATTACCGGCTATCGTTGTGGGATTTATTTGCGCCGGGCACCTGGGGCGCGGAGACCGGTCTAAATCCCCGGCGAGCCGGGCGGCGGGCGGAGGCGGGCCCGGCGCCACGATGGATGGCGCCCGGCCCCGGCCCCAGGATGTGGGCCGCATCAGTCTCCGTGCCCCACGCCACCAGCCCCATCAGCGCCACCGCAGCTATGCCCCCGCCACCCACCCACCCACCTCCCGCCCACCCTCCTCCGTCTACACCCGCCCGCAGCCTCCCATCGCCAAATCCTCCAAACCATCCCTCCTCCTCCACCGCTCCTCCCCTGTTGGTGAGATGGAGAAGTGGCGCCCTGGAGGAATGAAGGAAGGGTGGGAAACCAGGAGGAGGATGGGGTGAGGAGAAGGAGGAGATCCACCTGTCAACCGGCCTCAGTGCATAGAATATATTGGAAGTGATGGTCGACCCAGCTGCCCCCTCCCAAGTAAGACACACACTGTGAATACCTCATGTGTGGCCGACAATGAGGGCAAAATGCCGGCTGGTAAGACACAGTTTAACTACTGAAGGGCTTCTAACCTCTTCCAATCCCCAACCATTTCGAGATGGATATGACAACAAGGATCCGTCTGAAAGAAATTGTGGGAGGGAGGGGGTTGATTCAAAAATTCGTGATGTTGGAAAGTGCCATTTACAAAGGTTCATTTCAATACTACTCGCTAGGTCTTGACCGTATAAAGGTTAACTGGTTAACTCCAGTTACTAGTACGGCTTTAGTTATCCCGCCGTTAACATAAGTTCAACAATGAAGTACATCTCCACAGTAACCTAAGTCTTCTCTCCAGTAAGCTAATCTAGTCATTCCACCGACATATTTAAACCCTTCCGAATCTGAACATTTCTGGATGAAAAAAAACTACTCACAGGCTGAAAGCATCTGGCGATGGTACTTAACAGGGAGCTACTTCATCATTGTGTCTAGTCTCAGGTGACAAGCGTAGTGTTTTTCTCGAGGCTTGCTTTTTGTTTGCTCGTTAATTGGGTCTCTACACCTTTTCACGGGCAGCGTCGACGAGCCCCCGTCCGCCACCCGCCTCGCCCCGCCCACACGCTCCCTCCGAGAGACGGGAATCCCACCCCTCTACCCCACCCCAGCCCTCACCTACCCCCTAGGGAACATAAACTACTATCCACCAGGAGGCAGCACACATCCGCTAAGTGGCGCGCTCATTTCCAGGATTACCGGAACCGGAAGCTCCTCTTCCGGGACCGGAAATTGTGGGATGGCTTTTCTGCGCCATGTTGGATTGTATCCGCCATTACTGCGGTCGTTACCTCGTTCTCCGCTAGAGGACGCTGGGAGACGGAGGAGTAAAGGTAGGGTTGCGAGGTGGGGCTAATACGGGGACAAAACGGCGGAAGTGTTAGAGTTAAGGGGTGAGGCTGAAAACGTGGAAGAATCCGGGGATGCGTTTGCTGCACTGCATGGCTAAAGAATCCATAACCAATAAAACCATCATCTATGCACAATACAGATATGTATATATGGATTTGTTATTTGACAGAGTACCATAGAAATTTCTTTTGTAAGCATTGTCAGTCGTGAAGGTATTCAATTTTAATTCATATCTCGAACAGATATCTATGAACAGATGAACTGATGTATGATATATATTATTGTCACAGAACAAGGTCAGTGAGTTGTCTGTCTATATCGTATCATAGAATATGTCTGATGGCATGTATAGTGTAGAGTTTTCATTTATCGGACTGTCCCTGTGTCTTATCATTTATCACCAGACTGTTTAAACTTCATTAAACTTCCCATCATAACAAAATAGGAATGCAGTGTTTGTATAGGGCTTCAAAATCACTAATCAAAACCAATATGCACTTGTCTGTATCGTTTGCCTAGTCGTGTAGTTTATCCTACCCCTAATAAAAAACGCCATAGGTTTAACATTGACTCAATGTATTTGACGGAGCGTTGGATAAAGTGTTAGTTATGCACTGAGGTGAATAAAAAAACGGACCAATCAGGGACGAGATAACGAAAGTAGATCCGGTAGCATTGATAACTACTAACAGGGATAATTACAAATATTCTCTGTATATCGGTGAGATTGGGTAGGATAAATACGAAACTGAACTCGAGTTAGCCTTGTCAATGTTCATACCACTCAGGTCAGGTCTGCTACTCACTAAACTCGGCTAACGCCTCGTGTAGTAATACACAACCGGCCCAACGTGGCAAAAACATGGACAAGGCTAACTCTCGTTCGGTTTCTCCTAAATACGTACACATCTCTGACACATTCATCTCCTTCATGCCCTCTTGGTGGGGCCTGCTTGAAGTCTTTATTTAAATACCAGAAGGTGTAGCCATCACTGACACTACCCTTGCCCACTTTAGATTACACTACATCCAAACGGTTTCCATATGCAATATATTCACTATGACAAATGACAAATCAGGCTAGGTGTATCGGTGGAACCATCTTGGGGCAAGAGAAATTGAACGGTCAATTGGACCGAGGCAGAGGAAATTGCACGTCCATTTCGGGAAACTCTTGACGCTGTTAAACTCTATCTGTGAGTCATTCAGTGGAAGTGGACCATGGGTCCCGATACGGGCTGCGGTAACCAGCCAATCAAAGCAGCCTTCCCCAATTACAGATTAACTTCCCTCATGGCCGCATGTGACAGGATAAGGAGAGTGTGCCGGATGATGGGGAGGGAGGAGCAGGGTAAGGTGCATCCATATGTAAGGCTAGTGGTCTACGGTCGTTATTGAATGAATATATCGTACGGCGAGTTAAAATGGAGTTATATAATTGCGCTTCTGAGAGTAAAACAACTATTGGTCTGCATCGTTAGAGGTTACTCGCCAATCTTTCTAATGCCCAAAGACTTTATGGAGGAGTGTGGGGAAATAGAGTAAATCAGTTAACCTGCTTGCTTTATAGTCCTGATTTTGTAGAAGATGTGAATGATTTAGTTTTCCCGGAGCCATAAGAAGCTACTATGATACCAAAACCCTTTCCACCACCAAGAGGGGCATGCAAAAATTATTAATCGATTATTAAAGCAACTACAATCAATTTCCAAGCTAATCCCTCGTACACATATAACCCTCTCGTCATTGTAATAGTTATCCTAGTGCTCTATTAACATTCCTATATTATGACTTTCAGATTGCGATAGATACATAGTATTGAATTATATTGATACATAGTATTGAATTATTATATAAACCTAGGATGATTAATTAGCAGTCCGAGGAGTATACAGCCGCTTTTGTCTGAAACCAGTCGATATTATATTTATCATCCACCTTTTCTTGACAAGTAGCGTACTGATAATAGTTCATTTAGGTACGCACTATTTTTTTCATACGCACTATTTTTTCCGTATGCGCCCGCTTTTACAACCCAAAGCATACAACATATCTGTATGCTCCGGATATGTAATACACGGTACCCATGTGTTTTCTATGGACACATTGTATTAGGTGGATAATAAAACTGTAGATGTAATTGTAAATTACCAAAGGAAAGATGTTTTAAAAAGAATTAGAACCCACGGAGTTTTGTTCTAGGATTACATGCAAATATATGAAAAATGGACGCTGGGGGCTGCTCTAGTGGTTAGGAGACATAGAGAGATTCTTCCTCTCTGTGGTTCCCAACCAAGTAATGTAGCCGTATCTATGACTCATTCTCTATAATGCTCACCGACACTGTAACAGGATAGCAGCACGGGACAATATTGTGAAATTCAGATGATTTGATACATAGACACTCAGAGGCATCTCGATGAAGTGAGTAGAAATGAGACGCGGGTGTATCTGTCACCTTGTCGTAGAGGTGACGACAGAGAGTCGCGTGATGTGCGCGAAGCATTTGACGAGATACTGATGGATGTAGGACTGGCGTCACATACTGGAGATTATCTCACCCCTGGTACAAGTTTAGCCATAGGAATGACATTATAAAAAATACTCAACGATCACCCCCGTAGAATGAAAGTACTACGCCACGGTCGTGTCGTATTGAATTTCAGATGACGTCATATGAATTTGCTAAGTATATATTCAAATTATTCTGAAATTGTGATTGTTTAATGCCATAGAAAGGGGTGAGATAAATCCAGAACCGCACTCGAATCGTAAAATACACAATACTTCACTCGTTTGGTTGGGCTGTAATCGTCACTCGGCTTCGCCTCGATGACGATTGCGGCCCATCCAAACTAGTTATACGAAGTACAACGCTGTGTCCGTTTTCACTCCCCACAGTATCTAGTGAGGAACGAACAGAGTCGAACTATGTCTGACTAACCCGTGCAGTATTGTGTATTTATACGATTCTCGATGCAGTTCTATATAAACACCGACAGGAGGGAGAAGTGAATGCAGGGATAGAGGTATAGCTACTCGATGTAAGACATGAGACCACTTTAGAATGAAGTAATTATATAGAACGTCCTGACCATGCTGTACAAGTCAAAGAACGAGATGTTTATTTACCGTTTGTACGGACCGAGGCGTTTACGCCGAGTTCCGTACAAACGGTAAATTATCATCGAGTTCTGTGACTTGTACAAGCATGGTTGGACGTAATATATTTACTACATATCCGAAATTTTAACAAAAATCAATTTCATTTGGTATAACAACCAATTTTGTAATCAACGTGTATGGCAAGGTGGTCCGTATTTTAGTGTACGGACCAGCGGTCCGTACAGTATTTTTACGTCAAACGGTGCGTATTTACTGTATATATACGGCATGAGTATATATAGTAAAGGATGAACCAGGAATTTCGTTTTCCATTTTAGGATTTTGATACTCTGTTTTTTTGTTTCTATAGTGCAGAATCATTTTACAGGGACGTCTTGATATAAAAAAGCGCAATGGTCAAAGGAATAGACTCTTTTCACCATCTGTTCTTTAAGTCACACCGTTCCCAGCTTAAATACGTATCACTGATTCATGTTTAATTGCCCATTCCGAATATACATGGACCAAAGGGCTAGATCTATTGTGCCAGTTTGCGTAGGAAAAGCTCTAGTCTCTATTATATGGGAAACATGAACACATGGATCCTTATAGGGGCCTGGCTGGATGGGTAGTAGTGTGTAGGCTATCTGTAATTAGGAAAGTGGCTCAGTGTCAGCGTGGTCACTTGGCTATAGGTGGCTAGCTCAATGCCTCGTTTATAGATTTGATATTTTACCAAAGGTTTGCAGGCTCACAGGTTGATAGGTATAGGTGGAAGGCTCAATGGGTGATTGGGTGTTGTACTATAGGTGGAAGGCTCAGTGGGTGATTGGGTGTTGTACTATAGGTGGAAGGCTCAGTGGGTGATTGGGTGTTGTACTATAGGTGGAAGGCTCAGTGGGTGATTGGGTGTTGCGCTATAGGTGGAAGGCTCAATGGGTGATTGGGTGTTGCGCTATAGGTGGAAGGCTCAGTGGGTGATTGGGTGTTGTACTATAGGTGGAAGGCTCAATGGGTGATTGGGTGTTGTACTATAGGTGGAAGGCTCAATGGGTGATTGGGTGTTGCGCTATAGGTGGAAGGCTCAGTGGGTGATTGGGTGTTGTGCTATAGGTGGAAGGCTCAGTGGGTCATTGGGGGGTTGCGCTATAGGTGGAAGGCTCAGTGGGTCATTGGGGGGTTGCGCTATAGGTGGAAGGCTCAGTGGGTCATTGGGGGTTGCGCTATAGGTGGAAGGCTCAGTGGGTGATTGGGGGGTTGCGCTATAGGTGGATGGCTCAGTGGGTGATTGGGGGGTTGCGCTATAGGTGGATGGCTCAGTGGGTGATTGGGGGGTTGCGCTATAGGTGGATGGCTCAGTGGGTGATTGGGGGGTTGCGCTATAGGTGGATGGCTCAGTGGGTGATTGGGGGGTTGCGCTATAGGTGGATGGCTCAGTGGGTGATTGGGTGTTGCGCTATAGGTGGATGGCTCAGTGGGTGATTGGGGGGTTGCGCTATAGGTGGATGGCTCAGTGGGTGATTGGGGGGTTGCGCTATAGGTGGATGGCTCAGTGGGTGATTGGGTGTTGCGCTATAGGTGGATGGCTCAGTGGGTGATTGGGTGTTGCGCTATAGGTGGATGGCTCAGTGGGTGATTGGGTGTTGTACTATAGGTGAAAGGCTCAGTGGGTGATTGGGTGTTGTACTATAGGTGGAAGGCTCAGTGGGTGATTGGATGTTGCGCTATAAGTGGAAGGCTCAGTGGGTGATTGGGTGTTGTGCTATAGGTGGATGGCTCAGTGGATCATTGCACGAATGTTGCGCTGTACATAGATGGCTCAGTGGTTGGTTGGATGTTACACCAGAGGAGGATGGCGCAGTTAGTGGTTGGGTATTGGCATATGCATGTGTCAGTTGTTGGGTGGGTGAGTGACCATAGTTTGGCGGGCTATAGATTGGTGGCTCATAGGCTGGATGGGCTGGGGGCTGTAAGTAGGTGCCTCAGTGATTGGGATGCTAATAAAGGCTAGTTGGTGGTCCACATGGCTCAGTGGGTGGTTGGTCGTGTAGTTAATAAGTGGGTAGCTCAGTGGATGTTGGGTGTTTTCCAATATACTGGGTGGCATATAGGGGGACTCATAAGTGGATAATCTGTATATGGGTGGCTCAGTGGGTAGTTGGTCGTGTAATTATAGGTGGGTGGCTCAGAGGATGCTGGGTGTGTGCCAACATAGTGGGTGGCTCAAAGGGGGAATCAAATGTTTATATTCCGTAGATGGGTGGCTCGGTGGGTGATTGGGTGGATGGTTATAGCCAAGTGGCTCAGAGGATGTTGGATATGTGCCAACATAGTGGGTTGCTTATAGGAGGACTAGTTAACCCTTTCCCTGCAGCACCCAGTTTCTCTGACCACCATTGTACAGCAGGCATTGCCTGCATAAACGACCCTGCTACAGCAGGCACCTTTTTTGGAAAATAGCAATGTCACATGATGTGTCATGATGAGTAATTTACCTTGGTAGCTGATGATATTTCGTAATACCAAATCAAAGGTCAATATGTCGTTTTTACTATGTCAAAATTTCTTTTAATTCAAACAATTATTTTTTTATTTATTGAATTTTGTATATAAGTATCAATGATGCCTCTATGATGCCTGGAGGTATCATGCTGCGGTAGCCAGGGGAATGCCTGGAGGCATCATGCTGCTGTAGCCAGAGGAATGCCTGGAGGCATCATGCTGCTGTAGCCAGGGGAATGCCTGGAGGCATCATGCTGCTATTAAAGGGTTAATTGATGGTACATAGATGGTTGGCTCAGTGGGTGGTTGGGCAGGCAGTTATAGGTGGGTGGCTCAGAGGATGTTGGGTGTGCTAGCATGGTGGGTGGCTTGTAGGAGGAGGCAGGTGGAGGCGGGGGCCGACGCACATGGACCCCACTGACAGGCAGGGCTCAGCCTGCCGTCTCGGGCGCTGATCAAATCACAGAGCACACCCTCAACATCCATCATCGCCTAAATGCCCGCATAATCTCCGCCGCCCATCTTCAAAATTTGATATGTCAAAGCCATAAATTCGGCGGTGGTGGGGCGGGCGCAGGGCCGGATTACCCGCAGTACGTGCCCGGAAAGCCGCGCCCGCCTCCCGCAGGCCGCCTCCAGGGTTAATGCACCAATTTGACGACAGATGGCGGGCCGAGCGCTGCTGAACGCGGCCCGTCACGTGGTCGGATGTATCGATATTCAATCTGCCGATTATCTTGTATTTTTGTGCTTTACGGGGATTCCGTGGAGTGATTGGTCGGCATTCAATGAATGCACATGTGGCCCCTCTATCTGCGTCATGTTCGTCTCTACACCCCGGAGGAACACCACCAGGTTTCCTGATGCCCAAATTCTCTGTGTCGTAGTTCTACTTTCACTGGTGAGAGCCGCATTTCTCTACACTGAAACTGCTCCAAGTCAAAATAGTTAAGCAGAACTGTCTATACGCCTCGTGACGATTACTACGCATCCAAACTCGTGGCGTAGTGGTTCAAAATACGTTTCGAAAGCAGTTCTGTTTTTATCTCACCCCCAACACGGACCTTACAGTCGATTTTAAGCAATAATATAATTATACACCAGCCATTACTCCCGATAGATAACTGTCGCTCTCCATGTTTGTGCCAGTGCGGTTCAAGCAATGGCGCCGGAACTTTTTTTTTTAACTCGACGTTCATTGGTTGCTGCGTTGCTACGTATCTCTGCCACCACCATGGCGTAGTACTGTAACTTTACGTAGGTGAGCGTTGCGTATTTTCTTTCAACGTTAACTCAATGGCACAACCTGTACCAGGGGTGGGATAAAGATAGATATTTCGGTGCACTCTAGGAAATGATGTGAGGATAGACCGTGGTATTCTAGAATCTACATAGAATATCGAGGTAATGTGTGGATAAACTAATTAAGTGTAGACGATATGCTTGAGGACATGTATCTCTCAAATGAACATGAAATGTAACTAATATGGTGAATTGCAAACACATGAAAGTGTAATGAAGTCAGATGCAAATATCATAATCAACAGAATTACGCTATGGCAGACGTTGGGGTAACATTGTAAACATGGCCAACTACCTCCTGCACTGCATTCACATAGAGGAGACGGTATCAGAAACTGTGTTGTGTCTGTCTGAATTGCTATCAAATCTGTGTAGCCATTTACCCTCTACAGAATGATTGAATAGCTATTCGGCATTAGACTAAGAGGGTGCGTCCACCAACCACGACAAGACTACGACACGTGCCGACATGAAAGTTCCAATCGCAGCCTTGTCGCAGCCTTGTCGTGAGAAGAGCATTGTCGGGACAGCGGTGTCGGGGCGTGTCGGAGACGTTGCCGGTATCCGTAAAAAAGGCGCCCATGGTTCCGACACACTACGACAGTGATATCGAGGAAACCACAACACTCCACGACAAACGTCCAGTCGTAGGAAAAAATCGAACATGTTCGATATTGTCGTGGCCTTGTCGGAGGGCCTCCGACAACCTCCCGACAAGCTTTGTGTCGCAGCCTGTCGGGGCCTTGTCGTAGCCTCTTGTCGGGAACTAGGGTCCACCAACCACGACAAGGCTACAACATGCCTTCCAATCGTAGAGCTGTCGTGGACCTTGTCGGAAAGCCGTTGTCGCAGCCCTGTCGTGGTTGGTGGACGCACCCTCTAAGACTGTGGATGGTTCTCCTTGATAGCAGAATAAGGAAGTCATGAAGTCCGAACTCAAGCTGCTGTCTTGTATCTCAGTGGCCGGCATAGAGCAGGAGTGGTTGGTTTGGAAACATAACATTATCTAGATGTGGTACCACAACTTTCACTCCTATTCGCCACCTAACATACAAATCAAAGAATTAGCAGCATTGGAGATTGGCAAGTAGATTCATATTTGCTTCCAACAAAACTAAAACGAATGGAAAGGCCTACTACCGGTGCATGGGCCAGGCCAATTACTCCTGTGGAGGTCAGGCCCACTATTTGTGCAGAGGTTAGTCCTGGGGAACAGTGCACTAAGATAACACAAAGGTAATATCCTTCAATTCTGACTCAAGTGAACGAACATACGTTTCATGTATAATTCCGAAACTATACCGGCTTACGTTTAGGAACCGTGGCCCATCTTTCTTCATACCGCATAGGACCTGCTTACCAGCATCTGTCCTATATATGTGCTTAACACTTTTCAGGCATGGTTTAGTACATATTCTACGAGATGACCTTGGAGACTAGGGGGTGGGGAGTTAGCTCAGTGGTTAGGGCACTGGACTTGTAATCCCAAGGTTGTAGGACTTTGTGGGTTCGAGTCCCACTGCAGCCACTCTTCTCCTTCATTCCCAGCAGTGGTAGATTTACTGCTATATCAAAGGCCAATCGTTCTCATACCATGTCTATGTGGTGTGGGAACTAAAAGAACTATCACCTCGGTAAATGTGTAGGGGTGAGATTTCTACCTGAATTCATTACATAGATTCGATCACCACCCGTGTGGTATAAAAAAAACCTTGAGTAAGTCTGGTGAGAACCTCTAATGGTTAACTGGACGTTAAATCAAACCAACCAACCAACCTTGGAGACTTACCCAAATCAATAGCAGCTACAGTTAGAGTTCGTGAAGGGAACTTATGCACGATGTATCATGAAATAGACTCCTCGATAAAAGGTCACTCGAGCTGGACAGACACTTTACCAAAGCCCGCATCGAAACCCAGTCGCGGTCCACGAAGGAGCTTAGAATCTATATACAGTGGCCTAAAATCACTGAGGAACAATTTCGCAAAGCATCAATCGTGTCATGTTGAAGATTCATATCAGCCAAATATATTCTTTTATGCCAAAGATTCCTTTGTAGTAAAAATAGTTTTTTTTTCTGATGTATTAGTTTCTGTTACTAAATTTGTGTAATTGATGCGATCTTTTCTAATCGTTGATGTCACAACTTTCGGTAAAACACATCTTGCCAGTTTACTGAATTCTCGTATCGGAGCCAGATTTAATTCACGTTTACTAAGAACGAACAGCCACTTAAAGCATTATCGTTTGTACTTCTCAAAAAGGGATTATCTTTTGTTTTAAAATTGCCGTGTTTCGGTTAGGAAAAGATGAGTTATCAGTAGCCATATAACAAGAAGTTATGTCACCAATCCTCAGGACGGTGGTACAATGCACCAGGAATCATTCATTAATTACTAATGATGCTATTTGTAAGTTGCCATTACGGTACTTAATTGGCTGGTACTCATCATTGGGTTAATTTCTGCCCGACACACATGATTGTGTTATATTGTTATTGTGTACTCAGAGCGTCATGGTCGGCGATGAACAGCCAGCCTTATATTAAGATAATGAGTACACACAAAAAACTACAAGTGAACACTACACGTGCCTACTTCCTGCCTGAATTTACACCGCGCAAAACACACAGCGATCTACTTGATTAATTGCAGTCTAAAGAAAACTGATTGAAAAGTGCAGCAAAGCTGTTTCCATTATTGTTCACCTTATCTTTTCTTACCTAAATCAATTCAGTAATTACGCCGTGCAATTTCTAAATCAGGTCTTGTGGGACTACCACTCCCCGAGTGCCAATAATCACTTTTTCATTGGGCTTAAAACATACTCGGCGTTGAGCTATTACGCTGGGATCGGCGCGCGATGCTTTGATAACTCTGTCTCTATGTTTCGCGCCGCGTTCAGCAAAACCTAATTACAGCAAAAAGCAGGCTCGCCTCGTCTTGACTCCCCGTATCGCTATTAATCTCCCGCGCCGCACGTCAAGCGATGGCGTGAAAAAGCGACGCGAGACAATTTCCGAGTAGAATGACAATTACCATTTTACCACGATTTAGTCGGCAAAATATGCGAGCAGGCAGACAGGGCGTCGCTGGGCGCTCATCTGTATGAGTCCTGCCCCGCGTGATGGCCAGTTTTTTGGTCTTCCGGCGACCAGGCGCCCGGGCGAAAATATAGCAATAAATCGCACTTGTTAAAGAAATGGAAATCAGAATGGAATTGTTATCGGTCGACGATTGGAAACAAGGGGCCAATCAGCAATTGCCGCCAGGGGGCAGAGCGGAGGGGAACGCTTGCGTTGGTGTATGCCGCCAATGACGCGCAGGCGCGAACGGAAATGACGTAGGGGCCAGCCGGGCCAGCCGCCGCCGACGCGCCATATGGAGTATGAAAATGATGACGGGAAAAGATATGTGTGCGCGGCCGGGTTATGTCTGTGGGTGAGGCGGCGAAACGCGGGGCGTTGGCGCCATCTTGTCGTTAGCCCCACGCCTCTGGCCAGCAATAAACTTATACTCGAGACGACTTTTTGTCGTACCAGCAAAGTCTCGGAACTTAGAAGCGCAATGTCTAATCATTTAGGTCTTTGTTTTTCCATATCCCTCCAATTCCAGAGAATTTATCTCCACAAAGAGGATAAATCTCTCAAGAAGGCCTACATAAAAAGTTTGAAAAACGGTTTGATCATTGACTTTGTTTGAAAGAATAACTGAATGGGGTCGTTTCTTTCTTGGAGTATACCTATCATTTTGAAAAGTGGTAATAAAAGTGGGGCTTCCGCAAGATGACTTATTGTTTTCCTTTGCAAGAGACGATCAAAGGTAAATTGTCCCTTTGTGATTACTTAAACCTGTGGAAAAAACGTTTTTCGTTATTATCAGAAGAATTATTCAATTTATGATACATACAGAAAGGTTAGTTATATGTAATGCAACTAAACTTAAAGTATCGTGACCATCGGAACAATTAACTTCATCGCCAGTAACGATTATGAGAAACCGGAACCCAATCTGCTGTTGAATTTGAATAAACATATTGGTGCGCAGGTACTACAATTATATCCATGTCAGTTATTGACACAACAGTGAAAACATTTTATTCACAATTACCCGGACGATAGACTGAAACCTTTATTTCACCATTTCCCCGTCGTATTCTAAGTCTTTCATTACAGGATTGTCCATCTACAACGGTGGACATGGGGGTTTCATCTCAGCCATTCTCGTCGGTTTTCGCAAGACGTCGGCAGACAGCGTGGACTTCGCTTATCTCGACCCCTGACCTTCGACCTGGGCAGCCAATCATTCCTATGAGTAGCGGAAGACATGCCCTTACCCCTCCCCCTCGCACCCAGCCCGCCACACACGCGCGCCCTCGCCCTCTTACACCGGCTCTGGGCGTCTCTGGAATATTGATCGTGGGCGCTAAGCCCCCCGTCCCAACATGTTCCGGCGTCGTTCCAATCGCTAACATTAATAAGATCAATCCAAGGGGGGTGCTTAGATTCTCACTGCCGATGGACCTGCGCCCTTAGCACGGGGTACAGGAGGGAATCAACAGATTTCGCTTCCACTTTGGGGTAGGGGGTGAGGGGGTCGGCGGGTGGGACGCTGGTAATCACGTGACTACTGGAGGTAACGAGGTGCGCCGCGTTGCGCGCCGCCAGACACATTAGCGACGCGACGCGACGCCGCGCTTTCGCCCGGAAATACGCGACGGTGGCGCCACCTATCCGCCGGTGGCGACCCTAGGCGATTCGTCCCGGCGGAAGTGGCATGACCCCAGCGGGATGTCTCAATGGGACGCGCTCTCCGGGGGGAAAATTGGCGAATCGTTGGGGGCTGTATCGCCTGGAGTGAAGTCCACACGCTGCCGCCGACTTTATTTCCCCCCAAGATTGGGTGCTCATCTCACCCCACCTCCGACTGAGGGTCCATCCTCCCTACCTTCTCCCCCCCAGCGCCCCCCCCCCCCTCCCGCCAATAATTCAACCCCAGGGTTAAACCCGACAGGCCCGCCCGCCCCCAGTCCCGACACGAGTGGGATTAGTTCCAATTTTCCCTCGTCAAGTCGCTGTGAAGTCTCGATAAGAGTTTTAATTGTGTTGTCTTGTTTTTCTAATTAAGACTGCAGCCTTGCTGTCGGACGCCGGTCATTTTTCTGTGGCCCTTATTTACTTTATCGAGACTCGTGATCGTCTCGCTCAGGGTGGCGCGAAATAAAAATGTCGTCTGCCTTGCTTGTCGTAGTTGTGCATCAGTCGCCTTCTATGAGCAAAGCGAAAGATGGACGTCTAACCCGGCCATTGTTTACCGCCCCAATTGATCATTGAAACCAGGATGTGATAATGACGATGACATATTGGCCTTTACATTGTTTATTAAGATAGAATATAGCGGAATATTAAAACCTGCAATCATTTGTATGGTTGCGGATAGAAAAGTACATCAAACGAAAACCTACAATCGGGTGTACACAATAAAGCTCTGAAATATAATGTCCCCGAAAAAAGAGATTAGTAAAGTACTTACAAATAGCTATATGTTATAGGCTGGAGAAGAATAAAAAAAATGTATTAAAAATAACATAATGGTCAGATATTGAAGCTCGGGTCACCTGGCTTCAAGATGACTCAGCTATAGAATTCAGTTCCATGATCGCTACAAATCTAAATACTCATATTGCTCCTTGAAGTAATTTTTCCGCTACCATCCTGGAATATATATGGTTTATAAAATAAAGGTATGCCCACATACACGCATTTAAATTGTTCACGCACGCCATACACTCAGCTACCCGAGACCCTCAACATCAAATACTTGTTTATAACTTACCAAATTACTCCATACTAACGCTCATTGATATCAAACTCCATTATGAGTTAAAGATTACAACATTTACATTCAACTGGTTTATATAGGAAATGTACGGAAAACTATAGTAACGTAGATGATTTTAAAAACCTAAATGAATATGATAAGCAGTACTATACAATTACTACATTCTATGAAAGTTTGGAAAATTTTACATTAGTTTTACTATGTAAAAACCACGTTATATATTCTATTGTAATATCACTATGATATGGATATCTAAATAAAAAAAAACAGCATGGTGACACCCGATTTTTTAGATAGAAATGTGTTCTACAACACTTGGAGATCACCATATTCATTTTCCAGAAAACTGGCATGGGTTTTAATTTTCAAGGTTAGTTGTCCGATATGCCTTTAACCCCCGTTCACGTTGTACATACACATGTGCGACTGGGCGGTAGGCCGACTTGGCAGCGACTAGCGCTTTAAATCGCATAGTGTAAACGGCGTGCTTCCCGCCAGTCGGCAACTGGATGTATACACGACTCTTTTTTCTTTTCTTTATTGTTTACTCTCGCCAGGGCGAGTTTTTCAGTCACAACGTCGTTAGGAACAAAAGTATACAAGAGGAGTCAGCAGTACAATCGTCATCTAATATGATACATTATAAGAATATGATTGTGAAAAAGTCAGACGCCGACTAGCAGTACATGAGGTACGCTCAGTCTCTTGTATTTTGAATATCAAATATATTTGATATCACTAGTCACTAACTAGCGGTGCCTCCTTTCCCAGTCGAAGTCATTCTAGTCGCAGGGGTAGTGGTTCACACGTGTACATATTTTAGTATACCTTGCGATTTGCCGCCTGAGGTACGCCTAGTAACACTCAATTAGGTACGCCCAATCTCAAGCTAGGTACAGCTAGTCGGCGACTACATGTCCTTCGATATCCATGTCTGTGATTCAGGTTTTCGATATATTTTTGAAGTTATACTATGAAGAGACGTCACGAGTTTGAGTCTGAGTTTATTTATGCCACGCATTTTGTTGGCTCCATAATTTCACGAGTCGAAGACGAGTGACATTACGGAGCCAACAAAATGCGTGGCATAAATAAGCTCAAAGTCAAGCGAGTGGCGTCTAGATTTTATCCTAACCCATTTCCATATTTGTTCAGTGTCAGAAAGTAGTGGCATAAACAACACTTTATGTCACACCCGTGACATAAACAAATCCTATGTTAAGTCTATGGCGTTTTTTATTGGGGGTAGGATAAAAAAACACGACTAGAAAACGAGCATCTTATCACTCCTCTGTTTATTTTGACAGAGCTTCAAATGAAAAAAAAAACAACCATAAATGACCTTCATAACGAACGGGATATAGAATAGGCCTACAGCTTGAATCCAACATTGGGTATAGGGGCTCAATTATGTATTTTAACTACGCATTCAAAATATCTAGTGGAAGTAATAGAAATATGAAAATCTACTTTTTGTTGTGTGCTCATTCACCACATGGTATGCTGCCATCCCATTACATCGCTGTTATACTTTAGTATTGAATTGTTCCTCCAGTTACCTGCCTACTGGTCCTGGGTATATCGCCCATGTAATAAGTGAAAAACCTGCCCCTAGTATCAGTCCAGAATGTAACGACTGCTCGGTGCGTCGGGCGATAAATCCCAGCACTACCTCCCGCTGAACTGTTAACTTCCGGTCTTGACCCGGAAGCACTCTGCCCGCACCCATCGTCACCTGTGCAGTCCGCGGCCACTAGGGGGCCCTGCTGGGGCGCGCGGGACCAATCACAATCCAATCAGACTGTAATAAGTAATTCCTGCCTCCCCACGTGACCACAGGTGGGACGCCGCTGCAAGATAGCGGTGCGTTCCACCAGGAGTCGCCACCAGGTACCTACGGGGTAAACCAGGGGGCGCCACCAGTATGTGGATAGCGGGGCGTTATGCGGATCGTCATCGTCGAGGGGGGTAGGCTGGCAGTGCCGTGGGTCATTGCTGTAGACATTTTACCTGAATATCTGTGTACATACAGGGTTGATTATGTTACCATTATTTACTACATGGCCTTCCTCAAAGCCATAAATACGATGTACGGCCAATTGCTAACCTTTCTCTTAAATGAACTTATAATTGTTTGTATTACAGTATAAATGATATTAGATAAAGAAATCAGTGATGTCGTGATTATCATTAGTTGATCACAATCAACACAGAGGTCTTCCTAAATATAGTTCAACAAGCGGGATGGTCGCATTTATTCTTATACTCTCATGAAAAAATTCCTCTTGAGCTGTGTTGGTGCTATCAAGAATAATACATAAGGCTAAGGTATATATGTGTTCATACGGGCTGGGAGAAAGGCTAAATTCAGCTGTGCACATTCCTGTATCCCCAGTGGAGCAAGCTATATCCACAGGGCAATCCCTCTCTAATTGGGACACATTAATTACGCTCATTACTTAGTTAATTAGATGTGGAGGCGTTGGTGATGACACCTCCTTCAGGCGTCGCACCTGACACGCTGACATCTCTATCGTGCACGTTACCACATGGTGGAGGGCCATCAGACCCCCGCCTGCCTCCCGCCTCTCCCGCCGCCCACTCGCGCCTTATCCTAACAAATTGCAGGGGGCCTGGCTGATAAGACTGAGTGTGGCGTGCAGTGCCAATGTGTTACGTTGCCACTTGATGAGCTCCTCCACAATAACTCTGGCCCTCAGGGAGCTGCTCCTGATAGGCACTGATGACCTTTTTCACGGGGCGCGGGTACGTGGATTCTTGCAAGTTACACAGAGGTGCATGTTTAAAGGATGAGGTCTGATGCTCGGCTGTTTGCATAGTAATAGTGCTGGCTAACTCTATAAACATGCTTTTTGTATGCATATATCTACTTACATTACCTTCAACATAGAGTGTAGACAAAGCTTTGACCATTGGCCTGCTCGCTGCCGTGAACTTAACATTCTAGTTTCATGTGAATATACAAGGTTAAGTTTTTTTTTAGTTTTTTTTTTAATAGTCTTTATTGCTTTCGATTAATTACAATCGTTCTTCCTTACAATATTCGATAACGATGAATGGGTGGTAACAACAACAAAACAGGGTATGGTATTTACAATGAAAATATAAACTATCAGTTATTTACAGTAAAACATATGTTGGCCAGGATATAGTGTGCTCGTTTAATCATTCATAATAAGATCTCATGATTATAGTAGTTATAGCTCTCTCTATATCCTTGTATCTCCTAAGGCTAAATAACACACACTAAACGACATTTTGATAGTATTATAGTATTATCACCATTCAAAACAATTAACCTGTTATTTGCTTAATCACTTCCTTTTTAAAAATAGTCTTTGAGGTTGAGTCTTGTATTTCTTTCGGAAGAGAATTCCATAATGTTATCCCACTGTAGATACATGACTTTTTAAATTTCTCAGTTTTAGGCCTGGGTAGAAAGATGTCGTTTTTGCATGAACCCCGAGTGTTGGGTCTTATCTCGTCATAATTGTTGTTCTTCATTACCAGGTTTTCAATTTTATACAATGATCTGATAATGCCTGACAACAATAGTTTCCTCCTTACATCTGGTTTTCTAATTTTACATCTAGATATTAATTCTTCATTGCTAATATATATATCTCATTATAAAACCGGTAAGTTGCTGACAGGCATTTTCAGTTCGGATCTTGTCTTTGGACAACCTTCAGTTTGGTCATAGAATGATGTTGGGTGTTCCTGGGACTGAGAGCCATATACATGTATTTCAAGAAAGGTTAGACGAAATTCCAGCATAGATTGGTTTTCCCAAGTGTTGTGCTGCTACTTAAAGGGCTAACAATCATGTATTGAATTGCTATTGGACACGGTTAAGATATTCCTTTATGATAAATCCTATGCTATAGGATATATATTTGTAAAAACATGACAGAAGCGGATGTCTGATATCACTGACATATGAGATAGAGCTCGGAGAACAATGTACTGAGGTTGGAGTGTCACTTTCAGATCGATTCAGAGAATGCAACGAGAGAAATATTCTTTCTATCAGACGAACGAATTAGATAGGATAAAAATGTTCAAGTTCTATTGAGATACACTGGGAATTATAAATGCTTTACCAAAAATGTGCTTAGGCAAATTACATACGATTCTTTGCAACTTAAATATCGGAATTAAATGAAACTATAGAGTGCATGTATGTCTAATTGAATGAGTTACATTAAATTCATTGGTCGTAGTACAGGGGAACATAATACACATCCATACGCTTCCTTTTACTGATTTATTAAGCATCAGCATTTTTATTACGTCACCTGGCATTTGTGTCATGAAAAATGATTAGTTGTTGTCTTGATATATCGGAGAGACCTCCAAGATAGCCCGCCCTGTCATTATTACCTACTTTATCTGACCGATGTTAGCCTGACTATGCCCTCAGTGCTGCCACCAAGCGGCCTGCGTCACGGGTGGGCTGCCGCAGAGAGCCCAGTGTCGCCCCCTGTCGTCACCTCATGTCACACCTCCACTCACTTTCTCCTGCGGTCCGTTCCCACTCTCCCGTCTGCGTATGGGTGGCCCCGACCATGTCTAGATGCCTTAAGCAGGGCCTACTCATTATATTACATCTGCCTATAGCTATGTTTGTCGCTCTTATACTTGGCTCTTAACGTGATAGAGTAACCACAAGAGCATTTCTCTACTGTCGACGAATACAAAGAGTAGGCCTAGTAGGCCCTACCCTAGAATATGTAAATAAACGAACCAGGACCTTAGTGATAACGTCTTCTTTATTTATCCTACCCCTAATATAAAATCCCATAGGCTTAACATGGGTTTCCGTATGCCACGCTGACTGGCATACAGAGTTTTATATGACACTAGTGGCATACAGCATTATTATCACGTAATATTCCGAAATTGAGAAGATAGGGTAGGATAAAATCAAAACCTGATTCGTTTTAATCTTGGCCACCGCATTCCACTCCTGAAGTTTTGGCTCCAGACTTCACTCGGCGTCGCCTCATGAAGTCACTTTGCCAAACTCCAGTCGTGGAATACAGTGGCCAAGATTAAAACTCATCCAGTTTTACGATAATATTCCATTTTAATGCGATTCTTCTAGATATTCTTTGTTTCCCATGTTGACCACCCACGTGTTCCATATGTCGAACCACCATTCTTCTATCGTCGTCATTCAACATAAAAACATTCAGATACAGCTTGAATTCATTAATCGCCTTCTTCTTCTCTTACTTCTCCAAGTCGGGAGATCTACATTCTGGTGACGGCGGTCCGCCTGTTGAACCTGTCCGTTTCGTCAGGCGCTCATTTGTTCTTGCCGCTTGCTCGCCCATCGTCGCATACCGGGCTTCACCCTTGGCGCTTTCCTTCACCGTCTCTGGTACTGGTAGTGTACGGGGCCTCGGGGCCGCGGCCGGCGACGGACACACACCCATCGGGAAATAGTTGTGATAACGCGCGCACAAATCGGGGTTTGGTTGTCAGCAATTAGTTAACGAATCTCCACCCAGGTGGTGCTGTTAGTAGGAGAGGCCACTCTGATGACTAACACGTCTGTCGGCACCTAGCGGATGATAGCAGAAGCTACCTGGATCACGTGGTGCGGGCACCCTGGAGGAGCTGAGGATACATGCGCTGCGCCACCTCCGGTAACGTCTAACATATGGCTGTTGAGATAAAGGCCACCCGTCAAATGTTTGTTCTCACATTTTAGAAACATCCTCCAGTTTATTGCCATGTTATAACTTGAGGCATCGCGACTGTGGACTCCGCCCAACACTTCATTTTACCTTCTGTTGAATCATTGAAAGGTTTATGAGTTGTGCGCAACTATTATCAAGATGAAGTATATTTAGGTTATCACAAGACAATGGGGCAATTATTCAGTGGTGTGTAACAGGCATGCGCGTATGTGTTCCCACGAAGGCGTACATCTAGTTCTGGGTCTTAAACTTATTCATCTCAGCTCCTTCATTTTTCAACTAGTTCATCTTTACTATACCTCTGAAGGCAATCCTCCACATGTTTCTGTAACGAAGCAAGTATACATAACAGATAAGACACATTTAAAGGTGCAAAAAGGATTACAGACAATATAATATAAAATTCAAGTCATATATGATATTAATTGTTTCTTAAACCTTTTTGCACGTGTGACAGAATGCTTGGCATGGCTTTTGACTGTTCTTATAAAGATGTTTAGATCACTACCCAAAGCTTTCTTACAGCAGTTCAGCAAAAAAAATGCATTATGCGACACGGTGAAAAATGAGTAACGGTTTATGTAGGTTTATATATTGTGAAATCATCCAAGATTCATTTTGTACACTGTCTACACTACATTTGCGAGGACTGTCAATAATTAATGGGAAAATGTTCTAAGGTGAAAACATGGCAGAAAACATAGCGTTATTTCGAATCTATTGATTCTTCATAATATATTAACTGCCTGATAATCGTCATCAGGCAAGCTCCATTTGATGAAGGCCACCGAAACCATCATGTGGGCGTATCCTTAATAAACGATATAATATAAATCATAAATTAGCAATATATATATATCAAGCATTGTCATAATGCGTATTTCGTATATACATACATGCATAAATGTGTTTACTATAAAAAGATAATCACTACAAAATGTAAACATTTGATAGTCCATAAAAGAGCGCGACTGTGTCATTATTCATGAGGTGTTATTTTGTTTATACAGTAAGAAGAAGGAGCCGCGGCCTCTCCTTGCTCTCAGGGATTATTCTTTCCCCCTCAATACTGGCGTAAGGCGATAATCTTCAGGTAGCACCTTTCAAATGCTCCCCAGTGAAAGACTTTATGTCCAAACGTCATCGGACGATTAGAGCGGCGGCGTCTGGAGACCTCAAAACGAGGCCGGACGTTACTCTCCGCCCAGAGTTTTAGTCATCATCTGCATGGCAATATTACATGCATGAATCCGCTTGGAAAGTACCGCTCGTAGCGCCTTCTGCAGGGACGCGTTCACCTCGACGAACTCTATGTGCTCCGAATTTCATCAGTTGGCGCCAGCGGTCTGAGGTCAGTCTGGGGCCGTGGCCATGTGATGACGTCACAGGTGTCGTCACGTCCGCCCTACCACGTCATGGTGATTAGCGATGATGGCCGCTAGTTCTGGTCTGTCATGGTGGTTGAGAAGTTTGAAGCATCGGCATCAACTGTTCTTGTTCTTTTTTATCCTACATCTCCGCTCATTCACACCACAAATGTTCCATCGCGCAAGACAACCATTCGACCTACTATAGGTTGTGATCTTGCAATGGATTAATAAACTCGCGTCAGGGGTTTTATGACGGTTTCCCTGAGGAATGATGCCGTGAAAAATCCGAGAGTTCAAATTTTTGTTTTTTACTCTACATGTATAGATACAAAATAAAACATAGAACTAATGGAGGAAAAAATTCCCAGCTCTAACCAACGCCGAAAAGGGCTGCTCAAGGAAACGGAGATTTTTTTTACCGAATAGAGCTGATTGAAATGGTAAATATATTTCAGAATGTTGCTTCGCGGGTGTGAAAATAATTTTGAATTGTCGGATTAGAATTCGACTGCCTGTAATTCACAATAGAGGTAATTAAAAAGAAGTAGACTAGACATAGTGGGACACAGGGTGATGTTCCTAAGTGATAGCCAAAACGATGGACACTTTATGCTGAAGGATTTAAGGATATATCGCATGACTTTAGTCATGTCGTTTGTCTAGCATCACCTTTGAATTATAGCGATGGTGGCTGGAGCGTATGCAAATTTGCGTGTTGCGTTGAATGTAGAGAACAATAAACAAGGATGTCAGAGTTCAGGGAAATCCCTGAAATCAGGGTTTTTCTAGAACACAGAAATATTGTCCTCACTATTCAAAAACCTCAATAAAACCGGTGTAGGTCAACCCCATATTGTTTCAAGAGGCCCATACACCCGATTTCCCTTTAGATATGTGCATTATTACTTCTATGATTTTCAGGGTTTTCCCTGAGAACCTTCCCATTGATGATGCATGGATGGAAATCCCTGAAACCCTTGTACTGTTACCATACAAACCACTTTGAATGTATAGCTAATACCAGGAACCAGCTCAATATTACAATCTCCCACGCATATATTTGGTCTAAAATCAATAGGACATAGATGGTAGGGCTCTGCTTGGAGATCCCAGACTGTAGTACGAGTTCTAATCACCAGGGGATACAGTTTTAATCGTTTTTGAGTTCCCAGTAAGCATGGTAGTCTGATTGGGGGGGGGGGGTGAGGTTGTCCCAGCAAATAACTTCAGGGATTTTCCTCAAGGGCTACTGACATCCCTGAATAAAGAACCGCACATTGTGGACGGCCAGGCAGAGACTATGATTCATAATTAGTATCAGTATCGTACAGTATTTCAAAAACAATGCTGTAGTCACAAAGCCGCACTTAATCTCTGCTCACCCTCAAAAGTTGACGTTGTTCGCTTCTATAAACTCTCTGTATTCTGTAGATATCGCATTTTTTATCTATAAAGGATGTAGTCTGTAGCAGCAAATACTGCGGTAGGAACTCCTGTATGAGCAGCCTGCTTTTCTGAAGTCCGCCGAGCTGCTCCCTAAGAGGTGCCACCTGGTGTCTAGTAGAGGTACCACATGCAGATGCAGGCGCGTCCTCTTGTGGCACATTAAAGTAAAAACAATATTTTGATCGTATTTTTATAGCATTTGTAGAAATCATATCCTTGAGAAATTGTGATCAGGCCTGTAGCTACAGTAGAAATTTTAGTTATCTACCTTTTATTTGCACAAAGAGGTAATTTAATCTGTAGAATATTTATCAGACTACCCGTATGTTTTATCGCAAGTAGCTACAAATGCAAACTTGCAAACGTATCATATTAGACCCGGGCAGATATTGAAAATGAATTAACACCTAGGTTTAAACGGGGCTAGGTATCATATTTGCCTGCCTCTTATCTATTGCTAATGGGATGGGGAAACTGTTTGGAAAGTTCCGTGCATCCCTTTTTTAATCTATTGCGTACAAGATGGCGAGGGGGTGGGGGATAAAGAGTTTCAGAATGTACGCGTTAATCATTTATGAACGACCCCTATCCCAGTGGAATAAACATGCCGGTGCTCCTACAAACCCATAGCTGTAAGGAGAGGTGCTTTGTTACTGACATTTAATTGCACCATATGGCTGTGATACAGTCAACCTTTTCAGTGATAAACTAGGGCGATGTACCTTGATTGATCCTGATGTTAAATGACCTCTGAAAGAAACATAGCTCACTCCTCTAATTGTCTTTAGCAATGATGAATACCTGGTTGAAATGAAGAGAGACACGTCTGGCCTGGGGGAAAAAATTCGATAGATTTTATGATGAGATAAAATACATTTAATGTTGATAATAAGGTAGTGTTATTAGATATATGAACTGAACCATAAACTACACTGCTAAATGAAGGATATATAGGGAAAATTGATATTTATCGGATATAGAGCATAACCTTCCATTCAGTAGCCCGTAGATCTACTATTACAAAACAGCCCATGAGATAATAAAACACGCAAAATAAATAGCGAATGTAAAAATATAATATAGAAATCTGAAACTAGCAATCCTAGTGACTCCATCCCCAAACGTACATGTATTTGAGATTCACAAAAATTTAAGATTCACATTTTATAGTTTTGTCGTCAGCTCTTGGTTGAAATATCAAAGCAATGAGACGCTCTAGATTCTAGCGTCCAACTCCCGCAGACCCAGGTGCCATCCACATTCCTCTCGCAGATTCTCTCAGCCCCCACCATCTGGTTTCCATCTATACCCTTCGACACTGCGGACAAAAAACTTTTAATCCCCCTGTAATTTGTCTCGCTCTATTAGAAGTACACCGCGGACCAAACTGGTCAATTTACCGCGTTTCAAAGGACGACTACCGCCATGAAAGCATCCCGCCGATATGTAAATAATTACAGAGGTCGGGGGTCATGACCCCGTCTTGTAGGTCACACATCCGGGCGGCGTGAGAGGTTTTGAATGAGGACGGTGACGTATGGCGTTCCGGCGGCTCGGTGGGCGGCGGTGATAAGCGTGCGGTCATGTAGAACTGTGGCAATTCTCGGCTTCTTCAAGTACGGATTAGTGATAAGAGACATGGCCCAGAGACGCCCCCTCCTCAGGAGAGAAGTGTAGATACAGACCCACGCCACGCGTCTCTGTCGGAGATCAGGTGACATCATGGAGGTGGGGGTCCACATACGGCCATGTTCTCAGAGGTGGTCCGTTTGACACGATGCGCTTTTAAAGTGGGAACAAATGGGATGTTCATCATTGGCGAATAAGCGTGGGGTAACTATTAAAAAGTTGTGGCTTTATCCAGTCTGTGGTTCATTTGATGTAACCTACTTGGCAACTGTTATAGTAGATCTTCCACTGCCAGTTCATACAACCACCTACTTCTACAACTAGCCTACCTTTGAAGGGTCCAAATATGTCAAGCATCGGTGGGTCACTGAGGTACTTAGCTCTGTAGAGATTGGTCACGGTCAGCTGGGCACACATCTGAGACGCTAGGATACCGTAACTCTGCAGCCTATCTATGTTATGTCACTGGCACGCAGATATTGAAGTGAAAGTTTTTGTAGCACATTGAAAGTGCAAAACGACTCCATAGGCAGCGTATATCTGAGCATGTTTCCCATGCTCAAAAGCATGTGAAACAGGTGGTCTACCTATGGAATTCATCAAATCATCGATACGACACCCCGATACGTTACAACATTATTACATATCCATGAGGTACTGAACATAATCGGCCTCGGTGAGCATTTTTTTCAGTTAATGAACATGATAAAGTGGGGCGGGACGGGAGCTGCAGTTTCCGTCTATCTATGTGCCTACGATTAGTGCCTACGATAAATCGTAAGGGGGCGTGAGAGGTGCGGGCATATTGCGTGCAGGCAGTGTGGATACCGCAGCGCTCGATAGTGGTGCCACCTGACGAAGAATTGAGCTCCAAGTGCAAACCGCCGTGTAATGGTACGATATTGCATTTGTTGTAGGTTGAATGAAAGATATGGTGATTATAAATGATAGCCGGGTCACATGACCGCGGCCACTGTGGTCGTGAGTATGACCCGCCCACATTATCTTGATTGACAGCTGTTGGCCCTAATCAACCAATGAGAAGGGACCTCTAATGATTGGTGGATTGACTGTAATCGTGATGAATATAAGGTGGCCCAGGGGCTCGGATTAAACAGACTTTTAGTTGGAACTTGTAGTCCGCGTTACTCTTTGATACATTACATTTGGCGATCTTGCCAGGATAGTGCCTGGAATACGTGAGATACCATGGCGGAGCAAAGAGAACAAAAGAAGCTAGATTTAGCAGTGGCTGACGCGACGCGGCGAAGACTGAACGAGTTCATCAAAGGAGTTCCAGTAATAGATGGAGTGGATCGGGCCGCTTTTCGAGCCTGGGTAGATGCGTTGGACTATGCGGCGAGACACGTTAAACCCGGACACGCTTTGATCACGGAAGCAGTTTTGTCTAAAGCTAAAGATGGGTTAGCGAGACATCTCGACACAGTGGAAGAAGAATTTGCAGCACAAGACCCGCCCAAACCCATGACGTGGGCAAACATCAAAGAAGCGTTGGTGAAACAATTCCTCAGTCCGGCGGAAATCAAGCGACTCAAACGACGTGTAGAAAAAGCACAACAAGGTGGGTGTGAAACAGTACAAGAATATAGTGATCGTTTCCGAGGAGATGTACATCGAGCATTCAGTGGTGCTGAACAAAAAGTAGATCACTGGGTGGAGCAAATACGTGACTGTTTTATAACCGGACTTAGAGATACACAGCTGCGCCATTCGGTGGGTTGTCAACGGCCTGCCGCATTAACCGAAGCCATTGAAGCAGCCCTTCACAATGCCACTGTGTTAGAACTAGATGTTGTGCCTGACTTAGAGCAAGCCGCCCTACCACCACCACCTCCGGTAATGTTGGAGGAGGTCATCCCTGTCAAAGAGTCTGCAGAAGTTAAGGAGTTGACAGGTGTGTTGAAATCCATTGAGCGACAAATCCAGTCCTTGGTAGTTTCGATGAGACCAGTCAAATCTAAAGACGATTCCTCAGAAGTGGCTGCTGTGTCCTCAACCTCAAACCATAACACGAGCCATTCATGTGGCAGTGTTCCGTCCACATGTTCCGCCGCCACACATACCTGCGCCGCCATGGCTCCCGTACCCCAACGCAGTGCGCCTCCCAACGAATTTGGGGGTAACAACATCTTTTATATGGGAAATCCCGGAAACACAGGATCGAGGGGACGTGGACGTGGTCGAGGACGCGGACGAGGGGGACGCTACGGAGGAGGAGTGAGTAATATGCAATGTTACACTTGCAACGGGATAGGACACAGCTACCGAGACTGCCCAAGTGAACCGACTCAGGATCGACGCCCGCAAAATGAATGGAATAACGCACCAAACCAGGAGGCTCAACCTTATGGAGCCACAGGCTACTACAATCAACAGGGAAACTAGTGGCCGCGTCAGACGGTCGAGTATGCATATCTGTCCAACAGGGCAGCGTAACCTTGCATGCACTGATCGACTCTGGCGCGTCGCGGTCATTGATTACGACCAGAAAATGGGATGCATTGTGTGAGGTCAGTGGACGACCTACTGTGTTAACAACCGGAGTTCCGTTACGATCTTTATCAGGGCACATACTGCCCACACGAGGAGTGGGTAAGATCACCTTGTTGGACAGAGAGTTATGTGTGTATGTGTGCGACCAGTTAAAGCATGATGTGTTGTTGGGCATTGATGCCATGGAGATACTGGACTGTCAGTTGGATTGCTCTAGACGCCAACTGAGACTGGCCGACCAGTGTTTCCTTTATGGGGAATGTGAAAGTGATCGTCATGAATTGGCAGGGATACATACGGAGTCTGATCAATGGTACAATGAATTCCAGCGAGTGTTTGCGTCGGAACAAATCCCTTTGCGAGCTGCACCGGAAGTACAGCTACACATAGATGTAGGATCAAACGCACCCATAAATCAACGTCCATATAGAATACCTTTGGCGTTGAGAGAAAAAGTGAAGTCAGAAATCGACAAGCTGCTCGAAGCTGGAGTGATCGCGCCAAGCAGCAGCCCATGGTCATCTCCGCTGTTAATTGTGCCTAAGAACAATGGAGATATTCGTTGTTGTGTAGACTTCAGGAAAATCAACGCGTTATGTCAGAAAGATGCTCACCCGCTACCGTTGATACAGGACATTTTCGATGCGCTACATGGAGCTAAGATCTTCTCAGTAATCGATCTCAAGAATGCATACTATCAGATTCAACTAACACCGGAAAGTCGGAAGATCACAGCTTTCCCAACACCAGACGGACTGTTCGAATTTCTGAGAATGCCACAGGGATACTGCAATAGCCCTGCCACCTGGCAAAGATACATAAACGCGGTACTGGCCCCATTGTTAAACAAAACTGTGTTAGTGTATTTGGATGACATTATCGTGTACTCGGAACATGAGGGCCAGCACACTCAACATCTACGCGAACTATTCACCTTGCTTGATCGACACCAACTGACGGTGAATGCCGATAAGTGTAAATTCAGACAAACAGAAGTAAAACTCTTGGGCTACATAGTCGGACAACAGGGTGTGAGAGCGGACCCCAAAAAGGTAGAAGCCATCCAGGACATGGCCCCACCCTTGACAGTAAAAGAGGTTCAGCGTTTTCTGGGGTTGGCCGGGTATTACAGACAATGTATCCCAGATTTCTCCACGTTGGCAGCTCCGTTGGTGGAACTAACAAGGAAGGGCGAACCTTTCAATTGGTCACCAGCAAGAAGCGCGGCATGGGCTCGACTACGGAACACACTCACGTCTGACCGTGTGATGGCGTTCCCCGACGTGACTAAACCGTACCGGCTATACGTTGATGCCAGCATGAACTGTGTAGGGGGCATACTGACCCAAAGATCAGAGGAGGGCATAGAAAGACCCGTGCAGTATATCTCTAAACAACTCAAGGAAGGACAAAGAAAATGGGCTACCATCGAAAAGGAGGCGTACGCCATCGTGTATGCATTGCAGAAGTTACGCCCGTACTTACAAGGCGCCTCCTTCATCGTGGTCACAGATCACAAGCCCTTAAGATCGATTTTCCAGCAAGAAATGAAGAATTCTAAGCTTCAAAGATGGGCCGTTTTGTTAGCAGAATACGGAGCGCCCATCGAGTACCGCAAAGGGGCTTACAATGTACGGGCGGACATGCTCTCCCGATTACCACCAGGTGACCGCCTAGCCCCATCCGAAGAAACGGTATTGGAAGTATCGGCCTTGACGTCTGAACAGGGATCAGTATTAATGGACGGCGCCACATTACTTACGATAGATTCCAGAATAGTTCAGCCCGAAATCATCGACGACACCTCGTGGGACGACCCCTACCTCAACAAAAAAGAACTCATTCAAGAACAGGCTCTATTGCCACAGTATAGACTGGGTTTACGAAAAGAGGATGAGTATGTAACGCAAGGAGGCGTGCTCTATACTTTGCGGGAACTAAAAGGATCCAGTTATCCGCGAATAGTGCTTCCACCGGTATTGGTCCCAGAGATAATCAAACGAGTTCACCAGGACATTGGTCATCAGGGCATGCAGAAAACCTATGATCGGTTGGCGGTAAGATACAAATGGTCAAACATGAGGCGGGAAACATGGCAGGTACTTCAGGATTGCCCCTTGTGCCTGCTGTACAAACCTGTTAAAACCTATCCACCCAGCCAACCGATACCAACGCCCACCAAACCGAACGAAATCATAGGAATTGACTTGATTGGCCCGCTACCAACCAGTCACCGGGGAAACAGGTATGCGGTGGTCTGCATAGATCACTGCACAGGTTGGGTGGAAGTAGCGCCAATACCGGATAAACGAGCTGTACACGTTGTATCATTTCTAACAGATACATGGATTCAAAGACAGGGAGCACCAACTATAGTCATCTCAGACAGGGGGACTGAGTTTCTCAATGCATCGGTGAGGCAGATTTGTGAGTCTCATCAAATTCAGTGGAGGTACTCAACTGCCTACCACCCCACCACCAATGCGAAGGTGGAAAGATTTAATGGTACGCTTAAATCAATTATCAGGAAATTGGTAGATGGACAGGGGGACCAGTGGGAAAGACAATTGGGCACCGCACTATGGGCTTACAGATCCACTGTGTCGACCGTCACTGGTTTCTCACCATATTTCCTACATCATGGTCGCGACCCGCCGGTGGGGGAACATGCCAAGAGAACGCCTGTGGGGGAAGAGTTGAAGGTGTTACAAGATCAAATACAGCAAAGGGCAGAAGCACAGCGGGTGGCGCGACTCAAAACAAAGCAGCTACAGCAGAAGAACAAAGACAGATTAGACCAACGAGCACCCGCGCCAGAGTACGCCATCGGACAAGAGGTCCTACTACAGGCCATAAATCCGGCCACATTTCAAACGCCTTATCTCCATGGTTACATCATTACAAACAGACGGGACAATGTGGCACAGTTACAGCACTTCACAGGCAACACGGTCAGGGTCAATATTGAGAGACTAAAACCAGTACCCACAGGGATTACATATCTGCCATATGCTACGACCAAAGGACCGCACCTATCGCACCACAACGGATCAGTGTCAGACTCCACGGGACACGGGACCCTTATCAGACCAAGGGAGGGACCACTAACAAAGGATAACTTAGAGTCACCACTTCAGAACCCATCGAGACTGATGATAACAGAGAAGGACACAGCATCCCATCAAAGAACAGTCAAGAGGCGACTATGCCGACAGCGCCAACGACAAAGATACGACCTTCATTTATCTGCATCAAACCGCACCACCCCTTCATTGATGTCAGACGCGACCAGCATGCTATCGGTGTTATCATCAGCATCAGACTGCAACACACAGGAAACAGCCGCGTCTCGAGACGGCAATCAGGACATCAATACTGACACTAATCCCTCCTCGGGGAGTACACAAGACAACGCAGACCAGGCATCAAGTGTATTCGGAGATTACAACGGTCATTACGGGGTAGTAGAAGGGGAGCCTTATGTAACAACGAGTGATGAGGCCGATGACACTTCAGACACAGAGGGAGCCGGCCCAACCATTAATCTGTCAATAGGACCACAAAGACAAGTGATGACGGCAGATAAGGAGGATAAAGGCACATACCACGGCGTCACCCAAAATACAAATGTCAGTTCGCAAAGTATAACTACAGGGCGCTCTACTGTAAGGACACGCACACGACTCAGCCACGACAGTCAAAGGACACCACGTACCCGACAACAACATCGAAGTGTCTTAGGGGGACCAACCGACACGATAAATTACAAAGAGTGGTCATCAACGTCTGAGGAAGATGCAGCTTCATAAACCATTATGCATGATCCTCATAGGAGTGGTGATGATCGTGAAAATATCAGCTGAGTCACCACTTCTACAAGAAGACGGAGTCTTAATCACATCCGAAGGAGAAACGAGAGTGGTTTCTGCATTACGGACAGTTATTGTTACGCTGGATGCACCGTCTGTACCGGTGCTGACTCAGTTAACAACACAGATGGAACTTACGAGGAATATATCCGTGCAGCGGTTGGATGAAAATACGTTGGCAATGTGGGATCTGAGGCTGAACCACATTCAACAGGCGATAACCGCAGGAGGTACGCAAATTAAAAGAAGAAACAGAAGGACACTCGCGTTGGCGACGAGGGATCCGTTCCATGTTGGCAGAATTAGCCAAGGCTTGCCTGGGAGTGGCCACAGAGGCTGATGTACGCCTACTATCGGAACAAATGGGATCTATGGGGACGAAAATAGACAGACTACAACAGCATGATGCACAGCTATTATCAGTACTAAATATTACTCGGACCACCGCGATAGAGAATAGGCGCAGTGTAATGGCCATCCAAGAACACACCACCAAGTTACGAGGAATAGTGTCACGCATTAACAAACAAGTACAAGACCACATCAACGCTATTAGAGTACTACAGGTACGTCAGCTCGTTAATCAAGTGTTAACGGTGATGGAATTGATAGTGGGACAATTCTCAAGAGAAGTGGATCTCTTTCACCAACAATTGATACAACTAGAACGGGGCACTTTATCACGTGACATACTTTTTCCCAAAGAACTGAAACTCATATTACGTGAATTAGAGAAACAAGGTCACGTAACTCTACCTCTGGGATGGTACTACAAACATTTACAGATTGAATCCATGGAACCAGGACGGTCAACTGGCATATAAGGTACTGATTCCAGCCGAAACAGTTGTCAGTACCAGGTATCCATAAGTAAAAACAAGTGTTGTAGTAAGGTTACGTAGACGATTAATGGCTAACATTACGATCATCGATCATTTTAATGTTCGGTCAAATCGAAACTTAATTATAAGTAGAGTTTAAGTACAATAGTGTGTTGTTAGAGTAATGGACCGAACCACGGCCATAGATAAATGATGTTCACTGTGGTAACGAAGTCTCGATTGTAGTTAGAGCTATCATGTATGGTCGAATGTTGAAGTAGAGTTTTCTGGTATACCTAAACTTAAGGTTATTCGGTCAAACCACAGGCGTGGACAAAGTAGTTGAATGACATACGTAACTGTATTTAAGTTGTATCCAAAATATTGAATAATACTAAAAGAGGGAGGAAATGTAATGGTACGATATTGCATTTGTTGTAGGTTGAATGAAAGATATGGTGATTATAAATGATAGCCGGGTCACATGACCGCGGCCACTGTGGTCGTGAGTATGACCCGCCCACATTATCTTGATTGACAGCTGTTGGCCCTAATCAACCAATGAGAAGGGACCTCTAATGATTGGTGGATTGACTGTAATCGTGATGAATATAAGGTGGCCCAGGGGCTCGGATTAAACAGACTTTTAGTTGGAACTTGTAGTCCGCGTTACTCTTTGATACATTACAGCCGGTACACTGGCCACCAGAGCAACACCACGTTATGCCGGGGACACACAAAGCGAGACAAAGTGGCGACCTCTGAAATCGCCTTTACAATATTGCATGTATATGAGGAATGAATTTATAGGAATATCTCCCACCGATAATTTAGCATCTCAGAAGAGACAGTGAGGTGAAATATGAAACAATAGCTCACGTTCATGCCAGTTTGTGTTGGCGATTCTGGAAATTATTGAGTTTATCGCTGGGGCACTCTCCCCCCATATCTTTCGCAGCGCTAGCGCTGGCTTAATCTCTGCCCCAACCCAAACCCGGTTCCCTGGGTATCCAATAAAGACAGGGGAGACCAGCGAGCATTTCAGATTCAAAACAAGGCAACTGTCAAAAGTTATACAAGTCAAACAACTCACATATCATGAGTATGGAAATATGGGAATTATTATAGGAGCTTCACAGACAAGCTATCTGTTTCTTTTTCAGATTTAAACCATTTTATAATGGGAATTCACAGTACATTAGACTGCCCCATCAGAGGAGCACATGGGCATTGTTGACAAAACAAATCCCTGCAACACATGGACTCCATTCATGCACCTGTGTTTCCATTTGTGCACCTTACTATGCCACAGAATTGGCCCGCAGATAGACTAACCTTAGTCATGACAAGGGAAGGTTGCAATGTACTTTATCCTAGTTTTGTTTTATCATTTAATGAATGTTCATAATCAAAGAATTAACCAAATCTGGTCCGCAGATAGTGGGAGGATCGTGTAGCACACGGAAACCTCCATAACCTCTACCTGATTTATTTAGGGTTTCCAAGAGTGTCCCACGCTAAAACAATTTGTATAACCAACAACTCTTTATACTTCAAATGTCGTCAAATTCTACAATATCTTTCGTGCGCTTAGCACACCTTTTGTCCTTCAATGTCGTATGATTCCAGGTTTCACAGTCTCAGACTTCTCATTCATTTTCCCCAGGCAGTTGCTGGGCTCCTGTTATATCTCATTCACAAAATAAATCACAATCAGTCTGAATCAAGCTCCAGTATGATGCGAAAATTGGTTACCCTGCGAAAAACTTGTTTTATCGCCCACTCTATACGCGCATGCATCTGGACACACTCTTCCCATCAGATTTCACGGACTATTGGACGTACTAATTTTACACTATAGAAGTCAGTTGGAAATATGTTTAATTTCTCCTATAATAGGCTATAATGTCCTAAAATTGTGTAATTACATTCATTATGACATTCTTAATTTCGGCAAATTGCACTACAACTCCTTACTGAGGTTACGACAAATCCTGACAATCTAGGGAATCGAGCGCCGATGAATTCTTCACTCTCCAATCATGGACTTCAACATTGCGCATGTTTACGCATATGCACAAGATACTAGTGGACGATAAAACAAGTTTTTCGCAGGGTAACCAATTTTCGAATCACACCGGCTTTCAGACTTCCAGTTTAGGTATCCCTGCTGTAGGATTCCTGTTTCACGTTTCCCCTTTTCATCCTGTTCGATTGCAGCACCAATGTTACATAGCCAGAAAGTAACTGCCAACACATCGTATAATCTATAAATTAGATGTAAGTGTTGATCTGGCCTCTGCACTTGAGGTTTACTCAGTGGGATACAATATACCATTATAATGTATCACAATGTATGTCTACCACTGGCAATGTTGAACATTTTTTGTCATAATGAAGCCATTACATAAACACTAGACAGACAAACTAAATACTAGACGGATATGTTCCAAAAAATAGGGGGAAAAAACAATGTGAACCATAACTTAATCAGATGTTTACGGGTGAAAATATCTATTTGTTGAAGTATTAACATCAGTAAAATAGACCCCCCCCGCGGATAAAAACTTGTAGATAACCGTTACGGTCTGGGTTTAAAGTGGACAATATGATAAAGTACTAAGATACGTCTTACCGAGATATATATTCCCTTTTCGCATCCACGTACTGATTTCGTGGGGTGTCGTGTCATGTATACTTTCATGAGTCTACCTGTCGAATCAATTTGATGCAATGTCTCTGTTTTCCACAACAACTTCAAATACTACTCCCGACTGGAACTAAACGATGCGCAGCCGGCAGGATTCGAACCTGCGCGGGGAAACCCCAATGGATTTCGAGTCCATCGCCTTAACCACTCGGCCACGACTGCTGCTGTGACACTACAAAGGTGATAACACTAAAAATCATTGACAACACTATCAGTTGAGTAAGTTAGCCAGGTTTGTTATCTCTCCCAGCTCTCCATATCTAGGAAATCACCAGAACATGTAATACTTGATGAATATGACGGTGAAATAAATCCAGATCAGCTGGTTTATACTCAATCTGCCGCGTTTATGAATAGGAGCTACTACAAAAAAAGGGTTTATGGTACACCATAAGCACTATACACATTATGACATACTAGGTGCATGTGGGTAAACGTTGAAATATGTTTCGTATGCCTTCAATGTTTTACAGCGTGAATGAAACACCTTTATAAAATTGCAGGCTTACCTCCTATCTACGTGATATTAACCTCATTCAAAACTCTCTCGAGATGCGCTTGATCAGCCATGCACAACTGACAGAGCCGACACTTCCCTTTACCGTAAAGTATATTGTATATGTAGCCATGAAAGTGGACCCAATGATAGATCATTTATTAAAATTTGTTTTACACTACAAAACCCTATATTTCTACAACATAAAATAGATAAAAAAAACAAAAAAAACTTCTCAGTGTCCCAGGGTCGCCGAGTCTGTTATATCTTTTCGAAGATAGCTGACCCAGATAATGGTATATATTTCTTATCAAAGAATTTCAAGGCCGCCTAAATTCCCAGTGTTTAAATAATACTGCTGAGAAATATCTGAACAACTTTATTAAGTTTTATGTGAATTGCAGATAGTTGAAGTACAATAATAAAGCCTAGTTTCCGATAAAAAGTCTTGGTAATTATCTTGACTAAGTCTGAGAATTAAGTTCCGTGAATTCTCGGTGAGAGGATGGCTTTTTAGTTCACCCTGACACAAGACTAGGCGGAGACAATGACTGAAAACATGGTGCGGTGTCAGTCGGGGTCTGGATGGTATAGGTAATAAGATATTTATGTAGATGAAAGATGATGAGAAACGTGGCGTATGAATGTTTATCCTACCCCTAATAAAAAACGCTATAGGTTTAACATTGACTCAATGTATTTGACAGAGCGTTGAATAAAGTGTTATTTATGCACCGAGGTGAATAAAGAAACGGACCAATCAGGGACGAGATAACGAAAGTAGATCCGGCAGCATTGATAAATGTAGCCATCCTCTGATGAGTGTCAACACGCTACTAACATGGATAATTACAAAATTTTCTCTGCATATCGGTGAAATGGGGTAGGATAAATACGAAACCGAACTCGAGTTAGCCTTGTCAATGTTTATACCACTCTAGTCAGGTCTGCTACTCACTACACTCAGTTGACGCCTCGTGTAGTAATACACAACCTGCCCATCGTGGCATAAACATTGACAAGGCTAACTCTCGTTTGGTTTCTACTAATTATCAATGAGTCGTAGATGTGGGTTTTCACTGAATTGGAACGGCTATATCTGATATTTAAACCTCGGTTCCTCCTTTATCAGCGCAACGTTAGAGCTACAGTGTATTTCCTGAAGTAATCCATTTCTTGTCTTTTGGAAGGTTATGTTGTTGTGATGTTAAAGCACAGAAACATTAGGTCATATACCTAATGTATTGTCCAACGAACAAATAAGGATATGAACGCGAACATAAGCAAGGTCTAATAGAATTAACTTCAGCCCTGTGACTTCTTCATTTTGCAATTTCCTTCTATAATACACCTACAAATACCAAAGGAAAATCAATTAAAATGCATGTACATCTTTTTATTACGTTACAGACGCAAACGGTAGTCATATATGGTAATGGTATACACCTTTGTATCTTGATTAGTCTATCATAGTGGAATTGATGCCTAACTCATATGCCGCAAGTATTTTTATTTCTATACAACAGTTGAAGTTATTCTGCGGTCGGTAAATCGGAAAAGAAGAATAAATAAACTACTGAACATTAGGTTATGGTTGCTGTGTATACAATACTTGGATTCTCGGGAGCGGCGCCGACGTCACGCAACTTAGTAACGGGTACGTCCGGCCGAAAAAACGGACACTGCGCTGCTCGGTTTTCTAGCTTAGCAGTTTGTTTTCCCGAAAGCGGTGCAGTGTACTCTATTACGTTCGAAGGGTTAAACAACTTTCCACCCCATTGAAATCAATGTTAAATCCACTGTACTTCTCTGGTAATATCTCAGTAAATATCCAACATAGAGACATCAAACAAAAATGTAATGGAGATGAAGAGCAGGGGAAGATGTTTGGTGGGTTTTATTTTATCAATTCCTGTGCCGTAACTTTAAAAAAATCTAGTGAACTTAAAACCCTAATTCCAACTGTCCCATGTAGGTACATACCTGGAATCGACTGACAAATACTTTATTAAGGCCTGGGGGCATGGGAATGAATTGAAAATAATTGTTTCCCAAGACTGACTGCCTGGAAATCAGGGAAATTTGTCTGCCGGCCCCAACTATTCTAAGACAAAATGTGCCGTAACTTTAAAACAATCTATTGCACTTAGGACCCTAATTCCAACTGTACCATCTAGGTATATATCTGGGATCGACTGACAAATACTTTACTAAGGCCTAGAGGCATGGGAACAATTTAAGAATCTGGATTTTCTGAATTTTTCCCTTGAAAATCAGGGAATTTTGACTGCCGACCCAACCCAAACTGACACAAAATGTGCCGTAACTTTAAACAAATCTAGTGAACTAAGAGACCTAATTCCAACTGTTCCATGTAGGTACATACCTGGAATCGACTGACAAATACTTTATTAAGGCCTGGGGGCATGGGAATGAATTGAAAATAATTGTTTCCCAAGACTGACTGCCTGGAAATCAGGGAAATTTGTCCGCCGGCCCCAACTATTCTAAGACAAAATGTGCCGTAACTTTAAAACAATCTATTGCACTTAGGACCCTAATTCCAACTGTCCCATGTAGGTATATATCTGGAATCGACTGACAAATACTTTATTAAGGCCTAGGAGCATGGGAACAATTTAAGAATCTGGATTTTCTGAATTTTTCCCTTGAAAATCAGGGAATTTTGACTGCCGACACAACCCAAACTGACACAATGGGCAGTAATTTTTCCAAGCCTTACCTCGTAACTTTGACTTATTCCCACCGGAACATAGTTTCCCTCTATTATAGCTAGGCCTGCCAACGATTATTGTGTATACAGTTTGGGTATACCTGTATTATCTAAGATATATCTATGGCATCATTGAGATGGTATGCATGTATGATACATCAATTTGGAGCTAGAATACCATAGAATATGATGCAACCGCTTTTATTTCTATGGAAATAATGTGCATGGGTATTATAAACTTATTATGTTTATTCACTCAGTCCTCCAATGCTGAAGTATACGTTGCCAGGGGCATTTTTGGCCGCATGCATTGCGTAACTAAGCAGATAAGGCGCATTGTGGACCAGTGGAAAAAGACCTATTAAAAAAAAAAAAAAAAAACATCAGCAGCGCTACTTTCAACCCTGGTGGCTTAAAATGGAACTATCGCCAATTTTTTCCTAGCGGATCGTACGGAAATTAGCGCTATACCCGCGAAATGCACTCAAGCGTAGCCGGGTCCAACAGATCGTTGAACAAATACGGGAATGGCCCGCGTTTCCTATCCATAGATATAAGTCCGTGCACATATTAATCATGTACAGTGAGTTCAAATATCGATTCACGTTACGCCGGTTGAGCGATGATACCAAAAAGCTAGGGTGCCAGAAAATGACAAAACCCTTTGCCTCGTTTTGGGTTGAACGTTCCGCTCCCGAGAATAGAACACCTATACCACACTCCCCAATAGCAACAGCACTGATATGGCATCGTGCACGCTATGTATCGCAACCAACACATGCCCCAGATACCTACTGCCTGGTACAACGACAAGGACGCCAGTACCACGAGGCTGATACAGTGGCCCCGCCTAGTGTCAGTGAGCGTCATCGATAACGAAATTCCCATTTATCCTCCTAGGTGGCGACACGGTCGCAGCATGGGGCGCCTTAACGCCTGGCTTTTAGTGTGAAAACATTAGTAATTGGTACTAAGCCTCACCCTCAAATAATTCCACAATAACTCATTACTTCTGTACTTGGGAGAAAAATTTCCGGAAGTGGTCCAATATGTATAAGCACATCAGAGATAAAGTCCAAATATTAATAACAAGAATTCTAAAAAAAGCCACACTACCCTCTCTGATCATTACTTTACACTATTCTGTGTTGAATAGTGTATAGTAAAAAGAGCAGGAGATTTCAAGTATTCATATAATGTCTTGCCAGCAGCAGTTAATGCAAGGTTGCGTAGTGGTACAAGGTAGTGCTAATATACAAATAGGATCTAATGTTATTTCCATTTGTAATGGAAGAGCACCGTACACCTAGATTACTTCATCAAATAAAAATAGAGAGAAATGGGGAGAATATCGTAAGAAATTATCAATCAGTGAGCTATTTGTATTTGATCAAGAATCAAGTATCAAGTATGTTTCAATAAACCTAGAGAATGTATTCAATAGTTGTTCTCAAATTTCATCAACAGGAGTGTTAATCAAAATATAGAAATTCATGTGTGTAAACAAATGGAAACTGATTAATAATAGAACTAATTCCTGGTATTAAAATCAATATATCCTAGTGCATTGAAAATGTCTTTTAATCAAGTCCTATATATGGGTCTGGGTGTGATAGATTTGATAACCTGGTCAGTGGTGGAAGGTAAGGAATGTATTTGTGTGGGTGGGTGTGTGTATGTACGTGTATTCTGAATGTGACACACTTATCATAGAACAATCAAGCTCAAACTTTAAGGAATGTAAAAGGACATATTTCTTCAGCATTTGTAGGTGGAAAACATAAACTTGATTCTTTTTATCCTTTTGTTTTTTAGAATGTAACCTGGGGGTCATGGACGTAACATTTATCAATTGAAAAACTATCCTAACATAAAATTCATGGACATTTTCATTTTGTCACCTTGTTTTATGATGTTTCACATAGCCCTAATAGTAAACATTAACTTAGTGAACAGTTTTTACTGATTCTTTTGCCTCTAGATATATTGTAAGTATTTTTCCATCTTCAAGTATCAGAAAAACCCTGAAAATAAGGAGAAAATGAGGGTTTTTCTCAATTTTCACAAATAGATTCCAGTCGGATATAGGAAAACCCTATATTGGAATGATAGAATTCTTTGAGACGCATCCATTGATACAGGAATTACAACTGTATACTGATTATTAAGAGAAATAGTCAAGAATTATTTTTTTTTACATAAAATGCAGGTTTTGAAAAATAGCCCCGTATACGGGGAGGGGTGCTAATATAGAGTGACGAGGCTGAGGTAGACTGGAGATACATATATATGCCTACCCTGCTACCTATTTCACATCCCCTTACTGGGTCTATGACTGTTTGTCTCTGTTTATCAAAATTCTGGATCTGTCACTCCTTATCCATCTATCTGTCTGTATTTCTGTCAAGCACAATCTGGAGGAGCTAATTAGGAAGATATAATATGGGTTGAATGTTATATGGATAAATCTGTCCAATCAGATATAACAATTTGTGTGCTGTACCTAAACTTTCATCTATCCCTGTCTGTTAGTATATATGTCTATTTCTCTTTGTTTATGTTTTTCTATCTCCACCTGTCTGTCTCTCTGTCAGTGTGATTCCCTGGCACTCTCCCTGTCTATATACATGTACTGTATGTCTGACTCTGTGTTTATCTCTCTATGTCCCTGTCTGTTCGTTTCTATGTCTTACTATATCTTTGTCTCTGTCCATGTTTGCTTGCATGTATATCTGACGATTTCTCATTGTATGTGTCTTTCTGCATCCCTATCCGTCTCTTTATCTCTGTCCCTGTCGATATATTTCTGATTCTCTGTATGTCTACCTACTAGTATGTATATCAAGTTCTTTATCTGTCTCTTTTTGTCTCACCCTGTCTGCATGCATGTATGTCAAACTCTCAATCTGTCTCTGTCCCTAGCAGTCTATTCATCTGTTAACATCTTAATCTGTCTGTCTGTCTTCATAAATGCCCATGATCAAGGGCCTCAGCAACTCAAAACTCAGGCACAAGGCTTGGTGACAGGTTTGAAGAAGGTAAAACCCTGCTAGATGGGTCTAAATACGAGATATCCCAGTCTGTCCCGTGAGCTATGACAGTCTGAATAACATATTTAGTCATTATTATGATCTAATAGTTTCCTTTTCTAGTTGCAGATTACAGTATCCATAACTAAGTATTTATTCCTTTATGGCAGGATCGATATGAATCCTTTATCCTCGAGAAGAATGTAGACAAAAGGTTCTATCTTTAGGAACCAAATCAATAATAGGGCAGTGGATATGATCAGGCTGGGATATTTGACACCTGACCATTTTACAAGACCTATATAGTTGGAGAGTGAAGGGTTTTTGTTTTTGCAGCAAGCTGTAAGCTTATGTGACTATTCTAACCTTTGAGTGATGTATAGCACGTTTTCCCATGAAGAATATGGCCGATCACTCTACAATTGACTCAATTCATTATTAGTGGAATACAGCACAACATAATATATGCAACAACGCTTTTATACAAAACTTAAGAAATGTTCCCGATATCTTGATTAAATTCTAATTTGATAGAAAAATGTTTAAACTTTGCACCATAGCATATGAAGGTCACAGGCCTGTCCCAGCCTTCAAGTAGGTCAAAGGTATTGCCCTCTGGTGTTACATTATTACTGGTCGCTTTAGGATTGTTACTGTATTCTTCAGCTCGTTTCATCTAGCCATCACTTTCGTGATTGTCGGGCTGGTCCTGGCAGTATCAGCAACAATATTTTGCTGATAATTGTCTTGAGGCATCTCAAAAACACCACCTAATAAAAGAAACAAAAAAAACTACCTTCAAAAAGACACTCTGACTAAACAAAACAAGAGGTCAAGGTCACACCTATCAAGTTGTAGGCATCAGACACCAGAGGACACCACCAGTGAAAAAAAACATAGCGGAAAATGGGTGTACTAGAATCGGTGCGCTTTGGATACCTAGGATGATGGAACTGTGCAGCCGACACCGGCCGACGGTGGTCGACGGCACTGATCTCACCAGGCTATGGTGTTCCATCACACCGCTGGTACTCGAATAGTAAATCAGACACTGTCAGAATCATATATATTTCGAAATTTGGCCAGATGTATATATATAGAATTAATATTGAACATTGTTTAACTCTAGAATCAATAATATGTTCTTTATGTTGTTAGTAGACTAGTTATTATACCCAACCAAACTTGTGAAATCAATTAATTTTAGGGGTAGGGCAAAGCCATGAAAATCAACTTATACAGTTGAGGCAATTGCCCCCTTTATTGTGTCCAACCAGTTCCAAGAAAACCAAACTGATTTATGGGAAAACTCATTGTATAAAATTGGTTTCAATAAAGAAAGTTGAAAAAAAAAGATGGAACCGCCCCTTTAGACTCAAACGGCTCCTGCCATAAGAGATGTGACTTTGAAATATGGAAGAATTGATATTTTCAAGGGATTTCCATGCAAGCTTATAGGTTTGAAGACCGCACAGAAGCCATTTTATTTAGTTTACAATCACTTTGCTTGAACATACCTAACAGCTAACAGTTATTTTCTCAATGAACGAAGTTATTGATTTCGGTTAGATTTATTACGATTCTGCTGATTTAGGGTGAAAGTGTGCATTGTAGCATCGATATGCTAGATATAGGAGTTGCAATATTCAGATATATGAAGCATGCGGGGGAGATTCCAGTCATGTCGAGTAAATATGACACGGTTTGAACGGGGCGTTTGTCATTCAGCTACCGGAGACCATAACATGTTTTAATCTCCGGCTACCCTGATATCGATTTGTTTATCGTTAACATTATGTTTACATAGCTTTCCTTTTGAAGTTGAATAAAACACATTTAGATAATCATTGTCTGTCACTCAATCTTTCATAAATATATTATCATTACATATTTGCAATTTTGAAAAATTCTAGTTTAATGATATATTATCTGAAAGTGTAGCATTAGGGAATAAACGTCCTATATTCTTTTTGATAAAGTCATGGAATTGGTTTAGATATATGATTTTTCAGTTTACACGGCTGATTTTATGATATAATAAAGCATTATTTTACCCATTGAAACCTGTCATTTAATGATATATTACTCTGTGCCAGGAATCTTAGATAAGTCACTTTATCCTGTCATTTAACCTCCCGAAGAAGTAATGATGGCTATGTCGTAGGCTCACAGCCGTTTCAGAGGTTGACACAAAGGTGGTACGTCGAATTACACTATTATGTACCCGGACAATTAATTTCGATTTCCACTTCACATGAGAGGATAGATGATTTACCTCCAACAATTACAAACATTCATTCTGAATTAAATTCTTTACTAGAAATTGAACTCCACAACAATAAGTAGTCGGTTTCATTGATGGCTTTATTGGAACAGTGATTATTTACACAACGTTTGGGCTATGATAGCAGCCTTTATCAAGTCTACTGGAACATTTAAAGTGAATTCCATTTTTAAAGATAGTCATACCATAGACTAGACTTCGATAGACAAAATAGGATTAATATTACATGCTTTTTATCTTAGATGCCTCCAGTTAACACCATATGACATGCTGCACTTCTTTTTGTGGTTCCATAGAGTTTTAGAAATATCAATTGGCTATGCTCAATGTGATTGTTTCGTAGACTAAGAGAAGGTGGCACAATATTATTTCATGATTTATCTGCAGATATCTGCAAAAACATCACATAAAGGTATATACAATTGTTTCCTCATGGAGTCCAAACCAGCCCTAATGTATAGCTTGAACATTTCTTACTACAAGTTTAATGATAACAAAAATAATACATGTACAGTGATTTGTATGGGCCGTTTCGTGGACTAACATACAATACCATAGATACCGAGATCCACATTATTTTCTTCACTATTGCATTGATGGTGCTGAGGCTTTTATGTTGACAAAGTATAAGGTTGTATCTTTGCTTAAGTCTATCTATATGTCAGAGACACCACATTGAAAAGTTCATATATTGCAAGTAAAAGTATGCTGTTTCATAGACTGACAGGATGTCCCATATTTGTTTTGGTAAAATAAAAAAATTGAAATTCCCTAAAAGAATGTGTTCCTATATACCAATATATTAGACAACTTAAATACTTCTAACATAAGGGTTGTTTTATTCATGTCGACTTAATACACTAGAAAAAATAATAATCTTCAAGAAATGTAATTGCACTACTCTCATGGTGTATATATATATATATATATATATATATATATATATAACAGCCAACAAAGCACAGCAAATACAAATCATGGCCACCATTGCCTGCTCGTAAGGGTCACCATTGCCTAACCATAGAGATCACTATTGCCTAACCATAGAGGTCACCATTGCCTAACCACAGAGGACACCATTACCTAATCGTAAAGCTACCTATTATCATCAAGATAATCTTGCCTGCAGTAAGAGGTAATCATCCCGTTGCTCACAGCCGCAAGGAGCCATAGCTGAGCAAAGTAAGGTCACCATGAAGCCATTGCCTGAAAGATTATGTACCCACCATGTATGGATTTAAATTATGTCGGTTTTAAACTTTATAATTGGTTTTATATGGTCTTCTGTGGAATGTGTGTGTGTGTGTTGTGGCTGGGGGATAATTGGTATATAACACACAGTAGTTTAAAGTTTCTCGAAACATCTAGGATTAAGAATGTTCCCGGAACCGACGTATAAGGCGCATCTGAAGTTGAGACTATCTTGTGAGGATAACATGACTCAACTAACATGGGCATGAGATAATGGGAAACGAGAAAAACAATCTGCACCTACTTGATAGACCATTGTCTTCGTCCTCTTTGTCACTTACAGGTTTATATATTGCAACGATCAGCGCCAACACAAAATGCGACTCAGCATAGCGAAAGTAGTTTGGGAGATGGAAATTGCAGTCTAAAACTAGGATCAGTGGCTGAGTGAAATCGTCTGGTTTAATTGAAAGCAGGCATTGGCTGTTCTCTTTTTGGCAGGAGGTCTCTCTCTGACGGATTGCCCTCTGATATCAGCTAGCACGGATAATCGAAAATGGATAAAAAAAACATCACCTCTCAGAGAACAACTTGCTCATTTTTACCCCACGCCAAATTTGCTTTCCTACATCAGATTGTTTCCGAATTAGTTTCTGAGATCAGCATCAAAGAAGTGGCTCTTTGTCGTTATCCCCTGATATTAATACATGGCTAGGTCGGGGTGTTTCTCTCAGAAAAATGAAATGCGCAATTATCAGAACCACCACCTGACCTATCGTAATTCTCTGCCGTGCTACGAATGGAGAGAAAGTAATTTCGTCTTAATCTATTCTTTTCTCTGCAATCTCCGCAATGTTTCCCTTTAGAATTATATTATACAAATATCGAATGGTGGGCTTTTATAAAGAGCCAGATAGGACGTAACACATCCTAACAGGAATATTTGTGTGCTATATATTTCTGCAATTGATACTTATTCTCAATGTAGAAATCACTACCTTTAGAAGATGGATAATATAAGTGCATGCTTGATGTTAGGCATTTATTAAATACCACTGAAGTTGAATGTTATTTGTGAGGGTTGTCATTAACTTTCATCCATTTATTTCTTTAATAAAGCAATTCGGACACATAAAAACAGTAAGCATTTAGTGGTATCAAACATATATAATTCAGATTTAGTTTCTGACTGTTGCTCATGAAACCTCCCCCACCCCGGCCCCCACTTTGACCCACCATTCTTTAAACCACTGGAGCCACCTCTATCATTCAGCATATCAATCCTTGGCGGCAAATGAAAACAGATGCTTATTTTCTGGTCGAGTGCACATCAGTGAGTCGCTGCTGCTATCTGCATTAGGCATCTCGTCCGGGGCTTAGTGTGCTAATCCCTGAGAACTCGCTGGGGCTCCTTTTCACATGTTGTTCATGCGCCCCCCTCCCTTCTTACCGCCCATCAATTATCCCGCCATATCTCCTTCCCTCTATCCCCTCGCCCTCCTCCCTCACACCTTCTATAGTAAAACCTCGCCAACGGAATGAGAACATGTCTATTGTGTATTGAAACATTTACCACCACAGAAACCTGCGCCGCGTTCTTATACGTGCATTGAAGTGGCGTGGGGGAGTCTCTTCTCCTCCGCACACCCACCCTTACCCGCCGTGACCTCTGCGCCCCCTGGTGGCCGACGCTCAGGCCGCGTCTGATCACTATCGTTTCTATGGCGACGCGTCTCACGCGGCGTCGAGCGCCAACAATGGCCGCCACCCTTACCGACAGCACTCATCAAAATGAAAATGTTGTCATTGCGACTTGCGGCCATCAGCGGCCGGTGAAAGGCACTTAGCGGGTGGGAGGCGCGGCTGGTGGCGGACGACACGTAAGCGGCCCGTCTCCCGCCGGCCACGGGCCCGGACTGCCCGCTGAGCGACGAGCTGCTCGACGAGCTGCTCAGCAGCGGGACACGATGATTAGGACCGGTCCGGAGGACGGGGCAGAAGCAGGCATTCAATGCCCACCGCCCCACTTACCATCATGAGAGTGTATTGCACTCGATTTCAGTAATTATTTGATTGGAAAGCCTCCTCTGCCTCCGTTGCGGTCCACTGTAAGGAGACTTGGGGGTTCGGCGAGTGGGCTTAATATAAGAGGGGTGGAGCTTTGAGTTCATTTTGTGGGGCGTGGAGGAGTCATTATGCTATTGACTGGATTGACTGCTTACAAGGAGCTGATGCGGAAGAGAGGGGTAACAATGTGGAGGGGAGTGGTGATGAGTGTGATTGTGAAGTAGGGGAGGGGGTGGGGGTGATGGTTGTCAGGGTTTTATGAAACCCGCTGGGAGTGGGACTGATCGGAGCCGACCGGATTTTCACGTCGCCGAGTTCTGATTGGTAATCCAGGTAATGTCGTCGGTTGTACCACCTACCGATGAACCCTCTATTTAATCTGCCATCCCGGGGGCAAGGGGACGGCTGACGGCCGCAGGCACTGCTGGGAAAATGGAAGGTAAATCCATCTGCGAGACAAAGAGTCATCTAAAGCTTTGAAAATAACCAGAAAACATCAGACCTTCTTGAACAAGGTCTACCACAGCTCTAACATTAGTCAGTGCTTACCTCCATGTCTATAACTAACTCAATACTTAGCACCATCTCTATAACTTTACTCAATGTCATCTCTAACATTACCCAGTATTTACCATCATCTCTATGAAAGTACTCAGTGCTTACTACCATACCTATAACATTACTCAGTGCTTACTACCATACCTATAACATTACTCAGTGCTTACTACCATACCTATAACATTACTCAGTGCTTACTACCATACCTATAACATTACTCAGTGCTTACTACCATACCTATAACATTACTCAGTGCTTACTACCATACCTATAACATTACTCAGTGCTTACTACCATACCTATAACATTACTCAGTGCTTACTACCATACCTATAACATTACTCAGTGCTTACTACCATACCTATAACATTACTCAGTGCTTACTACCATACCTATAACATTACTCAGTGCTTACTCCCATACCTATAACATTACTCAGTGCTTACTACCATACCTATAACATTACTCAGTGCTTACTCCCATACCTATAACATTACTCAGTGCTTACTACCATACCTATAACATTACTCAGTGCTTACTACCATACCTATAACATTACTCAGTGCTTACTACCATACCTATAACATTACTCAGTGCTTACTACCATACCTATAACATTACTCGATGCTTACTACCATACCTATAACATTACTCAGTGCTTACTACCATACCTATAACATTACTCAGTGCTTACTACCATACCTATAACATTACTCAGTGCTTTGTAACATCTCTGTAGCATTACTCAGTACTTGGTAACATCTCGGTAACATTACTCAGTACTTGGTAACATCTCTGTAACATTACTCAGTACTTATAATTATCTCTGTAATATTACTCAGTAGGTATTGCCATCTCTAACATTACTCAGAGTCCACACTTAACTTACCTTGCAAACCCATAACTGAGGACTCAACGATAGTTAAGTCCAATACACATCTCACCTTAATCTTTAACTCATTGATTTTGGGCGCGATAAAGCCCAATAACCGTTTCACCTCTGCGTTAACTGTTAAAGACACTGTGCAGATGAGAGGCAATGAATTGGAATGTGGCGAACAATGACGCTAAATGATATCTGCTTTATTATCTGAAAGTCAATGGCTCTATAGACTTTGAATCAGATTGTTTTTTATCAAGTAGTTTTTAGAGATAACATGTTCCCCACACATAGAATAGGTGACCTATTAAAGCCCTATTCTGATAAGATACTTTCGCATAGAATATTATTTGGGTATCGAAATAAACGTACAGAATGAGTCATATCAATAATGTATTAGGAAAACAGGCTGAGTCAATATATATGCATTTCTCCCAAGTGCAAAAAAAATATATATAGCACGAAAAATTACCTGCGCACAAAAGTTTCTCATTTTTCGGCACTCAATGTACCTATTTCATTTGTATTCAGGCTTTTTCCATTTTACAAACTGTACACTAACCTAACGAAATTAAGCTTAGTTCTCTTCCTTTTCAGTATTTTCTAGAAGATTGTGTTACACATGAGACTATCCCTCCTAAGTTACATGTGTCAATCCCACATAGTTCATATATGAAATACCCAATAAAGATTTTTATATGGTTCAATATTACAGTTTAAATAGGAAGTCTACCTTTGTCTTCAATATGAGCAGAACTTAAGACTGCATACTATCATTGCATATGTCATTAATCCTTCAACTGGCGTTTAATATGGATTATGTGATTACCTTACTCTTAGTGTATGAGCTTGCTCCTTTTTGCATTTTTTGGGTTTAATAAGAACATCACTTTTTACTGATGAAAAAAGACTGAAGAAATATACATGTGCATATATGCATGTAAAAGCAACGAATCACCAAAGGTTGAATGCAAAAACAGAAAGTATTTTTTAAATCATGTTGCGTGGGTGAATCTATAATATTTGCACGTAAATGATATGGGCTACTTAAACAAAAAACTACCTCGGTATGAATTGGAAGGGTAATAAATACCTCTTCTACAATCATAAACAAAAGTAGAATTTTCTATTATACATATGTCTCACCCTGTAGACTTTATTCAATATCATTCATGTCTTCATTAATACTTTGTCAGAAGTGAATCTAGCCCACGATGTATACTTTTAACATCTTGGCAAAGCACTCGCTTGATGCGTCAATGGATAGTAATATGGACACCGATCAATTCTTAACGATCATGTTGCCAGTATAATTGCTCACTATACGCAGGTGGAACAAATCCTCACTTTTCCACAGATGCCGGATTCATAATACGATGCCATACAGTTCTTAACAGACTTGAGCTCTGATACCTCCCTGTACAGCTTTCCCTTCGAGTAGCATTTCATATTACCACTCGAGTAGCACTTCATATTACCACTCGAGTAGCACTTCATTTTACCACTCGAGTAGCACTTCATAGTACCACTCAGCACAAAAGAGTATCAGTCAACAGCACTGCTACCTCCTCATCGTTCCCAGTATATTTGTCCGAGATTTCACGAAGCACCACTCGAGTAGGATTAGAGAGCGACGCATGGCCTTGTTAATGGGACGGTCTTATTTCCGGCCACGTGTCCATTCACGAGAATTCACCGCGAGAATTGAATGTCCTCTGGTAATTGCAAGAATCGTGCTATTTGAGACCACTGCAAATGAATTGAACCAGCCATTAATTGTTGACTCAATTCACATAACTGTGTCATTGCATTAAGGGATATATCATATACTGTACTGAATATCCATAGTACCAGATTAGTCATGCATAGGATTACTGATCATCGGTCATGATAATTTGTATCTATATGTTCATTAGAGCCTAACAATATCATAACGTCTATTGGTTTCCGCACGTTTTCTATAAATTCATCATATTCATACTGTACTATTCTTATTATTGTGCTGTTACCAAGTATTTCTTTCACAGAGCAACACGTTTTTAAACTCTCTAACTGATAATTACGTTAAAATTACGGTGTATGTATACAGGCAGGACTGGCACTGTTTACAATGCCATCTTTAGTATGGCCGGATTTTTATTACGCCCTTTGAAATATCTGCCGCTTTGTCGTGCACGACGGATGCACGTGTCCCATTCAAATGTGTAACCTGCTACAAGAGAAAGCCTACCCGTTGTAATTACAGGCTTTAGTAACGGCCACCGGCGGCGCCACCGGTCTCGGGGCTGATTCCGATCGGCCATAATGGCGCGTCCCGCCCCCACCGCTCCATGTGATCTGCGCGCCCTCTGGGGAGAGGCGCTGGAGGCGATGTAGTTTGCTAAGTGCCAATCAGAGGGCGCTTCATTTCCGATCGACGACGGGGAAGTGAATGTGGCACATTCTGCACCGCGCCCCTTGCTGCGACCCGCAATGCCCGCGCGCCGAGTGGTAGGGTACGCGGGGGATGCTGCGTCGGCTGAGAGGGTGTGTATGCGGGAGGGGGCTGTCGGGGTACCGGGTGTATAAGTGATCTCGAAGGGGTTGAGGTCGGTGGTTATTAGGTAGGGAGGGGTATGGACTAGCAGGGCGGCATGGGTGGGTCGTGGGGGATATACAGGTGGGTGGGAGCTGGAACCGTGGGGCGGTTTAGATGCCAAGGTGGGGTGGGCTATTTTAAGGAGGTGCCGGGACGCGGCGCGTAATTATTACATTTAATAACAGGCTTTTGTCGCGCCCCACACGTCGTCCCAGCACAGACTCTGATTGATGCTTCACTGTGAGTGGAGAGTGTTCTAACCAGTGACGCGTACCCACACAAAACACCCCGAGTACCAGCGATACTCGCATCACCACCCACAATGCCCTGTTTACTTCCGCCGTCGCGCGCAAATCAAAACGGAAATGACATCGCGAGCGGTCGCTGATGCGGCTCTTTACCTTGCAGGCGAAAATGTGATTATTTGTAATCTCGTTTGATTAATAATAGCTGTAATTAGGCTTCATTTAGTGGCTTTCATTTGCTCGGTAGTTATAAGCGCTACCCAAATAGCGTTTGATTCCACCCGAGGGCTACGTATAAGTGCGCACAGAATAATTCATATTTCCGAAAGCAGAAAACCTATAATATCAAAACCAAAGACAAAAGACAAATGATCCTGCTATTAGGTGGTGTTAGAAATAGACGGGTGGGGTCAGAGCCGTCCATTGGTGAACCGCAGCATCAGACCGGAAGTGGCGCCATGATTCTATTGACGCGTCGCCGGAAGCGGTGTGGCGGGCGAGTCGGCGTTTTAGCCTCAACCTCCCGTAGCAATATGTACATTATTGAGCGGTGGGCCATCCGGCAAAAAGCCGGCTAAGTGCTCCGGCGGCCAGACAAATTGTCTAAAAGCGTGCGCGCCTGCGTGTTTTTGCGGCTAAGCTCTCGGGTTACGCCCACCCAACAGGCTTTCATAAATCCAATTCACTTGTCAGCTAACTCTATTATCCCCACCGCTGGTATCCATTTCTTGTGCCGATGGCGCGTCCCAGTTATACTATCGCGTCCGCCGAAAATCGACGCCATAGTTAGTGTCATGTGTGTGCATGTGCCAGTTCGCTTTGTTGAACGCAAGGTTTGCGATAGTAGTATTAATAACAGTTGTAGTAGAAATAGTAGTAGATTGTAGTAATTGTAGCTGCTAGTAGTCGTAGTAACCAGTAGCTGTAGCCGTAACCTGTGGATTGTTATAGTATTGGATGTATTATTGTACTAGGGGTTGTATATATGTTGTAGGTAATGTTATAGTGAGTAGTACAGACAAAGTAGAGTTTGTACCAGGCCCGGCCGTACAGAGTGCCTCGGACGGAGGCCGTCACCAGCTCCCGGCACGGCGGCCTGACAGGTCGGCGCCGCACGGACATACCACACACCGCCCATAATCCGCACCGGGGCCGCCGCCGCTAATTGTTCTAAGTGCTTACGGCTAGAAAGATTTCTTTCTGAAAAATTGACAGCAAATCATAAGGCTATTAAGAGAACATTAATGTTTCCAGACCAATTAGGGTAGCTTGTCAGTGCGTGTTAGACCAGGCGTAGGGTTGTAGTGCGGGGAGTTGGAGGTGATGATGGCGGTGGGGACGGAGTGAAGAGGAGATCCGGTGACGTTTGGAGGCTGGGCGGTGAGCATGATGTGCGAGAAAAGTGCGGCGATGACTCAACATGTGCGGCTGAAAATGTGCGGCCGCACTTACATACACATATATTAAAACTAGTGTGAATACTTATCACCTGGATAGAAAACATTTCAATTCAAAGATGGTTATTCATGACTTCATGTGTTTGAACGATGTAGAGATGAGTGAAGGTAGCATATGGGTTCAAATCAGAATTGTTGAAAACCGGTATGTGCTAGAAGTATGCCTCAAAGTAGACCTAGAGGGCATTGTGTGTGACATATTCATACCACTGGCTATATCATAAACCAAGTAATAAGTCATATAGGCGTATACGGGAAGTGATAAGAATGAGGGTGTGATACGTCCACACCTGCAGGTATATCTATGATAGAAGTGATCAGAATGATGATGTGGCATATTGTACTACAGGTTTCACATTAAAAAGATAGACATATCGCCAACTAAAGAATAACACAAGTAGTAATGGCGCATGGCATTTTCATACATCCAAGTATAAAATAGAGGTTATCAGAATGAGGGTGAGGTATGTCCACAACTGCAGGTCTATGAAAGAAGTAACCAGAATGAAGGTGTGACATATATAATCATACCACCAGTTATATGTGTATATAACCATTACGCAAATATACATTTATTTCTTCTTTTTTTTAATTATAGCTTTTATTTCATTCTGTCATATTTGACAGATCTTCCATGAAACAAACAGACCTTCAGTTATAATGGTAGAAAAAGTGAAACATGGCATAACGTGTTTATACCTGCAGATGTATAATAGAAGAAATAATCAGACATATCAAAACCTGTCGATATTATGGTAGAAGTAACTAAAATGAAGGTGTGACATATTTACGTCTACAGGTATGAAATAGAAGTAATCTGAATGAGGGTGTGATATCTGTAACACGTTAGATGAGCACCATCTATCGTGAGAAGGGAGGCAGGAGTGTTCATTAGCCTGCTTTCTCCCCGTCACAGTTCATTACGCTGGTGGCTTACAGCAAAGTAGTGTCGCTTCACCGTCTAATGTAACTGTGTCGGCCCTGAGAGTGGGCCAACTCGGCGGTTACACAGAGTTATCACCCAGGTCTACGTAACGTGTGCAGTGTAAGTGTCCGGTAGCCTTTATAGATACGCCTGCGGCGCCGGTCATTCATACGTCATACCTTCCGTAGAAGCATCTCTCACATAATTAATGTGCATCAGACTCGCACACACATACAGGTCGTTGCATTGGATAATATACAGAAATATGGTCACTGTAGTTGTACTGGAAAATACTTGGTAAAATTGTCAAATGGATTATCCTGACTTCCATTTTTTATAAAGGCTTTATTGCTTTCGATTTTAGAAAATCGCTCTTCCAGCAACAGCAGAGGTGAACAATATTCCCGATTCAAGTATATTACCTTTATCCTCATTAATACCTAACCAATACACCAAATATAAATTGGGAGCTAGGATTAACGTTATTTTCTATGTAATCATCCCCTAACGAGGAAAACAATAGTGGTCTGTACACTGTGGTGACGGAAGAGGAACGATCTATTGACAGTCTTACCAAGTGCATGTGTCTGTTTGAAGTAAAACAGCCAGCCTGTTCTCCTGCTATCATACATACCTTAAGATCGCGAGATTTTGCTTTCTGTTGATTAGGTGGTTGTACAGGATTTATACGGCCAAGGTTATATTATGATAATAAGCATCAGCACAGCCAAGCGCACTTATCTCGTGTTTCCTAATCAATAGCTACTTCATGAGACCACCATGTCGAAAGATCACCGTACAAGGACGACCTTCCGTGATTTAATACCCATAATACAAGAGCTAACCACCCCACCCCTCCTCACGCCGCCCCCGCCCCCGCCCCCTCCACGCGCTGGTCGTGCCAACAGTCGGCCGTCATTTCACGAGTGACCAGTCAAGGGTGGCAGAGTCTCGCTTAATTTGGATTGTCTTTTGCTGCGAATTAATCAAGGAAATTTCTCACCCGAGTGTCAGCAGTGGCCGGCTCTTTGTCCGCCAAGGGATTGTGTACAGTTCCCTTAATCTGTGTTCTGTGAGGGGGAAGTGAGGGCTGGTGGGGATGCTGAGAAGGGGTGGCGGCAGCGACGTCAGGGGCGTCAGAGGAGCGCGCTGTTGGAGGATGGGGGCGGCGAGGTGGTGGCGGAGGAGGGAGGGAGGGAGGGAGGGAGGGAGGGAGGGAGGGAGGGAGGGAGGGAGGGAGGGAGGGAGGGAGGGAGGGAGGGAGGGAGGGAGGGAGGGAGGGAGGGAGGGAGGGAGGGAGGGAGGGAGGGAGGGACACCCCATTACGCATAACCCATGTTTATTTCATTATCGGCGGCCAAGTGGAAAATGAGCGTTGGGCACGGGGAAACCAACAAATTGCAGGTTTCTGGAGCCGGGACTGCCTTTAATTAGGGGAGGGGGTGAACACAGGGGGAGGGGGCAGCGACCGACGCCGGAAACTGCGCGCACGACGAGTACGAGGTGCGCGCGCACTCTTAATGAGACCACGCCCCTCTTGAAAGATGGTGGCGACTTCCGGTGGGGATGGGAACGAGGCTGTGGCGTGGGAGGAGGGGGACAAAGCGAGGCTGGTTTTTGACCGCGTGTCAGGTCTCTTTTGGGGCGGGCGTCACGGGTCATTGCATTCACCACCCTTCATTGCCCTGATACTATGGGCGGAGGAGGGTGGCACCGTGAAGTCCGGGGTACCGAAAATCAACAAGCACTGTTTATGTGCTAGTTGTTAAGATGTCCTGAACAGATTTAATCCACCTTAAACACTACTAATTATTGTAGTTTGGACTAATCGATGTTTACTGTGGCATCCCTGGAAAACCATTCCTGATGGTTTTCACGCTATTCGTCATTATCACACCAGAATAAACCAGTGATTCAAACTGCTATAAAGGTACATGGGAAATCAATTTTCTCCCTCCAACATAGTACATGGCGAGATCTGTCCACGCTTGCTAGAAAGCCAGGCAACACTGCAGAATTAGAAAAAGTAAAGCAATCTACTCCCTCTCGCTTCAATTAATGCAATCATTAAGCGGATTTTTATAATCTCTTGTAAGTTGGAGTGGAATGAATTGTAGAGATGGGCTCTATTTGATGTGGAGGGCTCACTGATGTCAACCATGTATCCAGAGTGTTCCCACCCAATTACCTGAGCGCTTACTTAATAGAAGTGCACCTGCGAGTCGAGCCGACCGTTAGGGACGCTTTGTGGAAGCAGACTGCCCCACACACAGAGGGGGGCGCCACCTAGCGGGCGGGGACCACAATGAGCTGCTCACCGGGTTGTGTCATACCTGGTTCGAGACTATCGGCGCCCTGCCGGGTAGTAAGAGATTGGCGTTTAGGCAAGGAAATAAGTGACACCAGCCGTAGTACAATACCTACCGGAGACAACTACAGAGACAATGTAGAACTATCAAATCAAAGGAATCGACTTTTACTCAAATACCTATCCCATGGAGGAGTGGATTATTATGCAATAAATTACCATCTTTATAGAAGCCTCATATAACATATGTTACATAATAACGAGCTAGATAATAACGTATTTGCAACATATCTTGTTTTATATACATATTCTTATGATATAATATGCATGCGCCCAACCCATGTATATCTATCTATATGACATATAACTGTTGCGATTATTATCATATATAACATCTCATTCCAATTTTGTAAGTTGCTATTGTCCTGTTAAGCAACCTTTCGTGTTAGCTGTCCTTGGAAGCATACAAAGATGAACGATATAATTGACACTAAACCATTATATTCTGCTGCGTTATATCAAGTTTTAAAAGGATTGATTTTCAGCTTCAGATGGATAGATCCTGTGTTCCACTTGATTACCAAGACCGAGGAGTATAGTTAAAGACTCTTTTAATACACATAATATGTTTTAAAGTACCATTTCAAGTATATGATGCAGTAAATAAATCTATATACACGTGTGTTGTTGCCTTTCAATTATAGAATTTCTAGTATAATATTTTGATCGGTGCTATGCTTCAGATGTTACACAGTATAATTTGCGTAATGTTTAACTTCTGAGTACGTTTTCGTGTTTGAAATCATCAATCAATATGTGATGAAGTCAGTTTAAATACATTTCTCATGAATACATTCTGTTAGAAATGACAGGCAGTAAGTTAGAGATAAAGGAAAAAAGAAAAATAAGTAGAATATAGAGATTAAAAGAATGAAGGAGAAAAGGGCATTTGTAAAAGATGGGAATGATTGGCGTACGAATTAAAGTAAATATGAAACAGGAATATAAGAGGTACAGCCGACGAATAAGGAGGAGAAAATAGGATGAGGGAAGTCCATTAAAACGGGTGAATTATTTGAATAGTATTTCAGTAAGCTCAGAAACTGAGTTATATTATTCTATTGCGGACTATATAAATGAAGTAAACAAGGAATAGCGTTCTATAGAGGTGGATTGGTGAGTTTACAAACAAAAGAAACCCCTATATTCCCCGTGTAGCAGCATCATATATTGAATTTGCCTAATTATGTTAATGTGGCAGTTTTTCTTCGCTTATTGTACACCTAGATCCAACGACATCTCCCTGGGGAACGCCAGCGCACCAAGACGCTGTGGGCGTCAGCTCAACAATCGATCATTTCTAACACATCACTTACCCCGTTAATTGGTTCTCCCAGGGTCTCCTGGAAATCTGGTGCACTCAACCATTGTGGTAGAGACACTTAGAACAAATTAGTTAGATAACAGGCGTCAAACGTGGGTCCTCCCACCGTCCCCATCCCCGCTGCCCTCCCTGCATGGAAGCGGTGAGCGTTGCTATAACCTTCACTGGGCACACGCACCCTCCCAGCCGCACTACTTTTCACCTGCCCATCCCCATCCGTCGCCGCCCCGCCCGGCCTCGCTTCCGCCGGTCTTGTTAGAGAATAATAACGGTCAGTGGCCAGGTATAATGGAGTATATTTCGTCATGTTGTGCCCACTCAGCGTCCAGCTGGCTCGGTGTGGCGTCCAGCCGCGACCCATTACCTGGTGTCGGCGTCGCCATCTAATGAGTGTGACGGCGGGACAAAGCGTGCCCCGCGCTTCTCCAGTGTACCGCGCCCGCAGGGGTGAGGCCACCCCCGGGAGCGCACCCCCTCCCCTACCACCCGCCGTATGGCCGCGACAAGACCACACAATGCGTGTGACGTAAGTGACATTAGTGTTCGCTATACAGTCGGTTTGACAGGAAGGATGGACGACGGCGATGCAATGAGATGAACGGATGAAGTATGAGGAGGGGAGGAGGCTGGCAGTAAGAAAGAAAATGAGTGGGAGGGGCAACAAGGACAAGGGTGGCGGAATTAGGAGGCCTACAGTGTTAGAGATGAGATAAGACAGGGACAATGGAATAAACACTTTCCTTTCTGGTGCTAAATCCTGCCCTTAAACATAGAAGGAAATGCATTTGACGTTTAAATGAGTTGTCGCGCTGGGGGTGGATGTATAGGACGGGAGGATGGATGGGCGTCTGAGAAGGTTTACAATAAATTGGGCCATCAAAAAATGAGAACCCGCCCACTGCTGGTGTATCGGCGGATATATATGTGTATATATGAACATGTTCTTTGTCATGAATTTCCCATCCTACACTCAAGAAAATCAATTTCACTTTTTTCCCAGAGGCGCATCAAAGAGAGGACTCTTATTTAGGCTTCTCGTCCGCTTGTAATCCGCGTCGCGGGCCACATACGTCTGAGTCCTAATGGGGTCACGTGCTTGATTCATTCATTTTACAAGAACAAAGACCACGTCGATTTTACCATAATCATTCTTTATCATAGGTCTGTTTTACTTTCACTCCTTACAAGGCACAGTTTTTATTGCACTTTTAGATAAGGGATAAAAGCAACAACATTAAAACAAGTTAATCATGCGCAGTGGAGAACACGGCTGGAATTGGATTTGAATGCCGCAGAAAGCAATTCGTATTATTGCTCTCTTTTTAGTTGTCATTCTAATCATTCTGCTTCCATACAGTAAAGAAAATTAAAGGTGCTCGGTCTCAACCTATTCATCATTCCTTTCTATGATTCGGAATAAAATCTACTACAGACTGATACAGAATTTAAATTCAATGCAATCGGTTGCAATTCCCTTTTAAAAACTACCAGTACGCTGAGGGCATTGATAATTTCAATTTGAGAATTGTATTTGAAAAACGAGCGCTAGTATGTAATTGTTCTGTGTATGACAGTTAGATGAAAACACACATTTTTGTATCAATTAAAGGAAAGAGGAATGAACACAACACTCTAATAAAAGGGGATTATTAAGTATAGCGAAATATCTTATAGTATAATCAGTTGAATGTATATAGGTTATATCATACAGCAACGTGCTGTACCTAAAGAATAGTTATGTAAGTGATGGACATCCTATACACTATAGAAACACCGACTGTTAACTGATTTTATAGAAGCCATTGTAGCAATTTCTATCGGCATAAAATACATGTATTGTGCGATAAACAACAACGCAGTCAAAATTTACAAAACTGATAAACCCTGCTATTTTGATTTTTTTTACTGCAGTACTTGAGTAATAGTTCATGCATGTATTTCTACTTAGTATGGCTGCTAAAACATTGCCATAACATTGTCGGAGGTTAACCTAAGAAATATTGCGATACCGCTTTTCCCAGGTTTTTATGATCTACAAGTCGGTTGGTATAGGTATCGAAGCTACTAAGGTCAACTGCCAAGGAGATGTTACCATATAAACCATAGATTTATCAGGAAAACGCTATTTCAATTGGATCAACTTTGTATTCTATTTTATAAAGAATGTGTATTGGGGGCTCCAAGACTCCCAGGCTTCCAGAAGGTTAAAGCAATTGTCCTAAGGTGTGAAATGAGTAAGTTCTTGTTCAGATCTCTATATTCTTTTTTTTTTTTTTTTTTTTTTTTTTTTTTTTCTTTTTCAAAAGCAGCTTTATTTGATTCTTAGTATTATTGCTAGTTTATAGCTCTCTTTATTTTATTCTTAGTATTATTGCTAGTTTATAGCTCTCTTGGTCCGAATATTAATGACACCTATCGGAGTCATTCTTCGGTGCTTAGAGCAAGTCAGTTTTGGTCGTCTCTTCATCAACTTCCTCTTCAGAGCGAGTTGCTCCGCCTATTGCTCACCGAGGCGTAGGAAACATGCCCCGCAGCTGGCCTGTCTCCAGCGGACCAGCGACTCGAATTATCACTGAAAACGCTCGTTGAAAAGTATGATAACAGAACAATTATGCTTCCTAATTAGTCTTAATGGGGTACCTTACGGAGCCTCATCAATTAGGTCTTGCTTGACTGTTTCATCGCAGGCCTTGGGGACCAGGTGGAGTGGAGGGAGATTCCACCCCTCCGCACTGTAAACGGGTATCGAGGGACTAGGGAGAGGGGAGCAAAGAAGAGAACGTCTGATGAACCCCCTTTCCTCGTTTTAATTGTATTGAACTAATTTTTATTCATATATTAACTTCTCTACTAAAATTACATTCTGTGAAGGGAAAAGTTCTTTCAGTGCAGGGATGAATGACACATGCATTATACTCAATGGTAGACATCTGGTTACTTTGAGCCATTCACGATCTTTGGCATTCTGAATATATGTCTTGTATGTGTTTTCACTCTCCCTTATATCCCCATGCAATTTGATTATTAGAAAAATTACCTCATCAGTGGATAATAAGGCCCGGCGTCTACCTACAACGATATGGCTCCGAAATGGTCTACGATGCACCTCCCGATAAGAAATCAAAATCGCGTCGGAAGGTCACCTAATATCGAGGCAGTTGACCACGTTTCTGCGATTAGACAGTGATTAAAACCCCATACACTGCGTGGTCGATTGGCATGTCTAGACATATATATGTCTACGATTTTGTACTTCCCGATATGTCTCGGATATTGACTTTTTGTATCGGAGCCATATCGGTATGTCTAAATTGCTATCGTAGTAGGTAGACGCCGGGCCTAAGCACCAAAGGATAGCTGAGAGATATGCTGCTATGCGCTATTCCAAATCATATTGTTAAATTATCGACTATAGTCTAATGAGAAGGAAAATAACCCAATGAAAAGATGTCATAATGAGTGATATGTAAACAATATCGAAGTTCATGTATGGAAACCAATTAGCAACAGAACTGTCATCAACATAACTGATTAAAGAGATTTATGTACATTGATAAAGGTATGGATATCAGCTACTTCGATTTAAGTGGTAGCTGTCAATTTTAAGTCATATTTCTTAAGATGGGAGGTCCTTCTTGTGGAATTGCATTGTTTCTTTTATACGTTTTGGTCTTTATTCTAAATTCCTAACGGTGTTTTAATCCCCTAATTTCACATACACAATTGCTGGAAACACGTTTGATTTGTCATTCTGGATATTAGTGTAGATCGAAGTAGTATTGTACATTGGAAATATTTATTACCCACCGATTACGGAGTCTCCATAGGAAATGTCTAGGGCACCTGGAAACAACTACCCGGAGATTCTGGCATGTCAGAATCTCCTGCAGGAGATTCCGGAATAATAGTCCTGTCCATAATGAGGTCAAATCATCATGTACTTCGAAATAAGTTTGTTGAATGTTCATTCAATGTTAGTTATTTAGAAGCAATCATAATAATCTCATTTATCATCAGAAATCATTGTAATAATACACTTTGCATGCTAAAAGTACAGGTTAATGGCGAACTATATTATTGGTGTAAGTCTACACCGAATTACTGCCACGCTTAACAGTGCTGTGGTGTCTGGAACTAAATGTATTACAGAAACATTTTTATTGCAATAGATTTGTTATTATCTTGTAGGTGGGTAATAAATACAATAAAGACTGGTTTTGAATACGAGGGACCGTAATCTCCTCTTAGTTGACGACGTAATATCCTCGCTAATCGCTCGGATATTACTACGCGTCAACTATTCAGAGATTACGGCCACTCGTATACAAAACTAGTCATTATTGTGTATGTAATCATACGTCACCTGCAATATTGATACTGTTAAAGCTCGTGAAAGGAATTCTTTCACATCAATGTGACGTCAAGCTCTTTGACGTCAATGTGACGTCAAGCATGGTACTGATGAAGTAATGGCTAAAAGGAGCATTACCATAGATTTGCCCGTATCTATATCACATTGAATGTACCCCGTGACATTTCATCCGAGTACAGGTGAATTAGGATGCTTTCAGATTTCATCGAAAGAGAGATTCTGAAAGAATAAAAGTGATTGAATGGAGAACAAAGAAAAGGGCCAAACAGACTCACACTGAGAGTACAGCTAGAAAAGTTGTACGCGAATCGGAAAAGACAAAAGGGATGAGAAGTAGGAGATGCAGACAGAGACACGGCCAAAATAGGGATGTTGAATAATCATCAGAGAAAGAGTCTTCATTTAGAGGCTTCATTTTCACTATAAGTACTTTCATCTTTCACTCACATTGATACAACAACAAAAAATAGAGTCGAACGCCTGTAGAATTTCAAGTCGTGCTAACTAGGACTTGAATCCCGGAGGAATTACATAAAAATCACTCTGGTCACCATTCATCAGTCAGCCAACGCCTTATGCATTGTCACATGTTTGTCACCTTTCTCAAATCCGACTTGAAAACACCTTGGATCATCATCAAATGACATCAATAGAGAGACCAGCAGTCAAAAAGGCAGTCCGCACGTAAGACGATGCATAATCTGCGCCACAATTCATAACAAGGACCACTACGTTCGTGAAGATGCATGCGTGATTACCTTGTGTGGTGCCTTTCTTAATGTGTTTATTTTCTTGTTTATTTACTTGTTTGCGCCGTGTTTACTATAGGTAAGGCCAAGGGAGCAGCGCCTGGAGGCACATGGGCACGCGCATGCTCTGAGAGGCCGGCGCCTAGCCCGTGTTGACTCCCCGTGTGGGCCCTAACGATCGGCGCTTTTATCACTACCTCTTTGTGAGACGTCAGTTGAAAATTAATGGTCCAAAAATTCGCATCGACATTTTGTGATCTTTGGGATATTTTTGCTGCCTGCGTGAGTCCCTGCTCCACTTTCTGGCGAACTGAGCGCGCGTGTGGTCCATGACACGGCGAAGAAAAATTAATTTGTCTTTTTTTATGATCTTAATGAGAGCGTTTTTGGTGGTTATTTTTGTGGATTTTTCTAGTGTGTCCATCTTTGTCCACGTGCTTAACGGTTCACGTGACCTATGACGTATGCCACCCAGAAATTTTAACAAGTTTGTATAATTTATAAATCATCGATATTACTTTATAAATCGCCCCCCAAGGTGCTCACAAAGTAAAGCATGGTATCAACTTTGCCAATAAAGTTGCTGTTTCCCTCACTGTGCAGCACAAAATGGACATAACGCGTTTTGAGGAGTTCCCAGAAAAATAAAATCCCTGCGAAAATATCTCTGGCTGCGTGATTACCTGTGAGGTGTGAGTGACCAATTAGTCTAATTGATCGACACCTGCCCTTTGTAAAAGGCTCACCTTTTATTACAGGCAGCGAGCCGGTCTGGCTTAATGAGTACGTCTTTAGTTATCGTCACAACTCATTATGAAAAGGCCTCAAACCGCCATCCATTTGCCAGTTGTAACAGTGAATAGGGCGGCCTCTAAGTGACGCCGCCTCGTTCGTGGTTTATACGCCATGTTATGTAGAGATCCTGTGTCTATTGTCACAGTGCCGCCTTCAGATTACTGCAAACCTTTTGTTCTACACACGATATCATCACGAGAGAACTTCCACGGATAAGCAGTTTTGATATTGCAGTAACAATACTCTCCCGAATACACGACTACATGTCAGTCATATGTGCATCATATAAGACATACCTGGTTTTTTTCTATACATAGTACATATGATGCAAAAATGAATAAGGGAGAAGATGTAATTCATTCTTTTAATTGCAATATCATTTACAAGTACCTATTTAATGATGTGACTCTTGTCCATATAGTTTTACTGGTTTCGGGCTGAAATGTTATCTTTCATTGAAATTTCTAATTTTTGTAGGAAATAAATATATTGCGTTGTTGGCTTGTAATGCTGCGATCTGATATGTTCTTAATTGTCATATCCTCCGCTACAAAATAGGCGTATATATGCAGACAATAAGCCTCTGTCCGTTTGGTGAGCTTTCCACACAAAAGCTCATCAATATTGTGTTGTAAGTCTGAATTTCTATTATCCAACTAATACAAAGTATCCCTAGAAAACACATATCACTATACACAGAGTATACAAATATAGAGTATGCTCCGGGATGCAAATGCTGGGCAATCGGAAAAAGTGCATATGAAAAAATAGTGCCTACCTAAACGAATTTTTATCCATATACCACTTGTCAGAAAATAGTAGATAATGAATACAATAAAGAATGGTTTTAGATAAAAGCGGTTTTATGCTCCGAGGAGTTGACTCTGCGCAATATCCTCGCATGCGCTCGGATATTACTACGCGTCAACTCCTCGTAGCATACGACCGCTTGTGTCTGAAACCAGTCAATATTGTTTATTTATCTGATATAAGCAGGTTGTAATTCTGTAATAGAGACTAAAAATGCAATTCCAGGTGCAATTGCAATTGGATTTCCCTGAGGCATAAAGATAACCTTTCGAGTGATCTGACGGAGAACATAATTCCATACAATATCACCGCCCGACACATTAATTGAATTATCTTCATCATAAAACTAGAAAGGTAACTTTCAAATTCTTATCGCTATACTTCCTGTTGCCGAAAGGCGTTGTTAACACGGCAATCCGGCGCGAATTCATTGCGAGTCCCCCAATTATCTGGACACCTATTTAGTCTGTTAGTGCTCCCCTGTAGTCTATTGTAAACGACTCTTTAATGCCATACCAAATATCTCGTTAAAATGTGAGTTATTGCTGATTTGGTAACAATAGGCGCTGCTCCAATCTCACCAATTTTCCCCGTTTGACGACGAGACCCCGCCTTTGAAATCTTATCTCTTATGGCGAGATAATTAGGACCGCGCCTCGCGCCCTCACCGGCCCCGTCCGCCCGTCGCCATTGTTTCCCTAATACACCGACAGCTGGCGGTAGTGTGTTCCACTTCCGGTGTGAATGGCGCATGCTCCGTGGGGACGGGCCGAGCTATCACGATCCGCCTTCAATGGCGGATCCGAGATAAGCAATGATTTAGATAACACTGGTTCCATCTGTGAGACAGTTCTCCTGCCCCTGGATTAAATGGATCCGGCCTTATCCTAGTTTGGACTGACTTTACAGTCGATGACTCCAATTGATTTCAAGAAGCTTTCATTAAATGACAATGGACAACGTTTCTGTTCGTTGTCAGTTATATAGTTTAGTATTTACTTTAAACATATATATATGAATTATCAAAGAACGTAACAATAATTCTTATGATTGTATATATGGCGTGAGTTTTCCTCGTGCAACGACATCACGGACCGTAGCTGAGTGATATCTGTAGCAGAAGACAATGACCGCCATGTAAACAATTATATGAAATCAAGTGACATTCAGAATCTATCCTACCTCATCACATATCCTAACTTCATACGTCACCCGTGGCATATAGATATTTCATGGCATAATCGTGGAATAGAGTCACACCATGTTAAGTCCATGGGGATTTATGCGGGGTAGGATAAATATCTATATGATATATATATATAGTTTGAATGTAAGAAACCTACCCCTTTTCTGCTAGTGGCAGGTTTCTATTGTCCGTTAATTCAGACGGATATCCGGGAATATTTTTACCATAACGACGCAGAAGTTTGGTTATTACAACCAGTTCTATTGTATACACTGTTCATTCGGTCATTTAGATTGAGTATTTCAAAGATATATTTGGTAATTTTTCTTCCCTTTATTACTTCTATATCATAGTCTAATATGATGATCAATATGAAAGTGTAAATATATAATGTTTCATTGATTTTTAGGAATCTTTCAGAAATAAGGAATTCTTATTATGCATACTATAGAAACGATTTTGAATCTGTGACGCCAGGGTGTTGCTTACGATTTAGCCGATGTCCTTTTTATGTGGGAAGGGTAAGGATGGGCGTAGAAGCGTCTGTTGTCTTACTAATGAATTATAGTTTTCTCTTGCCCTACAATAAGCGATGCTATTTTCTCATGACAAGGAAGTTAACGGACTCAAAGGGTGTTCATTGCTTAATGATTTCTAATTGTACACCTTATTCACATAAATAATGCCCCGGTAATAAACAGAAATAGATGCAAAGATCAGTCAGGTTAATACTTGATGATAATGATCTCGATACCTCTTTGAGAATAAGAACAGTTCGGCAACAATAAAAAATGAGTGTCTGGCGTTTTTGCTGAATTCTTAATTTAGATATTCTTCTTGCAATGGCATTGTTTCTTTCCTCAATCAAAATTTCTTTGTTGTTGACACAAGTCTCGGTGCTATTTTGTCAACAAAATAATTCCATTGTTTCAATATCAAGTATATCGCTAGACTTCAGTGACAACTCTTCAGACTTTTGAAAAAAAACATTACAGGCTTATGAACGTTGATGATTGTGTCAAATAATAATAGCCTTGATTAGAGAGGAGCGATTCTCACTTGTCTCTTAATATCAAGACTCTTGACTTTGTGCCTACTTTAGGAATGGGTTCAAACCACAAAGGTGGCAAGCTAAGTTCAATCAATTATGAAGGGCCGGGACTATTTCTATACGCACCTCTTGGCGTTGATCTTTTGCTTGCCTGGTAAAAACAAACTTGACATCGCCCGAGGCACACCAGCAGGGTTTGCTGCTGCGAGGTAACTGGAATAGCTGTGGCTAAGAAGTGGGCCGCAGATGTTATCTTTAATGCATTACAAGAGGTAAACAATAAAAGGTAAGTCGTTAAGCAGCAGTTATAGGCACTTACTGCCTCTGCTTATCGTTCCAAGATTGAAATCAACTGCAGCTTGAATATTGACTGGCATATGGTCAAAAAGCAGCGGCTTATTGCTTGATATAGCTGTGTTGGGAGGTGTACAACCCGGACTTACACTGCCCAGTAGGCGGCCTCTGTAAAGCCCCACCAATTGCTGCAAGAAATTAGCAGGAGGTCGTAATACCTTTTCAATTGTGGCTGTCGGGTTGTACTCAAAACAATTTGACGAACAATTGCTAAGCACTTAAAGACTCTAAATCCTCCTGGGTCGGGCATGGCAGTGAGTTAATGATCGAGATAACGACCTGATTAGGAAATATCAAGAGAGTAATCAGCAAATGCATTCTGACGCAGCTATACGTCCATCCAAGCGAGAGGCTTGGCAATCACTACTGCCACACTGCGCAGCACGGTAGCGCCCAACTCTACTCTATAATATAAAAGCTGCCAACTACAGCCATTTGATGCAGGCGAACACAGGCCTATAATGACTTACAATAACATGGCGCTTTTTACAGAGGCTCTTTCTTCTTCTGTCCAGCGGCCAGCATTGTAGCAGCTGATCCATAAACGACTCTGGCTTTAACACGGCGACCCTGAGACGACTGATGGCTATCAGAGGCCTTATCTTCATACTGTGCGGCCATAGAAGTTCTGCGAGACTCCCATATATTAGAAATACATACGCTGGCTAAACCTTCATTGCCATCAAACCTCATATGGGGGGTAGGGCATGAATGGCCACTGTTTTTGAGAAATAACACATTCAAAGGTCAATAAGTATCTCCAAGAACACAGTTTAAAAGATGGTTCCTTGTAGGTCATTTCTTGTGAATAACTTCGTTAACTAGAGTATAATACCACAACCGTTAGATCTAAATTCAATGAATACATATCATTTAAGTAGCTCGTTTGGCTTTATTGCTGACATAATATTATTGTGACGTATCATGCAATTTAATTCCAAAGTGAGAGAAACTGATAATAACAAATCATTTCTAACTAATCATTATTGTTAATATGAGGGAAAGACCTGTACAATTCGTTAAGATTAAAACTTTGATTCATATTGAATGTGTTTGTTTCACGGGAACGATAAGCACCAGACACACACACACACACACACATATATATATATATATATATATATATATATATATATATATATATATATATATATATATATATATGAATATATATATGAATCATGTGACCTGCTGATGCAGAGAGCAGCAGTTGAGTATGAGGTTAAGATCTGGTAGAGAGCTAAGCAAAGCCGCCCCTCACTGGAGGACGGGTTTGATTCTAGGCGCTGGAGGCTTTGCTCAGCATGGAGTGGAGTCGCCTACAGTGAACGATCATTGCGTGAAGCCATCGTCCCTGTGAGTAACTTACAGCCCGACATGATCTGAAATACTTGGAGTTATAAAATGACAATGGTCATAGACTAGATTTGGGTCTGTATCTTTATTATGAGTTTTCATATAATACTGTGTGACGCTAAGTGAGCACTATGAAAGTGCGGCTATACTGCAGAATGTTTACGGATTGTTCCTCAGGAAATTAAAGTTACTAAACTGTACTCCATTGTTCATCCTTATTCCTCGGGTCACAGGGATGTGAGGTCACCGTGTTGTAGTGACCATGCCAAGAGAAAGTTAAGTCTATCCTGCATTAGAACTACTGAAGACTATAAGTAACCAGATTCTGAAGATATACGACTAGCTTCCCACAATAGTAATTTGACCTTAAATAGATCCATACCAACGGTGATATATATATATATATATATATATATATATATATATATATATATATATATATATATATATATATATATGTATATATATACACATGTATTTCACAATTACTCGTAAAGACAAGGCAATAAATCATGATATATATGCCTCCTTTGGCTAAAGTTAGATTAAATCTTTGACGTATTTATATAAATTGGCAAAGATGAATTCATCTGTTGTGATGATTGCTCTGTGTACAGATTAGGTATATCGTATTTAAGTAAACAAGGATTGGTGAGCGTGGAGGTACAATGGTTTGTCTCTTAGTTTCATTTGACATTAGAAAATAGTCGAGCACACAAAACTGCAATAAACCTAAATCATAATCATAGGCAATGAAATGCGTTGTTCTTGACAGTATAATGTTGTTCTTAACTTTATCATTAGTCTATAACTCATTCCTTGTACTAGCCTTCAGATATAGTGAATCTATTGTAGAAAAATCCTTTTAGTATTTAATATACGAAGTATACAGGGGTCCTGACAGAATTTAACACTAGGTGGCCGCACAGATTTAGGTTGACACATTTCACAAAAGCAGACCGGCTATTCAACGGAACGATACGTATTCTGTGGGCCTTGGTAGCTTTTGGTACGTAATTCGCACTGTAATCTGTGCAACAAATTGAAAACAACATGCAGAAGAGCATAACAATGAAACATGTTTACCAATATCCAGTAGATCAGAATTTACTGAACTGTAAGATTCCCTATGGCGAATTAACATAGCATCGCAAAATGGTACCCCAAGCAGTCAGTACAGTATATAGCAAAATATATTTACGGGATAAGCATTGAGAAGTACAATTAGATATAGGGATAGACAGACATTCGCAAAAATATAGAGGTTATCAGATGGGAGACAAACAATATTTTCTTTTGAAAATTATGACAGAAGATTAGACGTTTGATTCTGGTACAAAATGATTGAAACTACTCAACTATAGAAATCAATCAAAGTCAAGTGACACTGTTAACAGGATGCCACATCAATACAATATTCGATGACCACTATATCCTATCAATACGATACCTATCGACATGGTGCCCTATCAACGGTAAAATACGTTAAAACTCACGGTGATTGACTACTACCTGTATGAAATATTTCCACAACAGTACTTTCAGGTATTTACCATATACCAATGACATATATACTGTAAATACGCACCGTTTCGCTATATAATGTAAAACTACGGAACAGAACACAGTTCAATACGGCAAAATACGGAACACTGTTGCGTCAACTGAAACATTAGTTGTCATGCTAAATTACGCGTACGGTAAGATGTTACCGATCTGGGGTATATAATAAATACAAAACAACCTACCATGCTTGTAAAGGCCGGTTTCCGTGGGAAATGTCAATTCCCATTGAGTTTTGTAGCTTGTACAAGCATGGTCAAGTCGTTCTATATGAATACCCGCCTGTTTCGTTCTACTTGTTGTGAAACGAAAGAATTGCGAAACAGAGTAGTTCTCTGTATAGAGTGGCTTCCTGAGACCTTAGTGAAAGTTGATATTTGATACACCTGAACAGACCATCTTCTAAAAGGGGATCTGAGACGATCTGATAAGCTCTCCGAATCGAGGTTGAGGTAAGCCCTGCCATTGGTCGTCGCTCTGTTTGTATCTAATGAACCTCAAGGGGTGAGAAGGATTTTGCAAATAGAGGACATTCCTGGGGCACCTTTGGGGATGGATATAGAAGCCACGCGGAACCTGAGATGCAGCGTTACGAGCCTGCTCGCCGTGGGTGGCGCTTCTGTCTGTTAGATCCTGCTTGACGTATACCCAATTATCGCCCACTAGATGCCACATCGAGCTGAGGCAGGAGCTGCTAATTGGGAATTAGTCACAAAGATGACCAGGTCGATCAGAGGCCGGGGGCGCGCATGGAGGGGTGAAAGGAGGTGTGGGATTGGCAGGGGTCCCTCTCAGTATGCTATCTTGCGCTTGGATCATAACACACCTTTGTAGAGAATCGGCCGAATTAAGCCCTCCCGATTGGGCCGGCGTTCCGCTGAGGGGACCGCGTCATTTTGTCCATTCCCATTTCGCACCAACGTACCCTTTTGTGCTCGTGTCAGGTCGGCGTTAGGCTACACGTTGTCTGACGAGACGCTAGGTGTGCTAAGGGCCTTATCAGCCAATCAAATCAAGCCCAATTACCTGGGGTAGAGAGGCGTTGGCCTATCAAATCAATTAATCAAAAGGTGCGGACAAAGAGCACTTAGGCGTGCACTGATGGGAGGGATTGCGGCGAACACGTTTTGGCCGCTGTTCTCAATAGAAAATCCCATGTACTTGATATGCTCGATAAGGCACTTCATTTCTTTATTGAACGGCTTTGAAGATGGGTTTCACCCCGCCCTTCCCCTCAAAAAATCCCCCAGTTTCCTTTTTGTTCGCCCTGAGCCGTTGAGTTGTAATGCCAATGAAATTAGTTGATTGCTTTTGCTCCCGTTTTCAGAGATGTTAGGTCGCTTAAAGAGGCTGAAGGATTATCATAAAATGAACTTATTTTGGAATTGTAATTATCAGTCTCTGTTGGTGGGTAGTAGGGGAGTTAGATTAAGAGGGTGCTGGCTACTGTTGTGTGATTGAAATGGAAACCCCGTGGAGTTGGCGCAAAAAGCGGCTTGTTGCAATGCTGCGAGGCGGAGGCGAACACAAAGCACAGGACCGTGCGACAACGAACCTAATGCAAATTGTTGTGAAGGCGCGGTTCCGGCGTCGACGGGCAGGCTTATTTTCTGAAATAAAGATTGTGTCGTGCAGACGCTGCTGATCGTATCGTCAGGTGGCGCCCTGTTCAATCAGGGACGGACGCCGTTCGCAACCCGCTGCTGCTGAAGCACCCACCTCCACCCCGCCACCCGCCACCCCCGCCACCTCACAGCCTCCGGCTCCGGACCTGAATCCCGGGTCCCCGTGCAGGAGTCCGGCTTGCGGCGGGGATTCGGGGACCGAGACACCGGTGTCTAACCAGCTTTCATGCCGAATGGGTACGTGATCGGCGCTGGGGAGAATTAAGCCAAATCCCTGCGAGCACGGGATGAAAAGCGGACAGGCAAAATTAATTCAAATTAACGCCCGCTGAAGAGGGTGTCTTGCCGATTCATATCCTGTGTGGGCAATTTGTTGATAGCTTTCCACAAAGAGCCTTGCCCCGTACGCTTTGGGGCCCGGCGCTGAGGCCTCCCGAAGCGCCTCGGGTAACGATGGCGACGAGCAGACGACAAAGCGACGTCTTGGCGGGAAATCTCTGCAGTCGTCGAAAGATGGCGCGGCGAGCTACTAATCAGGCCAAAGGCACTGCTTACCTTCAAAGTATCTCCATATCCGGACCCCATGAGGCTCGAGCTCGCCCGCCTCGCCTCTAGAACGTCTCGTTATCGGTAAATATAGAGCAGAGACGGTTTTGTTTCTTTTTTCAAAAAAGATGGGGGTGGGAGGGGGATAGGGAGAGAGGAAGACGCAGCGGGCAGAGAGGTGGGTCTCATACCCGGCTTTCACGAAGACGATCATATTGAGAGTAATTAGGATAAGTAGACCACTTCTTTGCTGGAAAGTCACAGCTTTGATGTCAAGAATGAAAAGATGCTAGCGTCTTATATGGCTCGCGAAGCATATCGTTTAGGGGCGATAACTCCATCATCGCCTATGATGGAGAAAAACGCCTCATGCTAACGACAGTGCCGCTCTAGGTCCGCCCTATAAGGTGAATATTGAATTTACAGTCTTCAACACAAACTGCTCAGAGGGGGCAGCTCGAACTCCCTATGATAGCGGACTAATGTACTTTTATTTTACAGGTGCTTTACAAAAATACCTTCATACGCTTACATTTCTAAAGACCATCATTGAATATATAACGTTGTTTTAAGCACCATCTTTTAAATCACGGTAACAGTAGGGAATCCTTTAATTAACATATTCTATATACAAGCTGTATAATATGGAAAGACTAGTTGCTCTTCGGATAGTGCATGTCTTAGAGGAAGTTGAATCCCACATCAACTCGAGCGAGATCCTCATCGACTATATGTCTACTTTCATCATCTAAACGCACATACCTATATTTTCAAAAATTGGCATTAGCTTGGTTTCAACCATGACCTTGCTGTCATCTTGTTATAAACACCCCGAAATAGCCCTGAAAGGCGGGTGGGCATTGTTCAGGAGTCACACGAGGGTTTCGTGACAACCGCCGCATGTTGCTCTGAGAGCGTTCTAAACAACCTTGAAATGTTGTTTCACAAAAGAGTAGCCCTCGAAACTGGTGTTAGGCCTAAGTAGCAGACGCCTGGTAATCCAGCGGCTTCTGCTGTCAGTCTATCCGTGTCACTTTGTTAAATTTCCCGTGCTACGCATGCCTTCGCCCTGACCTCTTGCGCCCCCTGTGGCGAGTAGGGAAACTACTAGACCCCAGTCCAACAGGTCGGGCTTTTTTTCACGTCCTCTCTTTGTGGCGGACATGGCGTGTTAATCACTGCTTGGCCCGGCGGAATTAAAGCACTTAGAGCACAATTTACTGCACCACACTCGCAGTGGGTAGTATTAATGCGACGTTTTCACGCGTTTATAAACTTAACAGAGTCAAGAGGCTTAGCTTTGTGCGCTGCTTGCGTGTAAGGACGACGGGCTCTTTTGTTTGACGATTAACTATATATGCTCAACATTATTGCTCTCCACAATGTTGGAGTAGACTGAAGTAGGGAGCTCCGACGCTAAAACCACAATCCCTCTCCCCCTCCTCTCCGGGCGAGACCTCTGAGCTCACTTGACGCAGCTTACTTAACATACTTAAGGGACCTTAAGCACTACTTGAAGTCACTCGTGGAGAAAACTATGATTATTTGCCACTCGTTTTCTCGGTTGGAGTCCAGTGTGCTACTCCCTTTGTGGGAGAGTTTCTAAAGGGCAGGCAAATGACCGCACAAGACGATGAATGCTACAATACTACAATGCATAGAAAACAGCAGTGTCCACCTCCTGTGAGACCCCCCCCCCTCCCCCCTCCCTCCCCCGCTACCATCTTCCTTTGGTTTTCTCTCCACAGTAGATTGATTCTGCTTTGGTTGAGGCGAAGAAAAACCAGAAATGGCCGAGGGAAGATGGCCGGTAGACCTTTGGCGGCGGACCACTTGGCATCGGTGGCCGGCTGCCGTGGTATGGTTGTAAAAAGAATTGTGCGGCTGACTGCGGCCGATTTGGGAGTTTACAGCGAGGATTTACCTAGCCCCCCGCCGGGCTATCGGCCCCGGTTGGCGGCCGTGGTTGGCGGCAATGAACTCAACTTTCTCCGCTTGGTTGTGTCGAGTGAAAGGGCTTAACAAGGTGGGATGAGTGTGACTGCGACGGCCGGTGCCGCCCGCCGGCGCCGCGCCAGACTCCCCCTGCAGCTATAGCCATCGCAGTTTTATATTTGTCCAAACAGGCGTTTTTATCTGAAGACCGGCACTGAATGGACGCAAATTCACTTAAACAACTCGCTCACTGATGATGCTAATTCAATACCTATAGTCCGTTGGGAGGGGAGGCGGGAAGGAGGGGTTGGGGTTGGAGCCTATATGTAAGGGCTGAAGGGGAGGCTGGCGGTTTTGGGGACTGGATAGTGAAGGTTGGGAGGAGGCACACCCTGTGGGAAGGTGGGTGGAGACCTGGTCTGTCAGACAGGAAACCCCGGCCGGGAGATGGCGCCACTAGACCACTCCCAGAACCTTAGCGCTATTGTGAATCGTCGGCCCGGCTGGTTGAACAGGCACAAACCAGCGCACCATAACCTACACCCACAGTGAGTTTATGTACGCCTCCCGTACCCCGCTCTATACATACCCTGCAGCCTTACCCTCCCACCAGCCCGGGCCCTTAGCAGATTTTCCCATCAATTTGAGTCATTTTGCCTCACATGCGTTATGGCATACATTATAACCGACCCCAGGCCTGACCTCGGATTGCAAGGCATCTAATCTGTCACCGCTTTCCCTTTTCATTAGGCAAACGGCCATGGTGTTTGAAGCCGCCCCTTATAAAACCTAACATCTGCCTTTAATGCCACGTCTTTGCTGCGCTAATGGGGCGGACTCCAAAGGCTGAACATACATTAAACAAGATAGGATCGCATTAATCGCTACTTAAGTAGGTAAACCGAAATGCCCCGGTGTCACGGGCGTTTTTAACCAGGGCCAATTCAAAGATGGCTCCGAGCTTTCAATTGGTAGCGCCACTTTCCCATGAGAGAGGAGGGCCGGGCAGGGCAGAGGGGTGCGCGATTAGGGAGGGGAGGGGGTGCAGGATAGGGGAGAATCCGCCTGCATTGCCTCCCGGAGTACGGAAGCAATGGTGAATGTGATTTTGTGATTACTACAAGTTTAGCGTACACAGGTCGGGGCGGAGTCGATCCTCCTCTCTCTTTGTCCGGCCAGCTACTCTGACCACTCGACGGGCGGCCCGACACAATACCCTAATTGCTTGCTCGTTATTAAGTAAACAAGCAGAGTGATTATTAAGCGCCTCAATTAGGCAGCCCATCCACCATTAGTGACCAGGGATATGATTAACGTGGGGTCGGTGGCCGTCACAGTTCAGCGCGCACCGTGAGACGCCCGCCACACCTGAATGAGACATCATATTTAACGGCGCAGATTAGGCTTCAATTGGGGCTCCAAGTTGGGCGAACAAGAAGGCAGGAGGAGAAAAAGCAAGAAGCCGTTGGTCGCGAGGAGGAGGGGTCATGGTCTGCCTACCTTTGTCCACCTGTCATGGCCCTCCTGCCGCCTGAACGGTGAAGACAGACACACCAGCCTGCCCGACGCCATCCTTCACATTACCTAATGGGTCACCAATTAAAGGGGATTTATATTGCCCAACTACCGACAGGTTCTCCAAGGAAGCCCCACAGAGACTCGACTGAGTGTGATCCAATAGGCAACTTAAGACAGGGCCCTCCGATAAAAGGGCCATTCAACGAGGCGAAGATAGCGATCAGGGGGGACTACAAGTATATACCGGACCCAGGTAAACTGAAACTATTCACCGACCGGCGATAGAAAACTCACTCCTACCAGGTCCCGGCCTCGCCGCTTGACGGCCGCTAAATCTTCTGTGACTTAATTCGTGCCGACATTAGCCTAGAGCCGGACTTAGGTCTCAGTAAGCGAGGCTGAAGGCCGTAATACACTAACTATTCTACTAATGTGCAGGATTGAATTTCCCTCCATTGTTGGAGCATTGTTAGGGCAAAGTGACGGAAAATGACTTTAAGTGAATCCGAAAATAACCGGCAAACAAATGGAGCGTAGTTTTGTGTGCTCAGAGGAGGTGCATGGAGATGTAGGGCTTCCTGTGGTCAGGTGTCAGTACACTTTACCTGACATTCACCGGTGTTGTTGATTTGTCTCATTCAAGATCTTGAGATTCTTTCTTATACTTTTATACAGTCTGCTGGAATCTTCTCATCCAAATGGGAAAGGGGCATCTGCTTCTTGCATCCCTAATACCGATTATTAAAGGACCTTTCGAGAATTCAGAACATATTCAAAAATCTCCCAATGAGGTTCTTATATCAATGCCTTTGGTTATAATACCTACACTATTAAGACATGTATATTAAAAACTACATAAAGTCAGCTGACATACAGAAGAACTATGTCTCCCATTCAATGACGCACATTTGCCTCATTTGTAATGCATTTCCATAAGCTCATATTTTGTAATGGAGGGTACATTGATTATACTCGGGTATTACTTGATATCTCTTAATATATAAATTCGTGTACCGTGTACAGGGTTATATATGACACTATCCTACTAACACCAGTTTTAAAAACGTGTGAAGGCAGTAAGGAAATAAAATTATGGTTAGTGTAGTAGTTGTACACTATTTACTGGATATAGGGGTAGACCATGATTTCAAACGTTGGTTGATAGATTTATTTACAGTAGAATCATTGACATAACTAGAATCCAACTGTGACCCAAATAGGCAGCTACTCAGTTGATATTGGTTATTTGATTAAAGGGCACAATCCACCAGGCCGATTTCTCACCCGATCAATTGTTCCTGGGCCCTTAAGAGGAAACTCACGTATTGTAATTCATTTAATTCTGATAATAATAGTTTAATAAATGACCATTTTCAAAGATTTGAGAAATTCTAGGGCATTCGATAATAATCGGCGATTGTCTTGCTACGGAATCGGCTACCTTCGGTCCAGTGGAACACGGCCATTATACGGAACTAAATCAATGATAGGCAATGTCTTATAAGGGTGAGTAGTAAATGTAACCACCCAAAGTAGGGTGGGGTCAACTGGTTATGAAGAGGGAGTGGCCGAGCAGCCCCGACCGGCTCACTCAAGGGTTTGATTGACTGTGCCTAATCAGAGGTCATGGTATCTCCACCATTCAGAGAGTAGCATGCAAAGACCCTGTACGATAACCACCCGCGAGGCGAAATGAACGGCACTTCTTGAGAGTTGTTGCTTCTCGAACTGTTAGGCTACATATTATTTAAAGAACCTTAAACAACAATATGTAATAACACTTAACTGGTACTTAATAGTTAAGCTTTGAACCCACTGAGCTAAAATACACTCTGACATGGCAACAACATGCACCGTAGCAATGTCGGGAAGTTGAACAATTCTGTGTTGTAGAGTGTTAGAGTGCAACACAAATTTCCTGCATTAAAGCAGTGTCCAAAGGTTGCAATTGTGTGTCGGTTTTTTTTGTTGTTTTTTTTAATTAAAATTTTTTTATTGGGACCGATTCGTTAGTACAGTGACTCCGATCTTCCATCGTCCCCTGTGACAGTTTACCTTCTACATTGTTGATTTCTTCGCAATTATGTTCGTCACCTTTCCCTATTTCATATAACTCTTGGTGTGAGAGTCTAGCTCCAATTTTGTAACAACGTGCATAATTTTAGTGCAATATACGGTAGTTTGTCCATAATAACATACTAAAGTAGTGTGCAGATGAGGATGACAAGAGGTAGCAAGATACTTGGTTTTATTTGTATCGGGAGCATGCTTTCCTTTTTGTATATTTAGTATCGTAGTGTGTCGGAAACGTGTCTGTTGTAGTGTGTTGGGAGATCAGTGAGTTCAGGCCTTACTACTCCTAATGTCATATAGACTGGTTATACGAGTAGATAACACACGCTTTCTTACCTTTGGAGATATATATTTTTTGTTTTAGCTCATCACATTACCTTATATCATTCCGGCGTCTATGGTCTTATCTCTAAATGTCTGGGGAGAGTCATCTTCAGGAGAGGTCTGATAGTAGTCATCATCCAAATCCAGAAAAAGATAGCTCTATTATTCTATGTACATGTAATTCGTTTGCAGATACGCGCGGCATTCTTCTTATATTGACCTGTTGCCAAGTGCTGTTAAGGACAAATGGGCAGACAAAGACTGAACTTGAAGAATGAATAATAAAAAGCGAACCAAAGAATTGCGTGAATTTAGTGAATTCCTACCCTATGTTATTTGAACGGCTTGAAAAGGGATATAACTATTGAAACGTTTCTCTAAAATGTTAAACAAACGCTGCTAAACCACGTAGAAAGATAGATAACCTAAAGGAAAAATATATCCATTTGCAAATAGAACAAGATTTTAAGTAGAATGAACCCAGTAGAAACTGAACGTCACTCAAGATTGACGATAATACACTGAAAACTCAATGTCAAATAGGCATGGTCAGAAAGGTAAAGATGTCTGTATTGATAGAGGAGAGCTTAAAGATGTGCAGTCTAAACAATACATTTGCTGCTCCTGAATAGACAGCATTTACAAAGTGCCAAATAGATTCGGAGCCAAAAGTGAACTCTCTACTTAATCCCCAACCGACCCACATACCGGTCACTGACAGTAACAATAGAGGGCACACCCTCAATAACAATAGAAGAATGAATTCAATGAGCTCTACCACCGACCCCCCACAAAAACCATTAAGAAGTCAGTGCCCTGAGAAGAGAAAGAGATGTACTTCTCCACATTAGGGATCGCCCATAAAAATATGTGCCGGTCTCTGTTCTATAGGAGACAAAACTGATTTTTTGTTTTGTTTTTGTTTAAAGCAGATTTTATTCAATCTGTTAGTTGACAGGATTTCCATGAACAAATATACAAATCTTCCATTGGTATTAGAGCCAATACATGAATACAGATGGAATATAAATGATGGTAGATAGGTGATGATAGGGTAACGCAAATCATCCGTTAAGCTATCACAGTTCACCCGTTTTATATACATATAGCTGTCCTTTGTCAGACTAGCCAACTATCTCATAGCATTCGAGTCACTGTTCCAAAGTCACAAGTTCCTCTTTCAGTATTCCTTTGAATGCATATTTTTCCAGTACTGTTTGCGGCGATACACTAAGTGTGTTCCATGCAGCTGTACATCTGTGGTCTGGACTCTTCTTGTTTCTGTTTGCTTTAAATCTATATATCTGTTCCCTACAGCGTACATTTTAGTCGCTTCTAGTTCTTCATGGTGTGGTAACAACGTTCATTGGATCTTTAGCTCATCATCTATTTCACAAGTCTTAGGGATTCAATGGCCTACAGCACATCCCCTTAATCTTATCAAGAAACTGTAATAATGGAAACATTTTTTCTATGAAATCACCATTTCACATGAACGCCTCGTATTTTCTTGGAAATGTATGATGCATTCTAGTTATTGAACCCTGTTACTTTTTTTCTAGGTCATAGAACTTGGTAAACATGAATTGCCTGACAACAATTCATAGCTTGAATAATTCTAGACATATATATGTGTTGATTTCTTTAAGTTTCATAACATTTCTTATATGTAAACATAGATGACGCAGATGAAATTTGGTTTATTTACCCTAGCGAACAAATCAACGCTCGGATATCTACATCTTGAAAACCCTCTGTGGTTTAGTTAGAAACTCCCATAATAGATGGTTTAATCAGACGTGAACATGTTAGACGTGAAGCCGGTAATGTGATGATGCTCTCAAAAAGAATCTGAAACCTTTTAAACCTGGGAATCGATAATAAAAAGAAATATGTTGTTCACATTTTGCTAAACAATTTACATCGAATTTCCTCAATTGATTTCTAAATAAAAAACAGACCTTCTAATTCAAATCTCATTAGTTGGAGAGGGAAGTGTTGTCAGGGCGATCACTTTGACATAGCAACATCCGACATTGCTATATGGTAGTTGTTGTTTTCAGCGTATAAGTCAAAGGTTTGATTTTAATCAATGTGAGTAACAGGACAATCGTAGATGACTTGGTATTGACGATGTTTTATATCCACCTCTCTCGTGATGCTACTTAAAGTTACGATGACAGTCCACAAAATCACTTTTTATTGTGAATATAAAACGTTATGTATCTTTGGCTATACATATTTGCTCTTCATGTACCTCCCAAAAAAGTAAATACTCAGGTACTTAGAGATGCTTTCTATCTATTGTGTGACCAGCTTAGGCACTTATACCAAACAATCATTGATAGGTCTATTTTTCCAACATCTTTAGGTCACACAACCATTACACCTATACCTAAGTCAAACAACTGTACACTCCCACGGGACTGGAGACCTATATCCTTGCTGCCCAGACCAGGCAAAATGTACATTATACTTTGTTATTTGAATGACCATATAGAGGAAAACAATATAGTTAATAATCTCCAGTTTGGCTTCAGATCTGCCAGGAGCACTACTGACGTGGTTATGCATTTAGTCAACGATTTATATACTGGTCGAGACAATAAGCGATAAACCCCAAGTCTCTTTATCAATTTTAGTTAAGCCTTTGATTGTGCTGTCCGGAACTTAATTATAAATATGCTTTTGAAAAACTTCTCTGCGGGTAAAACTTTGACTAAATACATAACTAGTTATTCAGAACATAGAACTCAAAGCACAAGAGTTGGCAGTACTCTGACCTCATGTGTACAAAATTGTTCATGGGTACCCCAGGGTAGTATACTAGGGGCTTTGTTATTTAACTGTTTCATAGATGATATTAAATCATATATACTAGTGACACGAGCAGAACACATACACAGAATACAACATGATGTTAGCTTAATTGAGGAATGGTACTCTAAACAAAATGAAGATTAACAAAAATAAAACTGAGTTATGAATTTTGGTTTTAAATTGCTATTAACCAAGAAGAGGGAGGGTATAAAACCAGTCATGTGCACATCAATGGTAGAGAAATTCCACATTGTGAGACATTTAAATACCTAGGGGTCATTCTGGACTGTTCATTAACCTGGAATAATGTGATTAATGATGTTTGTAAGAAAGTGAGTCAAAGGTTGTTCCAGCTGGCAAAAATATATAAATATATTGACATAGTGACCAACCTACAAATATACAAAACATTCATATCACAGATTCTTTTTATCATAGTTGTCACTTTATTAATGGGGCGACAAAAACTGAACTTGAGAAACTGCAGAAGGTCCAAAACAGGGCAATGTACTAAGAAAAGAACCAGAGACATTAGCATAGATGAGCTACATAAAAGGTGCAATATTGTTAGACTGGGGGCAAGAGGGACTTATCTTAAATTGATTTATATGAGAACTGTTGAAAGAGACACCCAACCCAAAACTAGAGGGCAAAAATCAGAATAAAAGGGCTGCGAACAAATTTTTACAAGAAAAACCCTTTATACAAGGAAATGTTGTACTAGAACACTCTGCCTATCGATATCCAAGACACACTTTCAATGTACTCTTACAAAAATTATGCTAGGTCAGAAAGTAAGATCCTGTTTGAGGTAGACACCTGAGGGACTGTTGATGAATTATGTATGTATGTATCTCTACCTCATCTCATCCCATTATCACCCATAATCAATATTATATCTTGTAATTATGGATATAGACCCTAGGTCTGAGCAGTTCTTTGTTACCTGAGAATGTACTTGCCCGAGAAAAGACATACAAAACCTGCAATCAGCAGACTGCCTGTGATTTCTTTTCCTGAATTCAAAAAGACATAAAAACAAAAAACGACCACTGGAAATAGTGAAGGTAAACTGGGACATTCTGGGAAGGTCCACTCTACAAACTTAGAGCAATCCCGAATTATAGATTTCTGAAGTCAGCCCTACAGAGATGCAGAGGTGATAACCACACCAAAACAATATACTTGTACATTACGAATTGTATTAACATCATTTCATATCATTGATACGACTAACTCAAACCTCATTTTGGTGTCAAACGCTTCCGCTACACAGCAACGATTGCTGCACTGAAACAATATGGACATATCATGTTGGGTTTGCATACCATAAATCTAATGTTTTTGTTGATTAAAGTTACCCTCGACAGAAGTTACCCTCGGCAGAAGGCATATATTATATATGATTTGGGCCTCCTAGAATTCAAACTGTATGACTATATCTACTTCACTGATTGATTTCTCACCGGTTGTCGTTCTTTTGATTACCCGCATTACATGATTCTATACCATTATAAGATTTACCTTGGATTCATTCGGCAGGATGAACCAACAATGGGCTCTAATAAGACAACAGACAGCACAATAAATCTTTTTCATTTTTCTAATCAAAAGTATTTACATATCTTAAATTGGTCCAGTGCTCGCATGAGTTATCATATGCATTCTTGAAAACGTCAATCTGATCCTTTACTTTTGTTTGCTGCCAAAATAGACATTCCGTTGCAAGAAATTCCTAGTTTCAAAAAGGTTTCCAGGAAATTTGGTGATGCAGCAAGCGTCTCGGTATGAGGTGTAAAAATGAGAACACTGTATCGAAGATTCACACTCTAAAGCTGGTCCCCTCTTTCTAGCCTCCCCCACCTCTTCTCGGTAACATACATATATATATATATACGTATCATTCCTCAATGCTCACAGCTTTGCTTACATAAACATTCTGTGTCAATTGCCAGCTATAGCTCTACAAAAGACACATGTTACTTGTGCAGTTTTCTGGATATAGAAGCAAATATTCTATGTAAAGGTTAAGCAGAACCCAATATGGTGCACTCAGCAGGAGTGAGATTACAACTCAGGAGTGAATTATCTAAATGCCATTGGCATAAGGTAGGCCACTGCCCAGCATAGATAGCACACTCCTAAGCAAAATATAAATTCAACGGAAAGGTTACAAAAAAGGTCAATGCCTTAGATTTTGACAGGAAACATTTGCAGTAATGTAATCTTGGTACTCATTTCATAAATCACTTGCCATATGAAAGTAGAGCACTATTAGAATGTTGTAATAGTTATGATATGTCTTTGACAGTGATACATATGCTTTATACAGGCATCAATCCATAAGGAATGGTAATTCATCAACAGGTGAACTACAAAGGTTTACACATGCAGAACTAAGGCAACATACAAATAAACCAAAGGACGATACATCAGACTTATACGGACATAGCAAACGCTGCCTGCAAAATCCAGCAGCGAGAGACACGACACATGTCGGGTACACATGCAGGTAGGCGGGCAGAAGGCGGCTAGTTTGGCCTTGCATGGCCAGCATCTCCCCAACTCCCCAACACGTTCCAGGTATGAATTCGTGGTACTAGTCGGTTGGCCACACTGAATGAGATATTGTCTCATATAATCTTATAAAAACGGGTTCGCAAGCCGCTTCTGTGAATTCATGTGTTTTAGTATCTTCAAATTGTGGAAGTGTATAAGGAGTGCACGGGCTCCAATGGTGCATGAGGTTTTGTTAGTTACGTAAGGCGAAGAGCGATCATTGTGAGATGTATGTGACATTTTGGAGTTTAAATAAGGCTATGAGAATGATTAGACTCGTAGCTAAATCGTATGTAAAACTTCAAGGAAGAGACACTTAATCACTACTTTCATATTGGTATGGAAAATTCTACTTTAGATGTAAAATTGTACTACACTGTCTGGCCAGTTCAAACCAGTGGCTGCTGAAGGCCAGGCAGTCTAAATAACGAAAATAAAAAAAAATAAAAAATAAAAACCCGACTGCTGCCCACTTCAGGACGGCTAAAATGGGATTCACACGGTGGGATCCATGTACCTCACAAAGTGTTTGTCTGAGACAAATCCTGTTGAGATTCGGTACTGGAACACAATCTCCTCGTGTGAATGATAGGGTTCCATTTTGCTGAGACAACTTTTTCCCCTTGCAATTGTCAGCGACAATCACCCCTAAAAAGGAACAGAATCTCATGAGATTTTTACTTCTACCAGGTTTAAAATTTAGAGGGTCATTTTGGTGAGACAAATGGACCTGCTGCGACCATGTACCTGCCCTAGCCAATAGGAGGCCAGCAAGCATAATTACATGTTTGTTACACCCTTCACATCAAGGGTAATTGAGTCCAAAGGTGAGTGGTCACTGTGACTATGTCTGAGATTATGTACCAGGTGTGTCCTCCCATGTGAATCAAATTCGCCATTTTTCCTTGAGACTGATAAAAGTACTTAGCCATGAGAATTTTTTATCAAACGAGAATTGTCTGAGACTAGAGAAAAGGTGTGAAGTACACCAGTCTCAGGTACATGAGTCTCTTCGTGTGAATCCCACTTGGAAGCACGCGGCCAGCACCACACCACACGCTGATGATGACAAACGCTGCAGACGACCCCGCACTCGACCCGCCTCTCATAACTCAGCCTGACGGTCTAGCCCTGCGTCCAGGCCGGACCTCAGTGCCGGCTCCAGCCCTCCAGTCCCGGTGTCCTCCTGCCCCGTCCTCAGTCCTTAGTCCCAGCCTCATGTCCCAGTCTGAGTTTCATCCTCCTTGCAACTGGAGGTGCAGAGGTGGCGGTAGTGGTTTCGGATGAAGGGTTGGCGCCTTGTATTGAACTCTGGTCTGTTGTTGGATGCCACGGGATGGGTTGGGTGGAGGTGGGAGGGCGGAGTTGGGCGGGGTGGACAGGTCAGAGATCAACGGCCGGGTAATCTATCTCGGCCCAATAATGATCACATGATAAATAGGTCATTATTGGGACGTGACCTGAAGGTCAATGTTTGGGTATGTTCTGGTTGAGGCAGTAAACGTGTTTATGATACGGGATGCAGTCTAAATGCACAGTGTGGCTAGCATGCACGACATGGCGCAGGGCATTGTTAGGCCAGATATACCATGTGGCTATGAGACACGCTTATGGTGTAAGCTATTTTGATGAGACATGCCATGTGAAGAGCTGAGATTTCTATGGCGCATGATGCTGCAGGCAGATCATCATGTAACAATTACCAGCAGAAACACAGAATTTCATCTGACAATTCTACACAATACAACATTTTAACAACTTTCACAAAGAGAGCATTTCCTCTGGAATCTTTAGACTACCTTCAAGGATAAAAGAGTCCACCTAACTCAACGCAATAATCTGCTGTTCAACTTATCTATTACTATACACCTATGGCCGAACATGTATAAAATACTGCCCGCTGCTAGGGGTGTAGTATAAATAATGTTCGCGCCCGCGGTGACAGCGGGCCGTAGTGAATTGCAGTAGCCTTTGTGGTCTTTGTAAAGTTAATAAAAGGGCGTTTTAAATGGTTGGGAGGTGTATAGTAATAAGAAAACGTAGTGACTGAGCCTGTACGGTGTCCGTTCTTGGTCATTTGCTGAAAAAATACGGCCCTCCCACCTGCGGTGTCGGGCCGTATTTTCATCATCAAATGACCTCGAACGGCCATCCGTACGGGATCAGTAACCACGTTTTCTCATAATATGCAGGACCTTCAAGACTCTCAACACAATATATATTTTATATGGAGACATTGAGGAGAACTCTTATCATCTAACAATGTAACCTTGAAGATCAACACCTCAGCAAAGGCATCTTTAGATGATCTCTGTGAGACAATTTCCCATGGTCGCTTTTACAAACGGCTATTTTTTATTTTTATTTTTTTTATTCAGGAGAAAATACAGACATCAACTGTCGTCCGAGGACGTTCTTCCCAGTTTTAGCCAAACGTACAACACAAATCAGTTACACACACAATCATACAAACAAAAGAAATAAGTAATAATAAGCAGAGTAAAAATTGATAGTTGATAATTAATAACATGTGTTATCTAATGACAACCTTCTAGTGTTACTACAACGTTCCATCCATGACCTTCATTCCATCTTGTGTATATGATCAAAGATTACATATAACAATACAATTCAGTCTATTAACGCCATGGAATGAAGGTTGGCCTGTGCATTTTTCCAAGCGCTGAGTGGGTTGGGGTGAGTATTTGCAGAAGAGTGACCGCTGGGTTGACCGGAGGGCGTGGTCTACTGACCCCTCTTGCCCTCTCACTGTATCAGATGCATTTGCTGACGCCCTGCCGGAGGATTGGCTGCCCGCCCTTTTCCGATAGACGGGGAATTGTTTAGACCTTCTGCCCGCCCAGCAGGGATGGCCGTGCTCCCGGCTGTATTTAGTGACTTATATTGATGCTATTTATGTGGCGAATTGGACTGAGCACCAGGAGGCACCCAGTGGGTAGGTCGATGGTTGTGCTGAGGCGGTGAAGGGGTATCTTTGCGTCAGCCTTCTGCTAAGCTTGTAGAGATGTTAGAATATTGTTTAGAGGCGATATCCAAATGATGCTTCTAACATCCCCACTATAAGTAATGGGTGAGCTTTTATTATTTCAATTGACATGTACACTGTACTCCATATCTTATGAAACATCTAAACTCCAAAGAACCACTCTGAGATGAACATTTTCAAGCCACCTTGTTTCTGAATCCAATTAAATAGTCACTCCAATGCTCCACGCAGAGTATGGTATCACAGTTAAAATAGTACTAGGGACCTATATTGATTCTAACCGAATGATTTTCACGTAAATGAAGACTTCGCAAAGATTACTGTAATACCTTTGGTTTGCAATCGGTCTGATTTGTTTCTGAACTGATCAATTTTTTTTATTATCCATTCATTCACTTCATACTTTTTTACATGTGTGTGTGTGTTTGGTGATTTCCTATATTTTCTTGGGTTCTCATTGATTACCTCCTCAGCGTGTTGATGAGACCACTCCACTCTCAGCGCCCCCTCTCGGCTGACCGCTGCATCCGGGCGCCTGTCACTGCGGTGGGCATTGTCGTCTCCGCCAGGTGGCAGTGCTCATCATAAGGCGCGCGTCCCCCTGTCATCGCCCACCCGGACAACACGGCGCTGCTTCGTGAAGCCATGTAGAGGCGCAGCCACACCAGCCAGCGCGACCACCCATCGGGCCAATTGACACCCTAGTCATGGCAGCAACCGGAGCCCCACCTTTTAGGCCCTTTTAGCTTGATCTGCAGACGCTTCCATGAGGACAGTGGCGACGGAATGACGGCGGGCCTTCGGCTGGCTTCCTATAGGCCACGGAAGGGCAGTGCTACGGTTCATGGCCTCGCACCCCTTTGATTGCTCATTTCAGCTTCCAATCATGTTCGCATCCTTCATCCATGATTCATATGTATTCCATTTATTTGTGTGTGTTTATTTATGCATTGCTTATTTATGATAAAACACATTATTAGAAATTGTATATGTCAATATCTTTAGTAGTCGGTTGAGTGCCCCATCGAGGATAACAAGATATAGGGTTAAAGGCTTGGCCGAACTGTTGCATTATAGTCTCTTATACTCTTTCAGTACCTAATTGCACATAAAATATGGTATACTTTGCCAGAGAATTCATGTTTATAGATTCAGAGCACCACTTTTTCTGGAATTACTTCGTGATTCAAACCCGATGGGATATGAGATCTGACCCAAACTTTCATGGGTTTCCTGTATAGTATCTATTGACCACGTTTCTGCGATTAGGCACCGGAAAACCCCTTACGATGCATGGTGAAGTGTGATGTCTAGATATATGTCTACGATTTTGCACCTTCCCGATATATCTCCGATATTGACTTTTTGTATTAGTGCCATATCGGTTGGTCTACATTTCTATCGTAGTAGGTGGACGCCAGGCTTTATACACGCATAGCCAGAAGATAATTGATAGCGATATTTTAGTATTTGAACAATGTCCCTTCAGAAACGAGGCATCGGCGCGAGAACAAAACACAAAGACTATCATAACTCAGGAATGTGTCGCATGGGATGGGTTTTGAACACATATTTTAATAATATGATTTATTTTTTCTTTCACTGTAGTTACGGGATCGGTCACTTACTCGATGGTCGCGAGGCCGCCACGTCAAGCATACATATTTTAATAATGTGTGTGTCACGTGGCGTTGTTCGTCTGAAATAGGCGACCAAGTGGTACTTCTCTCTCGTTTTCGCCCGTTTTAAAAATCACTTCTTGGAGGGAAAAGAGTCAGATGTATCTAGAACCTCTTAATGATGTTATTCCCACTGGTGTAGAGTAGAATGTTGATATTCTAATACTATAACTGTTGCCATTTAGATTGCCACCTGTCACATAGGTCAAGCACGTTTGAGTTGGTTTAATTTGGCGGATACGTTATTAGGGAGCATCCCTATCACTTCTTCCGCCGCGTACCTGCTTACAATCTCACAGTGGCGCCCCTCAACGTCCGCCGCTGAACCAAGTAGCACATTTCAGTTTGGAGCAGCTCAAGAGCCAACTCAGGACCATCATCTCTGGTAACAGGTGCTAACCATAAAGAATCCTTCACCCAACAAGGTGTAATTACTAGGGCTCTAACAGTAGGCTATACAACTTTATCCTACCCCTAATAAAAAACGCCATAGGTTTAACATTGACTCAATGTATTTGACGGAGCGTTGGATAAAGTGTTATTTATGCACCGAGGTGAATAAAAAAACGGACCAATCAGGGACGAGATAACGAAAGTAGATCCGGCAGCA